>JARQOD010000009.1:66602437-66650813 GCA_033576555.1 Oophaga sylvatica | reverse complement strand
GGGGGACACCCCCAAAAGACCCCCAACCGGACCCACCGCCCATTTTTACGGGGAAAACCCCCTTCAAGACCCTCCTTTAAAAAATTTAAAACCCTTTTTTACAGGGAACACCCCCAAAGACCCAAAACGTATACGGGGAAAACACCACACAAAAAACCCAGCTTTTATCCGGGAAAACACCCACAAGCCCCCGGTTTTTTTTTTATAAGGGAACCCCACACAAGCCCAGCTTTTTTTCCCGGGGAACCCCCACCAAAAAAGACCAGGTTTTTCCGGGGGAAAAAAAAAAGCGAAGGGAACACCCCCAACACCCACCTTTTTTCCGGGACACCAACAAGCCCCACAAAAGGGGGGGACCCCACAAGACCCCCCCCTTTTTTTACGGGAAAACACCCACAAAAACCCGTTAGGGGGAACACCCCAAAAAAGACCACGTTTTAGGGGGAAACCCAACAAGACCCAGGTTTTTTACCGGGAACACACCAAACCCGCGTTTACCGGGCCCCACCCAAGCCCCAGCGTATAACGGGAACACCCCAAGACCCGATATAAAAACCAAAAAACCCCCGGGGAAAGGGGGAACACACACAAGACCCGGTTATACGGGAACACACACAAGACCCCCGTAATTAAACACCCACCCCCCCTGTCCCCCCCCCAAAAACCCCCCCGGGAAAACACCAACAAAACCCCCCTTTATACGGGAAACCCCACACAAGCCCCCAGCTTTTGTCCGGGAAACCCCAACAAGACCAGCGTTTTTTGTCCGGGGGAAACCCCACACAAGACCCAGCGTTCCCGGAAAAACACCACAAAACCCCCCCTTTAGGGGAACACCCCAAAAACCCGGGTTTTTGTCCCGGGAAACCCAACAAGCCCCATTTTTTAGGGAACCCCACACAGCCCAAGTTTACCCGGGAACACCAACAAGCCCCACCTATAGGGGGGAAAACCCACAAAAAGCCCCAGCGTGTACGGGAACCCACACAAGAAACACCTTTTATACGGGAAAACACACACAAGACCCCAGTTACCGGGAACCCCACACAAGAGTTTTTCGTTTGGGTTTTTTTAGATGCTCTGACCAAGTCATGTTCATTATATGACCCTTGTTGTAGCTCTCAGATCCTTACCTTTGTCCATAATTCCCATTTTAAACTCATCACTGCCGAGCATATATCGCTGCCCTCGCCGAAAGGTGCTATCATCACCGGATAATCAGTGTTTTTCACTGCTCCAGGTTTTAATGTTATGGCTGATCGGTGGATGTCAATATAAATAACACAAGATAAATCACCCTATAGTTTAAAATCAGAAAATATTCAGGCAGGGAATGCAGAAAACATGTTTGAGTGAATCTGGATAGTGAGAAGACATCACAGCTCAGATACAAAGCTAGGAAAAGAAAACCACAAAGCACTGAAAAACAGTACATATAGTGTGACAGCACAGAAAAGAGGATTAGTGCAGGAGAAAAAGGGTATACAGCATTAATCGATAGGAAAGGTAGGGAAATCACTGAGTCTGTGAGGCTGGCAGGGAGGACACATAGCCAGCAGGTGCTGGATCAGAGTGACTGTAGCGCTGCTGCATGTCAATCACACATACGCATCTATTCAGGGTAACCGGAGGCTTTGAAGTATTTTTGATTTGCTGCAAAATCACATTTCCTAGAAAAATTTGACAAATCGGCCACGTTTGAATTTGCAGAGATTTTCTGATCTCTGGGTGACTGACCATTGCTATTCTCTGCACTTTGTCATCTCGGCATCTGAGCCTTTTCTTCTCTCTTGCAGATGGTCGGCCTCGGTCTCATCCTTATATTTGTTATCGCTGTTCTTTGCCAGTGTCAGAAAACAGCAGCAGCAGAAGATCAGGGATCCTGATGGGAGCAAATCGCAGAGAGGTGCAGTAATTATGTGGTGCAACACAACAGGCGGAGGGACTCTCCCAGACCGCACGATAGCAAGAAACCAGGGTGATCAATAATCTTCTTATATAAACAGATTAATCATTTTTTTTCGTCCGTGTTTTATATAATGGGAATTATGGGAATTTCGGGAGCAACTAACAACCAATAAGACTGCAGCAACAAGTGAAGAGTCACCGGCAAAGTGGGCTCCTTCTGCAGCACAGAGTATTTCAGGAGAGCAGTGTGCTAATCTACTGACCGACAGCTACAAAGTGGAAATAGCAGGGCGCCCAGCTGCACAGAGTATTTCAGCTGATGGTGATGATATTGCAGGAGACAGTGACCCGTCAGTGAGGACCGGGCTACATGTGATGGTTGTAAGCCAGATATAATGAATCTTCTTCATTATGTGAGTTATCATCGATTGTCGCTCTTGTCATTGATGAACATTTCATACATTAACCCCTTGTTGTCTTGTGAATAAAATCAATTTTCTGCCGTTTGCAGCGATATACTTGCAAATACTTTGAAATGCAAACGACTAATAGTATACACAGTTTATGTACGCCATCAGGGGCGTCTATTTTTTGTTTTTCACTTTCATAGGACTTGTCTCCAGGACAATATTTCGGTTTTTGCTCTTCTTTTACTCTCGCTGCTCCCCGTGGCAAAGACCATAAACACGGCCGTCGTTTGCAACGTGTCTCGCCTCTTTACTCTTAAATGTATCTGCTTTTAATGGATTCATAGAGAAGCTTTTATAATGTGGTGAACGACTCAAGTTTTACTTCTTTTACATCCTAAAATGTTTTCTTTACTCGACATCACTATGGACGCTGTCTACAGTGCAAAGTTCCAGTCATTTCTACCCGATAAAATGTATCAGGTTCAAGAGACAAAGAAGAGAGAAAAGAAGACAAATCGCACTGACCTCAAACATGGAAAGGAAGAGACATTACTGATGTCTATTCAGGAACAGAGCAAGAGGAAAACCATCATCAACATCAGACCACCATTATGAGCTAACCACCATCAGCAGCACCGCCATCAGCTGCAGCACCACCATCAGCAGCACCACCACCATCAGCAGCACACACCACCAGCATCGCCATCAGCAGCACCACCACCATCAGCAGCACACCATCAGCACCACCAGCATCGCCATCAGCACCACACCAGCATCAGCACCACCAGCAGTACCGCCATCAGAGGCACCACCATCAGTAGCATCACACCATCAGCACCACCACCACATCAGCAGCACCTCCACCACATCAGCAGCACCACCACCACAGCAGCATCAGCACCACCAGCAGTACCGCCATCAGCAGCAGCACCACCACCATCAGCAGCACCACCACCAGCATCGCCATCAGCAGCACCACCACCATCAGCAGCACCACCACCATCAGCACCACCAGCATCGCCTTCAGCAGCACCACCACCAGCATCAGCACCACCAGCAGTACCGCCATCAGAGGCACCACCATCAGTAGCATCACACCATCAGCACCACCACCACCATCAGTAGCACCTCCACCATCAGCAGCACCACCACCCATCAGCATCACACCATCAGTTGCAGCAGCACCACACCATCAGCAGCACACCATCAGCACCAGCACCACCATCAGCAGCAGCACGACCATCAGCAGCAGCTCCACCAGCACACCACCACCACCAGCAGCACCACCACCATCAGCAGTAGCACCATCATCAGCAGTAGCAACATCACCAGCAGCACCACCACCACCAGCAGCACCACCACCATCACAGCACCCCCACCATCATCAGCACCACCACCACCATCATCAGCAGCAGCACTATTACCATCACAGTACTATCATCATATCAAAAAACTGACCGCACATCGAAAAATAGACCTAATGTGAACAGGTGCTCAACCTAGAGTCACCAACTCATGCACATTCAAGAAAGAAAGGTAGCACACTGTAGCACTATAGCTTGCAGACACAAAATATGAAAAATTAATTGCATCACTGCCTTAGAAATATGAAAAATTGAAGTCTAAGAGCATAAAATGGCCAATTTATGTGTACATGGAAGCCACATTAAGGCTCTTCTCGTATTCCAGATCCTAACTAATGCCAATCCTCACTTAGAAAAGTCTGTCTGCATGGGAACATATGAATCCTATCTCTAGACTAAAATCTACATTTCTGTGGAGGGGTAATGGACCTGGTATAATTAAAACGCCTGTGACCAACAGGTGGAGTGCTCAGGCAGAAGGTAAATGAATACACATCAAAAATGATGCAAGTCATTTTCATACTTTGTGTCTGCAAGATATAGCGCTACAGTGTGCTACCTTTCTTTCTTGAACGTGCATGAGTTGGTGACTCTAGGTTTAGCACCTGTTCACATTAGGTCTATTTTTGGATGTGCCGGTCAGTTTTTTGATATGTATTCATTTACCTTCTGCCTGAGCACTCCACCACTATCATCAGCTGCACTACCATTACCATCACAGGACTATCATCACCACCACCAGCAGCAGCACCACCACCATTACCATCACAGTACTGTCATCATCACCACCTTCAAGATCAGCTCTGCCCTTCTTGGAATTACCATTCTTTAAAGGGAATCTGTCAGCAGTGTTTTGTTATGTAATCTTAGAGGACCATAATGCAGAGACCCATGATGAGACCCTGATTTCAAGGATGTGTCACTTACTAGGCTTATTTCAGTGTTTTATCAGCAGGAGATTATCACTACAGGACAACTGGCCTTGTTCCTCCTAGTCCAATCAAACCCTCAGCACTGATTAGCAGCTCTCTATCACTATGCATTGTAGACAGAAAGCTATGGTGTGTGTAGGGTCATACACAGCTCAACAACTGAGCTCTGCAGGATCGTCAGCGGAGAAAACTGTGAATCGATCACAACTGCTGCACCCAGTAAATTAAGTGATACATTGCTGGAATAAAGCTCTCTGACCCTACATTATGCTGATGTCAGATTACATTGCAAAAATCTGCTGACAGATTCCCCTAAATAACAGTATAAGTGAGGACCATTTCAGATTTACTGATCATTTCTAGTACAAAAACAGCATAAAACTAAACTGTAAATGCACCAAATTTATCACAGTGGCTTGTGCAGAATGAATAATTTAGGGCACATTAATTGGCTTATTGCTTGGTGTCACGTACACACTTTTCAGCACGTGACATGGGGTGCGACTGCAAGAGTTAATTTATCTCCGCTCGCTCAATCTTGCACTTAATCTCTGTCATATGTCATAGGCTGCAAAGTGAGAATAAACCACATCCTGACAGTCCCCACACCCCGGATACACAGCACGCTGCCACAACTCATCAATCACACAGGGAGATTACTCTCTGACAGTCAAAAGGTCACACACTCTCCGAAAGGCTATGGATTCTTTAGAGCAAACAAGGACCAAACTTATTAAAGTTTTAAGCTTTAATATAAAAAATACAGAACTTACAAGAAAAGGTATAATAAGAGAAAAGTTAAAGCCATATCCAAATATGCAAAACAGTTATGGAATAAAAGACAGAGAAGTAACAGAAATGCCTAATGTTCCCGTCTAAAGTCGTTCTTCTGTTTCCTTGAGGGAAGGAGAAAGGGTTTACGGATCACATCCAGCTCAGGTCGACCCCCACATGCAAACACCTTTCCATTGTGTTGCCCATATTTTATATGCCTGGTCCTGGGCTAACGTTTCCAGGATGGCCTAGAATGTAATATTGAAACCTCAAGTCTGTATTTAGACAGTGGGCTAATTAGGAGCGAGCACATTGCATATTAAATATCCTTTGTTCCTCAATCGGGGGGCCCCCTCCCTACAGTAAATAGGCAATGTCCAGTCTGGCCATAAAGGACCATTTGCCAAGCTTTGAAGCTCGGGCTCACCAGTAATGTGGTCTCAGTAATAATACCCTTGGTTCTGAGTTCTTGTAATAAGATTGCTTAGAGGTTATGCTCTTTATGTAGTATCAATCACGTGAATAGAAAACTTAATCTAATGTTATCATTTTCATCTTTTTGATGGTGCATGGGATATTAGCTTACTTGCCATCTTCCAAGCACTTCTCTCCCATTGGCCTCTGACTGTGGGATAGCTGAGGGTTAACATTTGCTGACTCCAGGGATTGTACACTGAGTGCCAGTCACCAAGTCCAACAACATCACCCTTCCCCTCTTCAAGGATATTACAGATTGGCAAAGACACCGGCCTCCCTGATTATCCAGGGTCACAACATAGTTAACATAATTTAAATGCTTGTACATAGTGTAGGGACCCTCCCAATCCGCCTGTAACTTGTTCTGCAGATAGGAACCAACACCCAAACCTTCTGCCCCACTTCATCGACCTTCCATCTGGAATTACTGTCAAACCAGAGTATCTGGTTGGTTTGGACCTGGATCACATTCTTCTGAGCCAGGTTGCATTTATTTTAGAATCCCATTAAAATGTTCCCATGGCCCGTTGGTCTGAGGATTATACAGTGGTGGCCAAAAGTATTGGCACCCCTGCAATTCTGTCTGATAATACTCAGTGTCTTCCTGAAAATGATTGCAATCACAAATTATTTGCTATTTTTATCTTCATTTAATTTGCTTGCAAGGAAAAAACACAAAAGAGAATGAAGGAAAAATCAAATCCTTGATCATTTCACACAAAACTCCAAAAATGGGCCAGACAAAAGTATTGGCACCCTTAGCCTAATACTTGGTTGCACAACCTTTAGCCAAAATAACTGCGAACAACCGCTTCCGGTAACCATCAATGTTTCTTACAATGCTCTGCTGGAATTGTAGACCATTCTTCTTTGGCAAACTGCTCCAGGTCCTGATATTTGAAGGGCGCCTTCTCCAAACTGCCATTTTGAGATCTCTCCACAGGTGTTCTATGGGATTCAGGTCTGGACTCATTGCTGGCCACCTTAGAAGTCTCCAGTGCTTTCTCTCACACCATTTTATAGTGCTTTTGAAAGTGTGTTTTAGGGTCATTGTCCTGCTGGAAAACCCATGACCTCTGAGGGAGACCCAGCTTTCTCACACTGGGCACTACATTATGATGCAAAATTTGTTGGTAGTCTTCAGACTTCATAATGCCATGCACACGGTCAAGCAGTCCAGTGCCAGAGGCAGCAAAAACATCAGGGAACCTCCGCCATGTTTGACTGTAGGGACCGTGTTCTTTTCTTTGAATGCCTCTTTTTTTTTCCTGTAAACTATGTTGATGGTTTTTCCCAAAAAGCTCGACTTTTGTCTCATCTGACCAGAGAACATTCTTCCAAAACGTTTTAGGCTTTCTCAGGTAAGTTTTGGCAAACTCCAGCCTGGCTTTTTTATGTCTCGGGGTAAGAAGTGGGGTCTTCCTGGGTATCCTACCATACAGTCCCTTTTCATTCAGACGCCGACGGATAGTACGGGTTGACACTGTTGTACCCTCGGACTGCAGGGCAGCTTGAACTTGTTTGGATGTTAAGGTACTGCCACACTAAGCTATCCCGCTAGCGATCTCGTTAGCGTTGCATACTAATGAGATCGCTAGCGGGATTGTTTCTATATCGCTAAATGCGGCCACATTTAGCGATATAGTTAACAACGCTATCGCCGTTAGCGATCTTCTTAACGACTTTAGCGGTACAAAAGTACCGCTAAATCGCTAAGAAAAGGTGCCACACAGCGATTAGATACTTACCCAGCGGGAGCGCCAGCGATGAAATAGGGTCCGGAGCGATTCCAGCGACGAGCGAGATCACAGCAGGAAGCTCGTCGCTGGAAGCTGCCGCACTGAACAATATCGCTAACGGGATCGCTAAATAGTGACGTTTTTTAGCGATCCCGTTAGCGATATTGTTTAGTGTGGCATACCCTTTAGTCGAGGTTCTTTATCCACCATCCTCACAATCTTGCGTTGAAATCTCTCGTCAATTTTTCTTTTCCTTCCACATCTAGGGAGGTTAGCCACAGTGCCACGGGCTTTACACTTCTTGATGACACTGCGCACGGAAGACCCAAGAACATTCAGGTCTTTGGAGATGGACTTGTAGCCTTGAGATTGCTCATGTTTCCTCACAATTTGGTTTCTCAAGTCCTCAGACAGTTCTTTGGTCTTCTTTCTTTTCTCCATGCTCAGTGTGGTAACACAAGGACACAGGACAGAGGTTGAGTCAACTTTACTCCATGTTAACTGGCTGTAAGTGTGATTTAGTTATTGCCAACACCTGTTAGGTGCCACAGGTAAGTGACAGGTGCTGGTGATTACACGAATTAGAGAAGCTTCACATGATTTTTCAAACAGTGCCAATACTTTTGTCCACCCCCTTTTTTAGGTTTGGTGTGGAATTATATCCAATTTTGCTTTAGGTCAATTCTTTTTGTGTTTTTTCATTGAAGACAAATTAAATGAAGATAATACCAAAGAATTTGTGTTTGCAATCATTTTCAGGAAGAAACTGAGTATTATCTGACAGAATTGCAGGTGTGCCAATACTTTTGGCCAACAATGTAGGAACTGGCTACAAGATGCTGCACTTGTATTTTATTGCACAGGCTTTCCATCCGATTAGACATGAATTTGGTCTTCTGATCAGTCAACATCTCCCTCCGAAACCCCACAAGAGAAAATACAGTCAATATATAATTGAAAACCTTATCGGCTCATATGGAAGACAACGCCACAGATTCTGGATATCGCATAGCAATCGTCGACAACTGTGAGAATAAAGTGTTTGCCAGAGCTGCTAGATATTGCAAGTGTCCCTATAATATCAACAGCCACTAGAGTTGAGCATTCAGATACTGCAAATATCGGGTATCGGCCGATATTGGCTGTATCGGAATTCCGATTCCGAGTTCCGATATTTTCGTCATATCGGATACCGGAATGTCACTGTCACTGTCACTGTCAGTGTCTGTCGGTCGGGTCTGTCAGGAGTCAGCGGCACTTACCCGGCAGAAGATCTCCGGCGGTCACATCCCGGACTGCTTAATGGCCGCCATCCTCTTCTCCCCGGCGGTCACATGCAGTTTCTCGCGATAACTGCAGTGACTGCTGGGTAATCCCGGCCGTAAAGCAGTCAGTCCGATGACGTCACCGCCGGGGAAGCAGGTAATCAGCCGTGCTGCGACGAGATGACAGGCTCTGCCTGTCATTGCGATGTAGCAGAGCTGGATCGTCGTGGGACTGTCGTTACTATGGACTGCGTCGGACAGGTGGTATACTGTTGGGTTTTTTTTTTCCTTTTTTTACAGGAGATCGATGGCGTCGCAGGAATGAGAGTATAATAAAAGAAATGAAAACTGTGTTGTCTCTTTTATTTCATTAAAATACTTTTTTCTTGCTGTGTCTTTTTTTTAAACATTTAAAAACTTTGGGATTAATAATGGATCGGTGTCTTATTGACGCCTCTCCATTATTAACCGGGCTTATTGTCACCGTGCAATCAACGGTGACATTAACCCCTTATTACCCCACTTGCCACCGCTACAGGGCAGTGGGAAGAGCCGGGTAAAGTGCCACAATTGGCACATCTTTTGATGCGCCAAATGTGGGGCTGCTGTAGCCTGGTATTATCAGGCTGTTGAGGGCCAAAATCCATGGGCCTTGACAGTCTTTTAATACCAGGCCGCAGCAGTCTGCATTTTACTTGGCTGGTTAACAAAAATAGGGGGAACCCTACGCCGTTTTTTTTTCGAGGGGATCCCCTATTTTTGTTAACCAGCCAAGCTAAGCAGACTGCTGTGGCCTGGTATTATCAGGCTTGCAAGGTCCATGGATATTGGATCCTTACCAGCCTGAAAAACCAGGCCTCAGCGGTCTGCTTCATCTGGCTGGTTAACAAAAATAGGGGGGACCCCACGCCAATTTTTTTCGAGGGGATCCCCTATTTTTGTTAATCAGCCAAGATATGCAGACTGCTGTGGCCTGGTATTATCAGGCTGGCAAGGTCCATGGATCTTGGCTCCTTAACAGCCTGAAAATCCAGGCCTCAGCGGTCTGCTTCATCTGGCTGGTTAACAAAAATAGGGGGGACCCCACGCCATTTTTTTTTCGAAGGGAACCCCTATTTTTGTTAATCAGTTCCCTCTGACGTCACTGATTGTGTCCCTGGCTGACCTGAAGTGAAAGTGGAAAGCAATCAATTAAGCTTTCCACTTAAGGGCCCGTCTCACATAGCGATATCGCTACCGAGATCGCTGCTGAGTCACTAGTTTTGTGACGCAGCAGCGAGCTCACCAGCGATATCGCTGTGTGTGACATTCAGCGACGATCAGCCCCCCTGCCGGGTATCGCTGATTGTTGCTGAAATGTCAGGACCTTTTTTTGATCGCTGGTTTCCCGCTGACAGGCACGCATCGCTGCGTGTGACAGGCGGGAGACCAGCGATCCGCTGGTAACCAAGGTACACAGCGGGTTTCCAGGCGCGGGGCTGTGCCTAAAACCCGCTGTGTACCTTGGATACCAGCGCCCTGATGCAGGGAGCTGGTATCCAAGGTACACAGCGGGTTTCCAAGCGCTGCGCGGTGCTGGAAACCCGCTGTGTACCTTGGATACCAGCTCCCCTGCATCAGGGCGCTGGTATCCAAGGTACACAGGGGTTTCTATGCACAGCCCCGCGCCTGGAAACCCGCTGTGTACCTTGGTTACCAGCGGATCGCTGGTCTCCCGCCTGTCACACGCAGCGATGCGTGCCTGTCAGCGGGAAACCAGCGATCAAAAAAAGGTCCTGACATTTCAGCGACGATCAGCGATACCCGGCAGGGGGGCTGATCGTCGCTGAATGTCACACACAGCGATATCGCTGGGGACATCGCTGCTGCGTCACAAAACTAGTGACTCAGCAGCGATCTCGGTAGCGATATCGCTATGTGAGACGGGCCCTTAAGCGATGTTACCCGCAGTGTCGCTGTCCCAGATCGCTGCTGAGCTGCCTGTTTGGCAGCTCAGCAGCGATCATGTAGCGATACACCAGCGATCCTGACAAGTGCATATCGTTGTCGGGATCGCTGGTGTATCGTTATGTGACACCCAGCCTTTACTCTCCTGTCAGCCAGGAGAGGAACTCATTCATTTGGGGGTTTACTGTGAGGCTGCAGCATTAGCTGCGGTCCCTGCAGTAAACATTAACCCTTTCTGAAGGATTACACCGTGGGACCTGACTGTGCATGGGATAGGTAAGAATAATTTTGCTTTTTTATTTTATTTTTATTACAGGAAATGGTTTTTGCAGTAAAATAAAAGATGGTCAAAAACATGTGTCTTTATTTCATTAAAATGATTTTTAATTAAAGTGTGTGTGTTTTATTTTTATTTCATGCAATAGGATTAATAATTGATAGTTGTCTAATTGACAGCTCTCAATTATTAACCTGGCTTAAGGTCACCTTTCAATAGCAAGGTGGCTTTAACCCCATATTAACCCATTCGCCACCGCTACAGGGCAATGGGAATAGACGGGCAAAGTGCCAGAAAGGGCGAATCTAATTATAGATTTGTCTTTTCTGGGGTGTCTGGGGGCAGATGTTAGTAGCCAGGGGGGGGGGCAAAAATAATGGTCCCTCTCTGGGCTATTATTATCTGCCCCCACTCACTGGCTTTGTCTGTCTGGTTGAGAAAATAGGGCGGGAGCCCACGCATTTTTTTTCAGCAATTTTACACCTCATATATATATATATATATACATGTCATTGAATTTGTGACACATATATATATATATTTATATGTATAGTTCATACACTTCTACATAGTATAATAGCCGCTAATTCAATTGCCGGCTTTTGTGAAAATGCAGAACCCGACATGAAATGACACTTGGTGTACATAGGGTTAACCATGTCCTTTGCTATCTGATTTGCACAAACAATTACATCAGTCTATGTGTGCAAAATTTCACACCTGTAGGGGTTAATTAAAGGTGTTGATTCGTAGCAAAAAAGTCCGTTTTTTTTACAACGAATTTACACCTTTAATTAACCCCTACAGGTGTGAAATTTTGCACACATAGACTGATGTAATTGTTTGTGCAAATCAGATAGCAAACGACATGAAAAGACATGGTTAACCCTATGTACACCAAGTGTCATTTCATGTCGGGTGCTTCTGTCTTTTCACAGAAGCCGGCTTTACCCGGCAATTGAATCAGAGGATATTTTACTATGTAGAAGTGTATAAACTATACATATATGTATATATATATATGTCACAATGACATGTATATATATATATATATATATATATGTATTCTATGTGTGTATATTTAGTGTTTACAAGGAAAGAATGGGTTTTTTTTAGTTACGATATTTTGTTCCCATAGACTTACATTGGATTTCCAGTATCGGTATCGGGTATCGCCGATATTTTAATGGTATCGGCGATACCATTCCGATACTTTTGGATATCGGAAAGTATCGCTCAACTCTAACAGCCACTCATTGGAAAGGCTCATCCATCACTGGTAGTGGTATCAATGGGACATATGAATATTCCCCGTCTTTCCAAATTTTGCAAAATAGACATTGGCTGTCAGTCCCAATATTGGGCCAATAAAGGTTATGTGTCAAACAATCTTCAGTTTTTTATTTTCCAAGATGCCGGCAAGAGGGATTTCATGAGCAATTTTCATAACAGTTCCCTTAACAGATAGGGAACACAAGGCCAAATCGACCTGTCATTGGCTACAGCAGAACAAAGTGAAGGTTATGACCTGCATAGAGCTGGGACAACCGTAACAAAGGCTACCATCAGTAACACACTACGCTGCCAGGGACTCAGATCCTGCACTGCCAGTCGTGTCCCCCTCCTTAAGCCAGTACATGTCAGGGCCTGTTTGAAGTTTGCTAGGGAGCATTTCGATTATCCAGGAGAGTATTGGGAGAATGTCATATAGTCTGATGAAACCAAAGCAGAACTGTTTGGTAGAAACAAAACTTGTGTTTGGAAGAGAAAGAATGCCGAGTTGGATCCAAAGAACACCATACCTACTGTGAAGCATGGGGGTGGCAACATCATGCTTTGGGGCTGTTTCTCTGCAAAGGGACCAGGACGACTGATCCGTGTACATGAAAGAATGAATGGGGCCATGTATCATGAGATTTTGAGTGCAAACCTCCTTCCATCAGCAAGGGCATTGAAGATGAAACGTGGATGGGTCTTTCAGCATGATAATGATCCCAATCACATCGCCAGGGCAACAAAGGAGTGGCTTCATAAGAAGCATATGAAGGTCCTGGAGAGGCCTAGCCTCTCATAGAAAACCTTTGAGGGATTTGAAAGTCTGTGTTGCTCATCGTCGGGGTCAAAACATTACTGCTCTAGAGGAGATCTGCATGGAGGAATGGGCCAACATCCACCAACAGTGTGAAGAATGAGACTTACAGAAAACGTTTGACCTCTGTTATTGCAAACAAACTATATATAACAAAATATTAGATGAGCTTTTGTTAATGACCAAAAACTTATTTTCCACCATAATTTGCAAAATAAATCTTGCCAAATTAGCAAGGTGATTTTCGGGATTTGTTTTCTCATTTTGACTCTCATAGTTGTAGTCTACCTATGATGTCAATTACAGGGCTCTCGTCTTTATAGTGGGAGAACTTGCACAATTGGTGGCTGACTAAATATTTTTTTCCCCACTGTATATGGGGTATGGGCCCATCATACTATATACACTACTCACAAAAAGTTAGGGATATTTGGCTTTTCGATCAAATATATGGAAAACACAAAAAGTTCCCACTGCAGTGATATTTTATCATGAAATTAGGGCATTTAAGTAGAAGCTGCAATGACGATTTCCTCATCTCAAACAATTTATTGACGCAAAAGCCAAGAACAGTGGTGGCATATCCCAACATAAATGTCAATGTCTCACTAACTTGTCATGGGGCCTTGAGCATTAATTATAGCTGACGACGTCTCCTGCTGTTTACAAGTGGAGTTATTGTCTGCTGAGACACGGTATCACACTTAAATTGAAGGGCGGAAATCAGATCATTGAGGTTCTGAGGTACAGATTTACGAGTGTCTACACGGCAACTCAGCTGATCCCAAAGGTTTTGTATGGGATTCAGGTCTGGGGGGAATGCAGGCCACTCCATTTAAGGTCACCCAGTCTCCAGCAGCCGTTCCCCAATGATGCGACTTCGATAAGCTGGAGCAATGAAAACCCAAAAGTCATTATCTCAGTAATTTAATTAACAAAAAACACCTGTAAAGGCTTTCTAAGCATTTAAAAAGTCCCCTAGTCTTTTTCAGCAGGCTCCACAATCATGGGGAAGACTGCTGACCTGACAGATGTCCAGAAGGCAGTCATTGACACACTCCACAAGGAGGGGAAGCCACAAAAGGTCATTGCTAAAGAAGCGGGCAGTTCACACAGTGCTGTGTCCAAGCAGATTAATGGAAGGTTGAGTCAAAGCAAAAAGTGTGGTAGAAAAAGGTGCACAAGCAACCGGGATAACCACAGTCTTGAAAGGATTGTTAAGAAAAGGCCATTCAATAATGTGGGGGAAATTCACAAAGAGTGGACTGCTGCTGGAGTCATTGCATCAAGAGCCATCACACAGAGACGTGTCCAGGACATGGGCTACAAGTGTCACATTCCTTGTGTCAGCCACTAATGACCAACAGACAACGCCAGAAGCGTCTTACCTGGGCCAAGGAGAAAAAGAACCGGACTGTTGTCAGTGGTCCAAGGTGTTGTTTTCAGATGAAAGTAAATTTTGCATTTCATTTGGAAATCGCGGTCCCAGAGTCTGGAGGAAGAGTGGAGGCCACAATCCAAGCTGCAGGAGGTCTAGTGTGAAGTCTCCACAATCAGTGATGGTTTGGGGAGCGATGTCATCTGGTGGTGTAGGTCCACTGTGTTTTATCAAGACCAAAGTCAGCGCAGCTGTCTACCAGGACATTTTAGAGCACTTCATGCCTCCCTCTGCCGACAGGCTTTTTGGAGATGGAAATGTCATTCTCCAGCAGGACTTAGCCCCTGTCCACACTGCCAAAAGTACCAATACCTGGTGTACACACAACAGTATCACTGTGCTTGATTGGCAGCAAACTCGCCTGACCTTAACCCCATAGAGAATCTATTGAGTATTGTCAAGAGGAAGAATGCCTGGCAGAGGTAGAGTGGTCCCCGGCTGGCATACCTCCCTTCCAGCTCAATCCCGATGGCTTCTGAACTTCTGGCATCCTGTTGGCAGCACAAGAGTCTGCAATCTTTGCAGCCTGATCAGCAGTTTTGGGCTCTTGATCGCACGCAAATTGTAGTAATCTATGGGACAGATGTGGAATAATTGATCCATGACCATGAGATCCTCTAGTTCCTCAAATCTTTTAACAGAGAATCCACGGAAACACTGACGGAATGTGATCCACAAGGTTCTCACGACATCTGCATAGCTGACGGTTGATCTCCACTATAGATTGCATAACTTTTTCCGATATATTTCTGTAGAATGTCCTTCCTAAGGCTTCTTTTCTTGGGTCATAGTCACCCTCTAGCTCTTGTAGAAGGTCAACAAAAACGAAGGCTTTGTCTTTTAACACTTGAGTTAAACACTGTGCCCAATGATTATGAGGTAGATGGTATTGCCTGCAGGTTTTTTTGAACCCACAGAAGGTGCTCAAATCCCTATCTTTATCCATTACATGGAAGTTTCCCAAACTGGGTCTTCTTAAATTTATGTCCTCAGAAAGGGGTGGCTGATAACGATTTCCCTTTGTAATTGGGCTATGTCCAGCTGGCACTCTCTTTTGGCGTGTGCAGCCTCTCTCTAGGCCTGGAGTTCTGCAGACTCTCGCTCAGCGCGGCGTTCTGCAGCCTGTTCGTAATGTAGAATAAGCAGCAGGCGCATACTGGCATCACATGTTCCCAGCTGCTGTAAGGCAACTTGCAAAGAAAAGTACAAGTTCTCCTCAGAACTAGAGCTGTTCATACCCTCAGGAGTTATTTCTGGGACACGGTCCATCGCTTCGCGTCTCTGAGTTTGGCGTCCTCTTTGTTTAAGTGCCACAGTACCGCTGCTCCGACTCCTGCTCTGTGAAGTCACCAAACAGTAGATCCTCTGATTTGTCTGCTGTCTCAATTCCTCTACACTCATGAGGATAATCAGAGACTCCTTGGTCTGCTTCTTGTACAAGGCTGCCATATCGGTAAACAGCCTTTTGCCAAAAAACTAAAAAGATAAAAAGAAAAACAGGGAAGGGGAAACTGTTTTGTGTGTCTTACAAGTAAGCACAGAGGTGAACCTTGTAGAACTGGACACTACTCACAAGGATACTGTCCAAGGGTGGATTAAGAGAAGCCAGTCCGCCCACCCCGCAATGTATCACATGACATGTCACATGACCACCCCTTTGATAGATCATATGTTAAGTCGTAACACACAAGTGCTCTGGTGCACATCTGTAGATGCAAAACAAGAGAGAAAGCCTTGCAATTTTTTCCCTTTATGTACAGAGCAGGGGTGGGAAAAAATTTTTCCCGAGGGGCCACATGAGAGATCATGACTTGTGGAGGTCGAACCAATAGGCTGAAATTAATTCTGTTCAATATTAATATTAACATATTAATTATAATTATATTATGTTAACATTTACTCAGTTACTTAATATTGAGCAGAATTAAGTATGCAGACATCATTCCCATGTATACTGTATGAGTCCATACACAACCCCCTATATACAGTATGAGCCCACACAGCATAAGCCCTTACACACTCCTATAAAGTATGAGCCCTTACATAGCCTCCCTATATAAAGTATGAGTCCCCACATTGCTCCCTAGATACAGTATGAGCCCCCACACAGCGTCCTGTATAGTGTGAGCCCTCACATAGCTCCCTATATATAATATAAGCTCCCCACATATCCCCCTGTATACAGTATAAGCCTTCACATAGCCCTCCTACATACAGTATGAGCCCTCACATAGCCCTCCTATATACAGTATGAGCACTCACATAACCCCCTATATACAGTATGAGCCCCCACACAGCGTCCTGTATAGTGTGAGCCCTCACATAGCTCCCTATATATAATATAAGCTCCCCACATATCCCCCTGTATACAGTATAAGCCTTCACATAGCCCTCCTACATACAGTATGAGCCCTCACATAGCCCTCCTATATACAGTATGAGCACTCACATAACCTCCTATATACAGTATGAGCCCTCCCATAGCCCTCCTATATACAGTATGAGCCCTCACATTGCCCTCCTATATACATTATGAGCCCTCACATATCACCTACATACAGGATGAGCCCTCAAATATCACCTATATACATTATGAGCTCCCTAGATACAGTATGAGATCCCACATAGCCACCTATATACAGTATGATCCCTCACATAACCCCCTATAGACAGTATGAGTCCTCACATAGCCACCCAATGTACATTATGAGCCCCTACAAAGCACATATATAAAGTTCCCTCACACAGCCTCCCTATATACAGTATGAGACCCCGCATAGCCTTCTATATACAGTATGAGTTCCCACATAGCTCCCTAGATACAGTATGAGCTCCAACATAGCCTCATGTATACAGTGTGAGCCCTCACATAGCTCCCTATATACAGTATAAGTCCCCAGACATATCTATTTCAGTTGGCTCTTTTCCTTCATTACCCACCAGTGGCTCTAATACTAGAGCCCACATCTTGAAGTATAAGCACTTTGTTTGTTCATATAGCCCCATTTTTCGCTACTGCCATATACCTTGCTGGTTAACTACTTTGTGCCAGTTTTAACTTTCCCAGACATGTCTTTCCCATGCATGATATTACTATTTCATAAACTTTATGAAATAGTTTCTCCACACTGGGGAAATATGCTTATCCCATAATCTAGAATATATTACATTATTATTACATTTAGATGCACACTCTCTCCACACTGATTAAAATAACTTTTTAATCATGTTCGTTTTGTATTCAATAAAGATATTAGACTTTTAAATAATGTCATTTATCTAGGATTACATCCTATATAAAGTATGAGCCACACACAGCCTCCTATATGCAGTATGAGGCCCACACAGCATCCCAAATACAGTATGAGCCCCACACAGCCCCTATATACAGTATGAGCCCCACACAGCCTCCTATACACAGTATTGATATGGAAATTTAATTAGGATACAAATATCCTGTGTTTGCTGCTTGCCATGTCCAAATCTCTATATAATGTCTTTTTGAGCGCTCAGAACGAAATGAGGACTGTCCACACGAAAGTGTCAGTATAACAGTTCGTCAAAGACATACATTTATTATTGTTTCAAGGTTTTATACGTTTACAAAAAGGGGCTGGTTAGTCAATTAACATACAATTAAAAGCTGCTAGATTATTGGCTGTTCTAGTGTAAATATGATAATTATGATTAAAAGAGCTGAAGTTGCAGAATTATTGTTTTATATTCTTGTGACCTAGTTGCCTTGCATAACTATAATGTAAACAACAGAATCTAATAGGACATTTTGTACTTCATGCATTTGTTCCTTTACGAAGGTCTTATGGAGGCCAGATTTCTTTAAAACGACTGATTATATCTGGCCTAGAAATATGTGAGCACAAGGTTTTTTTAGCAAGTGAAATCTATCTAACTGTGAACTGTGAATACATATATGTGAATATACTTTGAATATATGGAATACATATATATTTCCATGACAGTCCCCCCTTAGATACCACTTGCCCTAAAAACCTGCTCCTGGCCCAAAGCGCTGCAACTCTTTTGTGCTGCCGGTGAGTTGAGACACCCCTAGTACATGCCTCCCCCACCGAATACAGACTTTTCGCAAATGGGCGGTCAGGAGGACTGTCCCTGTCGGGGGTTTATGTGTTTGAAATCATAATCTCATAGTTGATATGATGTTTCATCAAGGATGTGTATTCTCAGTCTGGAGGTAGTTCGGAGATCTGGTCAAGCCAGGCAGTTCCATCCGGACTGGTGCGAGGTCCAAGATGGTGAGTGGCATCAAATTGGTTGTCTCCTGAACAGTTTTTCCATTATCCTGCGGATACAAGGAATAACACAGCAACCAGTAATTAATGCAAAAATGAGAACCCCCATAATGGCTGTCCCAACCTGTGCCAACATTTTCTGCCACCCACTCATCCACCCAAAGTATCGATCCCATGGGTCAGTGACACCTGAGTTCTGTTTCAGTTCCTCTGATAACTCATTAAGTTTCTGTATTGCCATTGTGACTTTACCATTTGGGCCAGTGTTGTCTGGGATGTAGGTGCAACAGGTGTCTTTGATCATTTTGTAAACACCTCCTTTCTCAGCTAGAATCATATCCAAAGCCATTCTATTCTGGAATGCCATAATGGAAGTGGGGCCTAACTGTGCTGCCAAACCTTTTACAGCATCTATGGTGAAGTTAACAAATCTCTGCTGGTTATAATAGATGTAATTTATCCAATCAACATTTTTTTATAGTTACTAGGGCAATAGTGACTCAAATCCTGCTTTAACTTGGTCTCTGGCCTTGAACTCATCAGGTAGGTCATCTGGTCATCTGTCTGGTCAGTCAGAGCATCCACGACATCCTTCGTGGCTTAGGTGTCTCTCCTGGTACGGGAGCTTCCTTGCAATGCGATACGTGGATTCAAACAGGCTTTCCCTCTAGTTACACAGAGGTTGATGTCATCTGGGGCTCTTGGACAGGATCATCAAATCTGGCAGTGAGGAGAAAAACTCGAGAATGGACATTAGTTTTTGACCAATTCAATTACATAAGTGTTATGATTTGGTAGCTGAGGAGAGCAGGCAAAAAAAGTAATACACCAGAGAGGTTGGAATCTATGGGATTGCAGTACCCTGACTAACCACCACAACTAAAGGCAGCCGTGGAGCGTTCCTACGTTGGTCCTAGACGCCTCGTCACAGCCTGAGAAGCTAACTACACCTAAAGATAGAAAAAGGAAAGCTATCTGCCCCGGAGCAGATCCCAAAGAACATAGGAAGCCCCCAAACATGTAATGGCGGTTAGACAAGAGGAAATACAGACACAGACAGAAAATAGTATGAGCAAACGTTGGGGCCCAAACTTCCTAAATAGAAAAGGATAGGAAAGGCACTTACTGCAACCCCAAAAAACCCTGAAAAGTACCAACTCTACTAATTACAAAAACACCTGAGATCACACGACCTCTACCACCTAAATTAGTTCTCTGGTGTAACAAAAACTAAACAGCAACCACTGAAAAAACTGGAAAAGGCAAATGAACAAACAGTGGCTGAACTAAACTGAGAGGAGCATAAGCCCCCCGAAGGGGACCCGGCAGACCCCCACAGAAGTGCAGGACAAAATGCAGGCACCAAAAAACTAAAAGAAGAAAATGTCTTATCTGTTAGCAGAAGATGCAGGCACGAAACAGCTTTTTCTGGGTCTCTGGGAGTGTGCCTTACGCTAAACAGTGCAATTAGGAGTGTGTCATGCCATGGTTTGCGTGTCTCTTGGGCAATTTTTCAGCATTCTATTCTTAAGTGTTTCGTTCAGTTTTTTTACCTTCCTGCTGCTCTGGGGGTGGTAAGGAGTGTGTAGGCCTAAATCTGACCCTACTGCTAATCGGGTCTTGTGTGTCAGATTTGCTGTGAATGCGGGTCCCTGATCACTTTCTATCATTTCTGGAACCCCGTATCTGCACACTATTTTCCGAAAGTAGCTTCTTTGCAGTAGTCTTTGCTGACTTGGAAGGCTTCTGTTCATCTTGAAAATACTTCTTTTGACCACAATGGCGTATTTGAATCCTTCACTTGGCGATATCTGGATGTGGTCTATCTGGATCCTTTGAAGCTGGTAGAGTGGTCTTTCCAGATAAGGTGAGGGGGACTTTCTTCCATACGTCCAGGCTTGCATTTGCCGCAGGTCAGACAGCTGCTGGTGAATTTGTCTGTTAGGGTGGAGATCCCTGAAGCGAACCAGTAAGCACCAATCAGATCATTCATTTGTGTCTTTGATATGTGGATGTGGGTCCATCTACCCATTGGACCACCATAGGGTGCATACTTTGTGGTAGGCAGAGTTTGAAGTCTATTATTGATACCTTCTTTCTTCACGTGTTGCTTTTTTTTTTTTTTTTTTTCCATTCAGCTCTTCTTCTCCTTTTGGAGCTTGGTCTTGTAACTTCTTGAGCAGATTCCAGGACGTCTCTTTGTCAGGTTTCTTGTCTTCAGTCGTCATGTAGTAGCCGTCCGGCTCTACGACCTCTCCCACTTCTCCATGTTGTCTTCCTTTGGCTGCTTCTTTGGCTGCCATGTCCGCCATGTTATTGCCTCACGCCTCTTCTGTTTTCAGTTTTCCATGCACTTTGATTTTTCAAATTGCCACCATTTTGGAAGTTGGAGTATACCCAGTAGGTCCCTGAAGGCTCCATGATGCTTCACGGTTGTCCCGTTTGCTGTGATGAAGTCCCTTGTAGCCCAGATGGGTCCAAAGTCGTGTGCTATGCCATGCGAGTACCTGTAGTCCGTGTAGATATTTGCAGTCTTGCCTTCTGCCATCTGGCAGGCCTTCGTCAGCGCTATCAATTCTGCTTCCTGGGCTGACAAGCTAGGTGACAGACTTCTGGACCACAGGATTTCTTGATTGCTGGTCACTGCACTTCCTGTGTTGAAACTTCTTCTGGAGCCATCCAAGTATCCCCCCTTGGGAGTGGGAGTAGAGTGGCCGGGCTGAGGACTGTAGGTCTGGAGACAGTGACATTATGAGACAAAGGCAATAGAGGCGCCACAAAGATGCCTGGCGGTGGAGAGATTACTGTTGGTTGAGCTGATTGAAGATTGCCAAGATGTCATGTGGAGTGAGAGTTTCCAGTGGCTGTCCAAGAGTGATTTCAGCAACCTTGTCCAGGAGGGTGTGTGCTGCAGATACTGCCATCAGGCAGGAGGGTGCTCTTCTTGCAACTGGATCCAAGCGGGCTGAGAGGCAGCCTAAAAGTCTCTGTTTTCCCCCGTGAATCCGTGCCAGGACTCCAGTAGCATGATCTTCTTTCTTCCATCAGGTAGACGGAAAGACTTTTCATAGTCAGGTAGGCCTGGTATTGCCGCTGAGACTGTGGAGTTCTTCCAATCTCCTGAATGGGTTGAAGGCTGCGTCTGACAGAAGGAGCGGGGTTGCGTTGATGCAAGCGCACAGAGGCTGCATTAGGACTGAGGCATCAGGGATCCAGGTTCTGCAATACGACACTAGACCAGGGAAGGCCTGTAGCATTCTTGGAGTTGTTAGGGGAGCCATCTTCTCCACAGTGGTCTTCCAGTCTTTTGACATGTGTTTCGTCTTGCGGGCAATACAGTGTCCCAGGGATGTAACTTGCTTCTGGCATCACTGGACTTTGTTCTTCCAGACCTTGCGTTGCTGTTCTTCCAGGTAGAGTAGGAGAGATAAGGAATAGGCTGTGCAGGTGTCGATGTCAACCACACAAAAGAGAAAGTCATCCACGTGTTGTAGAAGAGTGACTCTTGCATATTCTGCAATCCAGTTGACGAAGATGGAGGACATTGTCTTGGTGAAACTTGAAGGGCTTGTTTTGAGCACCTTGAGGCAACATTGTCCATATGCACTGCACTGGTGCGTGAAAGCAGGCCTCCAGGTGGAGGGGAAACACTGAAGAAGGTACTGGCCAGGTTGATCACCGTGAATACCGTTGCGGTGACTGGGACTCTTGAGAGCAGAGTGTGATGGTTCAGCACTGTTGGGGTTTCAAATACCGTAGCCTCTTTCGCGGCCTCCAGGCCTTGCACCATTCTGAACTCAGTGGGGTTTACAGTCTTTTTCTTCACTGTGGAAAGCTGGGATTGATTCCGATGGGCGAGGCAGCCCAGTTTGGCCTTGTCCTTCAGTATGGGCAGGGGACTCCCATCTGCTGGTGCAGAGCTGGCGGGAAAACAAGCCGTCTACTAGGATCCACATCATGAGAGATGACGACCAGCTGGCTTTCTTGTTCTCAACCAAGACAGTCACTGTGTTAGCACCTGCTCTGGTCACAGGGGGTCTTCTTGTTGGGATGTCTCCTTGAACGGCTGCTTTTTTCTCAGCACGGGCCATCAGTAGTTTCTTTTTCTCCAGCTCGATCTCAGGTCAGCATTTGTGCACAAGTTTGAAGAGCCGAGTGGCCTTTTTCTGGTCTAGGGCCTGGGTGAACTGGTTGATTGCAGGGGGCACCTCCTGCTGCTTGCAAAAGATGAACCTCTGGCGTTAGAGCTGGATGAGGTGTTGCCATTCCATGAAGCGAGTAGGGTCCTTCTTGAGTTGAAATATCCTGGCCAATGTCAAAGTTCTCAGGCCGTCTTCTTAGGCGAGTTCACTTAGACCTTCAGTTGGTCAGAGACATCTTGACTCTGGGTGATGGAGTGGCTTTTCTGGTACTATGTCCAGCACCTCCTGTGATAGGTCTGCAGTGTGGTTGTTTGAGGTTCCTGTTTCTTCTTGGGTCAGGGGTGAAGAAAGTGTCATGGTCCCATCTTCCTGGAACACTCTGGTCGCTTTCAGCTTCTGCAGTAGGTCCACTCCCAATAGGTTGAGGGTGCAGGTTTTTTACACAACAAACTGAGACATGATGGAGTGTTCTGGCTGAGTCCACACGCTCATGGCTTCATAATCTGGAAATATCTGACTTGACCATCAATTCCCATGCAGGAAGCAGAAGATTCTGGTTGCGGAGTTCCACAAGAAAAGATATGACTACGCCATCCACTCTCAGGAAAATGGTCCCACTGGTGGGGTTCCTTGTGGACTTGGTGTGCTCTTGTCCTATGGACGGGGTTCTTCACTGCTTTCTGTGTTTCTTCTTTTTCTGGGTGAAGTCATTGTTCTGCACTTGTTCTGGAAATGACCAAACTCGCCACAGTTGTAACACTTGACATTCCTTCTGTCCCGGCGGGACTCAATCCTTTTTGCTACTGTGAGCAGGGTATCCATTGCTATTGACGTGTACTCAGGCCTGGCTGCTACCAGTGGTTTCCTGATTGGTTCTCTCAGTCCATGCACAAAAGCCTGTGCCAACATCCGTCTGTGTGTCTGATCATGGGTAATGAGGCCCAAATCTTGAAACACTTGCATCATTCTGTCATGGAACTTCTCCACAGACTCTGTCTTGTCTTGACTCGTGACATGTAGGCTGAGAGTTGTCCTGTCAGTCTGCTTTTGGCCCATTCTCTGAGTTGCTCAATTAGCTTTGGTCCTGTCTCCCAGGCATACGCATCTAACTCTGTTGGAAGCTTGAAATGTTCTCTCATAATTGGCCAGAATGCATCACCTGCTTTTATTTCCATTACGGTCCAGAGATCAGTCCAGGCTGCTGCATACGTTCGCTGGATCTGCTGCATTTTTTGGCAAAATGGCATGGGGTGTATCCCTGGGTCTGGCAGCATACTGATCACCTGGCTTGGGATGAAGGGCTCATAGGATGGTGCCTCTACCTGTCCCTGCTCTATTGGTGCTTGTGTGTTTTCTTCCCTAGTATTGGGCAGCATGTGTGACGTTGCATCTTCATCTTCATCAGATAAGAAGTGACATGGTGTACTTGGTGCATACACTGGGTGAGATTTGGGCTTTAAAGTTGTCTTGCTGCATGGGGATTTCCCACTTCCTTGCTGAGGCTGCGGTGGATCAGTGTCATGGTTCCATGCTAGCAGCCCTGTAGCTATACCACTCCCCTGTGAAGCCCTAGCAGTGGACTGTTGTGTCTGGGGGCTACATGTAGCGTTTTGTGTAGGGAGATCTGCACTTTCTTCTCCTGATATAATGACTGGCAATGTTTGTACTGTGCTTGGGATAGACAAGGTGCCCTGTTCTGGAGACACTGAATACAGGGACACCACATTGCTTGGATTGGGCGTTGACCCAGTTGATGACGAAGTAAAAGGAGAGGGTGTCCCCCCTGTGACTCTTGAGAGGGGATGGTTGAAACAAAAATGCCTTCTCCCTGTGGAGAGAGGCGGGGAGCGTTTTTCCCTGTACAAGGCTCCTTACTCAGTGAGAGCAGCCTACACCTGTCCCGTGTCTCCACATGATGGACATGTGATGTGTGTGACTCTGAATTCTGCTCTTGTGACATGTCAGTGATCTTTTTCTCACAGATGATTTAACACCTTTTCAAACTTATTCACATAAAAAAAAAAAAAAAAAATCACTTCCTGGTCCGTTCAAATTAACTTGCTGTATCTATCTTTTACCACGATGCACCGCTGCTCTTTTATAGCAGATGGTAATCTATTAAACTTTCCCGTTACCTTTCAAATAACAAAAAACAAGAAAAAACATTTCATTATGCAGCGTAAAGGCTGCCTGTCTATTTGCTTCTCACGTACTGTGACATTCTATTCACATGCCTAGCCCTTCGATTCTTACGTACTGTGTCTATTCCAAAAACATATTCAACAAATTTCCTCACCGAATGCCCGACGGGTGGGGCTACTCAGACCACTGCGTAGTTTGTGTCTGCTCTCTCCCACAGCCTGTAATTCTCCTTATCTATGTGACCTTGTTGTAAAGCAAGCTTGTAGAAAAAAAAATGGCTGGAGAAATAAAGCTCTAGAGAAAAAAAATCTCTCCAAAATCATTCAAAAATGTACTTAAAAGAAAAATTTTTAAAAACAAAAGTTAGATTTAGTAAAAAACTCTAGAAAAAGTAAACATAAAAAAAAAATAAATTCACCAAAAAGGGGAGAAAAGAAAAACCGTATTAATCATAAAACTCTGAAAAACAACACTTGTTACTAAAACAGCTAATTAAAAATCTCTGGAATGTCAGCTGGCTGCTTCCCCCCTCCCTTCCTTATATCTCTGCTTGCTGTCTCTATAGGCACTGAAATCACGTAACAAAAAAAAAAAAAATTATTATTCCTCAGAATAGCGAAAAATTAATATAGTTCAGTCTGAATGCCTGAGATTTTTCACATTAAAACCTGTAGCCAAAAAACTAGCTTAAAAAAATAAAAATCAAAGCCAAGAAACAGAATGCCTGATAACGTGATTAGCAGAGGAGGGGGGTCAAAGGGGTTTTCTCGCTGCTGCAGCCAGCACACTGCTCTGAATGAGATACTAACAGAGCGCACGGAGATGTGATTTAAAGCGACAGTACCTGATACAGACAGTTGACAGACACCCGGGAGAATACGAATCCCTCTTTTGATGATCTGTGACACATACAAGCTGCTCTGGTAACTGATAACTCACCAATTGCACTGAGCGCGGCGAAGCTCAAGGTTCTATCGCTCTGTACCGTACCTGGCCGGTGCACCGGTCACAGTAATCTGCAATAGCCTTCATCAAAATTCTCACTATCCACGTCTGATTTGACTGGGATGGCCTCCCGGTGCGTGGACAATTATTGTGAGAACTTATCCAAAACAAAGCTTCTGCCCTTCACGTCTGATTTGACTGGGATGGCCTCCCAGTGCGTGAAAGTTTACTGCAGAAACTTAACCGAACAAAGCCCTCGCTTCCACAACTGGACTTTTTTGGGATAACCTCCCTCCAATGTGTGAAGAATATCTGCGTGGACTTATCCAAAACAAAGCTCCCGCCCTCCACGTCTGATTTGACTGGGATGGCCTCCCGGTGCGTGAAAGTTTACTGCGGGAACTTATTCAGCAATTGTCTTTTGCTATACAGCCCCCAGAGATCAGCAAGCAAAAACACAGTCACCGTTCCAACTTTCTCCCGGTTCACATAAAACATGAAACATATACAGCACAGCAGCAACCAACTCGGCTTATATCCCAGGGCTTTTGGATAAGGGTATGGACTTTTTACACAACCTGGGAATGCGGTGATGACCACGTCCGACCGGCTGGAAGTGTAGGCTAGGACTAGGCACAGGGAACATTCAGGTAAGATGACAAAGTTTTCTTACCTTACTGATGGAGCTGCAGTCTCCGTCCCGTGTGCCAAGGCCAGGGCCAACACCCCCGTCTCTCCGGTCGGCCGGGTCCTCGTGCGTTTCGTCCAATGCCCCACGTTGGGCGCCAACTGATATGGAAATTTAATTAGGATACAAATATCCTGTGTTTGCTGCTTGCCATGTCCAAATCTCTATATAATGTCTTTTTGAGCGCTCAGAACGAAATGAGGACTGTCCACACGAAAGTGTCAGTATAACAGTTCGTCAAAGACATACATTTATTATTGTTTCAAGGTTTTATACGTTTACAAAAAGGGGCTGGTTAGTCAATTAACATACAATTAAAAGCTGCTAGATTATTGGCTGTTCTAGTGTAAATATGATAATTATGATTAAAAGAGCTGAAGTTGCAGAATTATTGTTTTATATTCTTGTGACCTAGTTGCCTTGCATAACTATAATGTAAACAACAGATATCTAATAGGACATTTTGTACTTCATGCATTTGTTCCTTTACGAAGGTCTTATGGAGGCCAGATTTCTTTAAAACGACTGATTATATCTGGCCTAGAAATATGTGAGCACAAGGTTTTTTTAGCAAGTGAAATCTATCTAACTGTGAACTGTGAATACATATATGTGAATATACTTTGAATATATGGAATACATATATATTTCCATGACAGTATGACCCCCCACATAGCCTCCCATATACAGTATGACCCCCCACATAGCATCCCATATACAGTATGAGCCCCCACACAGCCTCCAATATGCAGTATGAGCCCCCACATAACCTCCTATATACAGTATTACAGAATGAGCCCCACATCATCCCCTATATACAGTATGAGCCCCATATAGCCTCATATATGCAGTATAAGCCTCACACAGCATCCCATATACAGTATGAGCCCCACACAGCATCCCATATATAGTATGAGCCCCACACAGCCCCTATATACAGTATGAGCCCCACACAGCCTCCTATACACAGTATGACCCCCGCATAGCCTGTTGTGAATGTTTTGGAAATGAATTCTGAGCAGAAGCTCCCTCTGGTGGTTACAAACAGTACTGAACCATTCAATGAGGATTGGCAATCAGGATTCACAGACTGGCTTGATATAAGGGAGGTTCCTTCCCATCATGGTTGCCGGTGATCAATTGTTCTTGTCTCTACTGTGGTTCCTGGTTCTCTTGGAAGCTTGCTGAGTCTTGCCTCTTCTTCTGCTTTCAGATAAGATATTTTCTGTTTTTGTTTTTGTGCTTACCATTTGCATATTTCTCTGCATTTCTGTGAGGTTAGCCAGGCTCCCCCCCCCACCCGGGGGGCTTGGGCTCCTCTCAGTTCCTCTGGAGCCATTGTTATTTGTTCATTTGCCTTTTCCAGTTTTTTCAGTGGCTGCGGCTTAGTTTTGTTACACCAGAGAACTGATTTAGGTGGTAGAGGTCGTGTGATCTCAGGTGTTTTTGCAATCAGTAGCGTTGGCATTTTTTAGGGTTTTTTTGGATTGCAGTGAGTATCCTTTCTATATTTTTCTGTCTAGGCAGATTGGGCCCCAGCGTTTGCTCATACTATTTTCTGTTTGTGTCTGTATTTCCTCTTGTCTAACCGCCATTACATGTTTGGGGCTTCCTATGTTCTTTGGGGATCTGCTCCGAGGCAGATAGCTTTCCTCTTTCTATCTTTAGGTGTAGTTAATCTCTCAGGCTGTGACGAGGCGTCTAGGACCAACGTAGGAACGCTCCACGGCTGCCTTTAGTTGTGGTGGTTAGTCAGGGTGCTGCAATCCAATAGATTCCAACCTCTCTGGTGTATTGCCGTTTTTGCCTGCTCTCCTTAGCTACCGAAACATAACAGCCTACCATATACAGTATGAGCCTGCACATAGCCCCCATACATACGGAATAAGCCCAACATCCTCCTGTATACAGTATAAACCTCCACACAGAATCCTATATACAGTATGAGCCTTCACATAGACCCCTATATACAGGCACAAATCCCATACACATATTAAAATAAAAAAACAACACATACTCATCTGTTCCAGTCCCTGGGGCTCCACTTCTTCTTGTGGCTAGAGCGTACATGTTGGCGTGGCGCATCATCACGCTGGCATGTCACAGAAGAGGCGACTGGAGCTCCCATTAAGCTGCACTGCCATTTTGTATTGCTGGCAGCAGAGCTCCAGGAAAAGCTCTCTGCCCGAAGATGTTTTCTGCCGATGGTGCATAGAGGTTATGCCCTTTGTTAAGTATCAATCACGTGAATGGCAGACTTAAATCTATTTTTATTCAACTGATGTTATAACTTCCCTTTTAGTTGACATAGGTTATGCTAATGGCACAGTGCTTAGCGCTACACTGTGTTCCAAATTATTATGCAAATAATATTTTCTCAGATTTTCCCAAATTACCTATATGAATTGCAGTCATTGTAATTTTCCAGTCAAATAACTATTAGAGACAATTGAAAGGTTTTTGTGTAAACTGCCTATGATAACAGTATATTTTTAAAAAATAAAACACTCAAACTGCACTCAAAATGCATGTTCCAAATTATTATGCACAGCAGAGTTTTCAACCTTTTCATTTTAATAAATAACAAAAAAATGGTCATTTGTGAAATTATAAGCATTAGCAGGTTAGTACAAACTGAAATCAAACATTTTTCAACTCAAAACTTTATTCTAGGTGATGTTACATTTGCACATAGGACCCCTTGTTCGAAAGGAGCTTCTGAACTCTCTCGTCCATTGAATTTGTCAGGTTTTGGATGGTTTCTGCTTATTATTATTATAGATTTTTATAGCGCCATTTATTCCATGGCGCTTTACATGTGAAGAGGGGTAAATATAGACAAGTACAGTAAACATGAGCAATACAAGGCACACACAAGTACAGAAGGAGAGAGGACCCTGCCCGCAAGGGCTCACAGTCTACCGGGGATGGGTGAGGATACACTAGGAGAGGGAAGAGCTGATCGTGCGGTGGTTCAGTAGACTGATGATCACTGCAGGTTGTAGGCTTGTCGGAAGAGGTGGGTCTTCAGGTTCTTTTTGAAGGTTTCCATGGTAGGCGCGAGTCTGATGTGTTGGGGTAGAGAGTTCCAGAGTATGGGAGAGGCACGGGAGAAGCTTTGTATTTCTGCTTCAATTGTTTTGCATGAGGACAGAATACCCTCCCAGAGCTGTTGCTTAGATGTGAACTGTCTCCCGCCATCATAGACACTCCTTTTGATGATGCTCCAGAGGTTCTCAATGGGGTTGAGGTCAGGGGAGCATGGAGGCCACACCATAAGTTTGTCCTCTTTTATGCCCATAGCAGCCAGAGATGCAGATGTGTTATGTGCAGAATGAGACGGTGCATTATCATGCATGAAAATGATCTTGCTGCGGAATGCACGGTTCTTCTTCTTGAACCATGGCAGGAAGTGCTGTTTGAGAAACTCAACATACACTATGGAGTTCATCTTTACCCCTTCAGGGATCCTAAAGGGGCCGACAATCTCTCTCCCCATGATTCCAGCCCAAAACATTACTCCACCTCCTCCTTGTTGGCCCCGTAGTCGTGTTTGCATGAGGTGTCCATCAACCAGCCATCGTCCACTCCATCCATCTGGAGCATCGAGCGTTGCACGGCACTCAATGGTGAACAAAACAGTTTTGAAGTCAGTCTTCATGTATTGTTTGGCCACTGGAGCCGTTTCTGCTTGTGTGCAGTGGATAGAGGAGGTCGACAGGATGGCTTACGCACAGCTACAAACCTCTGAAGGACCCTGCATCTTGTTCGGGGGACGTTGGAGGCACCAGCAGCATCAAAAACTTGTCTGCTGCTATGACAAGGCTTTTTTGCCGCTGCTCTTTTAACCTGACGTAATTGCCTGTAGGAAAGAGTCCTCAATTTTCCCTTATCAGCACGCACACGTGTGTACTGTGAATCAGCTACATACTTCTTGATTGTGCGATGATCACGATGAAGTGTCTTGGCAATGTTGATTGTAGTCATGCCTTGACCTAAACACTCCACAATTTGTTGCTTCTCAGCAGCCGACACATCCTTTTTCTTTCCCATTTTGGCAGAAAATGTAGGCTGCTTAATAATGTGGGACAGCTGTGTAGCCCTGGTGTGAAGGCACACGCAGTACCCTGGAGGATGTGTGGAGAGATAGCAGTTTAATGCTAAATGAACATTCATTCCAACATGCACTTTGACACGCCCACAGGTACATAAGCTAGTGACATCAGCAGGGAGTGGTCAGTTGGTCAGTCAGACAGTTAGTGTTCAGTCAGAGTGTGAAGACTGTGCAGGAGGAGAGGAGTGAGCTGCAGAGAATTCAGACGCCTGTCTAGAGGACGGTAGAGGTTCAGAGACGTGCTCCTGCCTAAAAGTATTACTGGTATTCTGCTAGCAAGCTCTGGAAGGAACTAAGAAGGAACTGACTGCTATATATATCTGTGAAGTGAGGGATGCTTATGCTACCAGCACGGGCAAGGCGAAAGGCACAGTGGTAGATATTGTGAGTGCTTCAGGATTGCAGAAGTCCTGCACTGTTAACCGGTTACTGGGACCGAAGCATCACCATAGCTTCATGCATGGTGGTAGAAGAACCAGATTATTTGGAGGGAACTACGCTTCATGCTAGTTGGACTCATCACCGTGTTGAAAGTAAAGGAGGCCCCTAACTTGCCCAGCTGCTATCTCGAAATACATCCTCCTTGGAATCAGCCTCCCTGGGACCTGCCTTATCATCTTACAAGTAAAGGTATGGAAAGACGCTGACCGTGTGAGACTGAGTTATTATTGCATGCCTGCACAATCCCTACCTAACTCCCGATCTGAGGGACCAGTCCCACCTGTAGGGGACCCGACATCTAGCTGCATCACCATCCCCTCAGAGATCTACAGCAGCGCTGGTATAAATTACCAAAACACTACAGGTGGCGTCACGAACTGTATATAAACCTATCCCCTGTAAATATATCCCCAACATACGCCAGACCGCCAGGGCCACAGACCGAGCCACAGCTACCTGTGACAATCCCATAGACTTCCATGGGCTCGGCTCTGAGTACCCCATTGCCCTGGTAACCCACAATTGTGGTGGCGGGTCGACACAATTTTGGCGTCACGAACAGGATGCGAAACTCGCGAAATTGCGAGCCCTGTGTGCCTAAGGACTTGTTTTTGTGAAAAAGGACTGTTGCTATTTTTGGCGCTAAAATCCGCCATTTTGCCGCCATATTCGCGCCCTCAGGCGCTGGAGAAGAAGGTGGGCGTACCTGTAAAAGCGCGCTGTTGCCTGGCTCCGCCCCCAGCTCTGACTCAGCGGCAGGTCCTGCGACGAAGGTCCTGTCCCCACCGAAAAGGAATGAAGGAGACAGAGAGACGCTGGCGTGCCCTGAAACAGCGGCTGCTGTGGGACGCAGTGTTCTCTCCTACAAGCATAATGCCGTCTCCTGAATCCCCAAGTTCCCTGCTGAGGAAGGCTGAGGAGAAACTACGAGCTACCCCCAAAAGTACCGATCCTGATCCCACCGATGGAGCGGTGGAGGCAAAGGAGGTTGAGGAGGTATCGCCAGTTCCGGAACGCCCGCCCGGCCAGGAGGCCGCAGCAGATGATCAATCCCCGGTAGGGACACCGGAGGAAAACCAGCCGTCTGTGATGGAGCAGCGACAGCAGCAGGTTAGTGCGTCCTCAATTGAGCCATTGCGCACACCTGCTTCCTGCTCTGCATCACACCAGCATTGTGCATCGGCATCGCCCCCTGCGTGCATCTCCGTATCGCAATCTACGGTCCAATCTACATCGCAATCTATGGTCCATTCTACATCGCAATCAGCAGTGTACATGACGACGCGCACAGCGACTGTTTCTGCATCGCAAAAGCAAGTGGCTATTACTGTAACGCAGACAGCGTCGCATAAAGTGGAAGCACTCGTTGCGCCCCTGATGGTTCATACAAAGACTGTTGCGACTCAAACTCAGATAGCAGGTCACGACTTGTTAGTGCTGGGATCAAGGGATCATCGCATTGTTCCAGCCCCCGGGATGGAAAGTGTAACAGAAGTTAATAAAGAAATGTGAAGAACGGTAGGACCCAGACAGGGTTTACCGCAGCTGAGAAGATGTATATAAGTTTTTATAAAAGTGAAAGTAGTTTGTACCGTTAATATGAAAAATGTCTATTTAATACTTTGTGTATTTTTCTATGTTTAATGCAACGTTCAAGATATTCGTACCTCCCGGATGGGAAGAAGTTAATGTTTGTTGTTATGCATAAACAAAATTTTCTGTCTTCTTGTATTTCACAGCCCGGGAGTGCTGTCTTTTACCATGGGGGAATGTGTAGCCCTGGTGTGAAGGCACACGCAGTACCCTGGAGGATGTGTGGAGAGATAGCAGTTTAATGCTAAATGAACATTCATTCCAACATGCACTTTGACACGCCCACAGGTACATAAGCTAGTGACATCAGCAGGGAGTGGTCAGTTGGTCAGTCAGACAGTTAGTGTTCAGTCAGAGTGTGAAGACTGTGCAGGAGGAGAGGAGTGAGCTGCAGAGAATTCAGACGCCTGTCTAGAGGACGGTAGAGGTTCAGAGACGTGCTCCTGCCTAAAAGTATTACTGGTATTCTGCTAGCAAGCTCTGGAAGGAACTAAGAAGGAACTGACTGCTATATATATCTGTGAAGTGAGGGATGCTTATGCTACCAGCACGGGCAAGGCGAAAGGCACAGTGGTAGATATTGTGAGTGCTTCAGGATTGCAGAAGTCCTGCACTGTTAACCGGTTACTGGGACCGAAGCATCACCATAGCTTCATGCATGGTGGTAGAAGAACCAGATTATTTGGAGGGAACTACGCTTCATGCTAGTTGGACTCATCACCGTGTTGAAAGTAAAGGAGGCCCCTAACTTGCCCAGCTGCTATCTCGAAATACATCCTCCTTGGAATCAGCCTCCCTGGGACCTGCCTTATCATCTTACAAGTAAAGGTATGGAAAGACGCTGACCGTGTGAGACTGAGTTATTATTGCATGCCTGCACAATCCCTACCTAACTCCCGATCTGAGGGACCAGTCCCACCTGTAGGGACCCGACATCTAGCTGCATCACCATCCCCTCAGAGATCTACAGCAGCGCTGGTATAAATTACCAGAACACTACAGGTGGCGTCACGAACTGTATATAAACCTATCCCCTGTAAATATATCCCCAACATACGCCAGACCGCCAGGGCCACAGACCGAGCCACAGCTACCTGTGACAATCCCATAGACTTCCATGGGCTCGGCTCTGAGTACCCCATTGCCCTGGTAACCCACAATTGTGGTGGCGGGTCGACACACAGCCTTCTTAAATAGTCTTGCCTTTCATTGGACACACCTGCCAAACTAATTAGCACAGGTGTCTGAAATTGCTTACAGTGATATAAAGATCCCTGACACACATCACCATCAATGAGTTTACTGACAAACAAAAAAATTCTTACCTTATCACTCCTAAACAATTTTTGCATAATAATTTGGAACACAGTGTATACAGTGGCTCAGTGATTAGAACTGTTACTTTGCAGTGCAGGGATCCTGGGTTCATATCCCACCAAAAACAACTACAATAAGTTTGCGCTCCCCCGTGTTTGCGTGGGTTTCCTCCCACACTCCACAAACTGATAGGAAATGTAGATTGTGAGCTCCAATGGGGAGAGAGATGTCTGTAAAACACTGTGCACTGTGCGCTAGGCAAGTGAGTAAAATAAATGCTAAGATTTTGGTATAATTTGGAGTATGTTGCTGCATTATGAGAGCCAATTTTCCCATTAGTCATGTGAGTCAGAACAGGCATCTAAAACACATAATACATTAGGTGCAAGTGTCAAATGTGGTGCAAGATGTGTATGCTAGTTTGTTGATGCAAATTAAGTCAGAATTCAGGAGCACTTGCCTTAGCAAATCTCCACCATTGCGATGTGCAGCTTTACTCTCTCTTAAGGTACTGTCACACTAAGCGAGATCGCTTAAGCGTCAGCGATTTTATGACGCAGCAGTGACCTCGTTAGCGACGTCGCTGTGTGTGACATGTAGCAGCGATGTGGCCCCTGCTGTGATGTCGCTGATCGTTCACGAACGTTCTGGACCGCTTTTTGCTCGTTGGCGTTCCGCTGGTGAGCCTGAATCGCTGAGTTTGACACCCTTTAGAACGACGAGGGACCTCGTTGGCGACGAATATGTCAGCGGCGCAGGCGGGACTAGGTTCTCTTTAGCGGCACAGACTGGATCGCAGTAGCTGCAAAGCAGGCTAGCAGGACGCAGGAACTATGCTATGAATTAGGTGCGCTCGAAGGGAGCGCTAATACGTCGTCTTTCATGACGCAATCGTCAAATCATTAATTATAACATATTATTATAAAACATATACAGTGACCACCAATCTGTGCTGAGGGACGTGGAGAAGGTTGCGCTCAATACATGCTGTGTGAAAGGTCCCAACGACATCCGAGGTAGTTATACAGATCGCTGATGTGTCTTTAATGAGATCTCCTGTTTGGAAGCTACTAGCGACCATATAGCGATCACACCAACGATCTCGTCAGGTTGTATCGTTGTCGTGATCGCTGGTGCGATCGCTTAGTGTGACACTACCTTTAGGCTGCAGTTTTGTGATGGGTGATTATTGATCACAACCCTGGGAACACAGATATGTGTCTGGGAATATGCTGCTGTACAGTATGGACAGCCGTATTATCCATACACGGCAACAGACAGAGCCAGGATAAAGCAATCTGCATGTTCTCGTTATCTATGGACGACTTACTTGGACACTACAAAACACTTTGGCATCGAAACTGCAAATTTGGTACAATGTACATTACAGACAGGTACATAAAAGAGGTACCGTATTCCCCAAACTGAAAGTTGTAACCTTTCCATTGACTAGGCGGTTACCTTCTGATTACTGAGGGTCTGAGCACTGGGTTCTCCAAAAATCATGAGAACTCTGTGTACAGGACAGCCAGAGATAATCAATTGCAACACTCACCTGTTTCTGGCAGCCCCATAGACAACAGATTGAAGTCGGGCATGTGCACCACTGCTCCATGCACGGTCAGACTCTGCAGAGCACTTTTCTCGGGATCACTGAGCCTCCATATCCCACCAGCAATCTGGATACTACGAATAATGGAGAGCTTCCAATTTTGGGAACACCCCATACATTTTTTCTTTACAGTTCTTGAAAGGCACGCTTTATTTACTGGAAAATCCTTCTAAGCTATGGAACTACATCTAATTTATGCAGATAGAGCTGTGCAGCCGGAAAAGTTTCATATTTCGTCATCTATAATATGTAATTATGATACTGGAGAGCACATTCAGTACATCTGCCTGGTAAAGACACGGGTCGGATAAACTCTATAAATCTTTCAATCTTCTCACGCAGTAGAGAACTTATAAAAGAACACAAGTCGGGAAGGAGTCGCAGTTATTCTGCAAGAATATCAACAGATCTAGACGATTTTTTTTTACTTCTTAGCGTAATGACTGCAATACCAAGCCTCCATACCTTCATCCTTCAACATCACAATGTCCTGGGGACATCACTCTTCGCAATGTCGTTGCTCATACTGGAAAAATTGATGGAACCAGAATTCGACTGTCCTTCAGATAAGGCACTTGGCATTACCTACAGTATGACATTTTTTGGGATTCCCACATTTGTCATTTTTGTTATAGGCTGCAAGTTTTCAGGTGCATGTTGTAAAGCACCATACAGCTGTGGTGACATAGTGTACACCATTATACAAATCATATATGGGCCCCTGCTGTGGTTCTTCATTTTATTAGCAGATGGACGATACGCTGAATGCTTTATGAAATCTGTGTCTGAAAACAGCATAGGATCCGCTGCAAAGGCAATAAGTCAGGTAAAAATTTTATTTATTTTTTTTAAATTGATCAATAACAATTGTGGACTTTACAAAATGAGAAACAATATATTTATAGGTGTCAGAACTAATATAGCGCTGCATACAAAAATACATGATAACATACAGTCTGGAGCCACCACTAGGGGGAGTTCCCTGTATACAGAAATCCATGATAAGATCCTGTCTGCAGCCACCACTAGGGGGAGCTCCCTGTATACAGAGATACATGATAAGATCCTGTATGCAGCCACCACTAGGGGGAGCTCCCTGTATACAGAGATACATGATAAGATCCTGTCTGCAGTCACCACTAGTGGGGGCTCCTTGTATACAGAGAGACATGACAAGATGCTGTCTGCAGCTACCACTAGGGGGAGCTCCCTGTATAGAGATACATGATAAGATTCTGTCTGCAGCCACCACTAGGGGAGCTCCTTGTATACAGAGAACCATGACAAGATGCTGTCTGCAGCCACCACTAGGGGAGCTCCCTGTATACAGAGATACATGATACGATTCTGTCTGCAGTCACCACTAGGGGGAGCTCCCTGTATACAGTTACATGATAAGATCCTGTATGCAGCCACCACTAGTGGAAGCTCCCTGTATACAGAGATACATGATAAGATCCTGTCTGCAGCCACCACTAGGGGGAGCTCCCTGTATACATAGATACATGATAAGATCCTGTCTGCAGCCACCACTGGAGGGAGCTCCCTGTATACAGAGATACATGATAAGATCATGTCTGCAGCCACCACTAGAGGGAGCTCTATTATGAATGTGCTGGAGATGGTTTCTGAGCAAAGGCTCCGTCTGGTGGTTGCAGACAGTACTGAACCTTAGAGCGAAGAATGGCAATCTGGGATCACGGACTGAACTGAAATAAGGGAGGTTCCCTCCCATGATGGTCGCTGGTGATCAATTGTTCTTGTCTCGGTTGTGGTTCCTGGTTCGTTTGGAGGCCTGCTGGGGTCTTGCGTGCGTCTGCTGCTTTCGGATGGGATGTTTTCTGCTTTTCTTTTTGTGCTTGCTTTTTGCATGGTTTTCTGTGCTTTTGTGGGGGTCGGCCTGGTCCCCTCCTGGGGCCTGTGCTCCTCTCAGTTTGTCTGTGGCCGCTGTTGTTTGTTCATTTGCTTTTTCCTGTTTTTTCAGTGGCTGCGGCTTGGTTTTGTTACACCAGAGGTCTGATTTGGGTGGTGGAGATCGTGTGGTCTCAGGTGTTTTTGCGGTCAGAAGAGTTGGTATTTTTTTTTTTTGTTGGATTGCAGTCAGGATTCTTTCCTGTGCTTTTCTGTCTGGACGGATTGGGCCCCAGCGTTTGCTCGTTCTATTTTCTGTCTGTGTCCGTGCTTCTTCTTGTCTGGCCGCCGTTGCATGTTTGGGGGCTTCATGTTTTCTTTGGGGATCTGCTCCGGGGCAGATAGCTTTCGTCTTTCTGCCTTTGGGGGTGGTTGTCTCTCGGGCTGTGGCGAGGCGTCTGGGATCGGCGTGGGAGCGCTCCGCGGCTGCCTCTGGTTGTGCGGTTGGTTCGGGTTACTGCAATCCAGTAGGTTCCAGCCTCTCTGGTGTATTGCCGTTTTTGCTTTTTCTCCTCAGCTACCGAAACATAACAGAGCTCCCTGCATACAGAGATACATGATAAGATCCTGTCTGCAGTCACCACTAGGCGGAGCTCTCTGTATACAGAGATACATGATAGGATCCTGTCTGCAGTCACCACTAGGGGGAGCTCCCTGTATACAGAAATACATGATAAGATCCTGTCTGCAGCCACCACTAGGGGGAGCTCCCTGTATACAGATATACATGATAAGATCCTGTCCGCAGCCACCACTAGGAGGAGCTCTCTGTATACAGAGATACATGATAAGATCCTGTCTGCAGCCACCACTAGGGGAGCTCCCTGTATACAGAGATACATGATAAGATCCTGTCAGCAGCCACCACTAGGGGGAGCTCTCTGTGTACTAAATATACATTCATGAGAAAACCTAAGTGCATCCTTTTTGAATACCATGATTTTGCTTATCAGGCCAAAGTAAAAAAAATCTGTTCCTTAGGTCTTAAAAGTAGGTAAATACAATCTTCAATAAACAATATGTGGGAAATTACACCATGCAATTATTTACTTTTCACAATCTAGGACAAATAACAGTAGTTTGTGAAAAATTAAGCACACTCCATGAGCCAATAGCTTTTAAATATGCTGTACCTTTAGCAGCAATAACATGAAAAAAAAAATATTTCTGTATGACTCTCATCATCATGGAGGAATTTAAGTGCACTTTACAATGCTGCTAAAGTTCCCTGTGGGAATTAGTTTTCTGCATTATTTTTTTAGCTGGATCACTGCAGCCCCACGATTCTTTCCTATTCAGCCATTCTGATATAGATCGGCCTCTCGGGATCATTGCCCTGTTGCATGAACCTGTTGCAGCCAAGTTTTAATGTTTTTATAGACGGCCACAAACTGTGACCCCAGAATACTTTGGTATAAAGACAACTCGCAGTTTGTTTTTCACTAAATGTGGTGAAGGGCAAGTTGGTCAAACATAGCCATTTTGGTCTTGTCTATCCAAAGGACATTGTTCAAGAAGTCTTCTCAGCTGCACACTTTAGCCGTGCTGCTATGTTCTCTAAGTGGCTTTCTCCTGATAATAACCCTTCTAGAGAAGGCACGCTTGTTCAGTCTTTTTTTTAATTGTACTGTCATATACTTGAACACACTAACTAGAGCCTGAGATTTATAGCTTGGGTTTATTGCAATTTCTCTCAGGATTGGTCTTGGGATGAATTTTCTGGGCCATCCACTCATGGGTGTTTCGTCAACCGTCATGAATGGTTTCCACTGGTGAATAATCACTCACTGTAGATTGATGGAGAACAAATTGTTTGGAAATGGCCTCATAACCATTCCCATGTCTATTAATAGCTACAATTGGATTCTCTAAGATCATTCCTGATGTCTTATCTTTCATCCCGATTATTGGAAAAGGTAGAAAAAACTGCACATCCCAATGCTTGGTGTATAAAACCTTCTAAATTGTACTCCATTTTGATTAAAAAAACAGCATATCATATTATCAGGTATACTCTATAGAAAGCAGCTGACACGTTTCTGGTGTGTAGCCGGCCTTAGTCATAGAGAATATTAAAAAGGCAAAACTAAAAACAACTTAAAGCCCTTAATAGCATATCCACTGCGAGTGAATAACGATGACAATGGGAAGCAGGTATGTAACAAACATTGCACCTGCCAAAAATCATTATAAGGTCTCATTCACATGTGAGCACCAGCGTCTGCATGCCTAAACCAGAAATGATACCTGGAGACACTCCTGGCCTCAGCAAACACCAACGAAAAACTGACCAAAAACAACAGCTTACATATCCAAAATACTATGGAAGGAAAAAGGCTATAATCAAGGTTAATACATTTATTATATATCTTTGTTTACCACATTAATAAAACCTTTTCAGCGCCGACCATGTTGTAGTGGTTTCTTTTTCCTCCATATGTTGCAGGGATTTACACTCATAAGTAGACACTCACTTAGCACAGGCAGAGGTCTTGGTGCAAAACAAGGTAAGGTAGAATACAATGTCACCAGATAAAACTAATCCAAAAATTCCATTCTTGAATTTGGGGTAGAAATAGTGAAGTATAAATTACACTGATTATCACAGAGGTAATCAATGAAACTTGTCACTACATTACCGGACCACACTATTAGTATGCTGTCCACTTACCGACCATACCAAATTAAAATTCTCTGCAAAGAGATTGTCTACGGAAACAGTAAACTGTTCCTCCCACCATCCTAAAAATAAAATTGCAAGCGATGGGAAGAAGTGTGACCCCATCGGAGCTTCCTCTGCCTACAAAACAAAATTCATTATTGAAGCTGAGAAAGCTATGCTGCAGCAAAAATCGTGTGCACAATAATAAAAAATATTTTAGATCTTGAGAATAGGAACTATAATTATTAAGGCAATGCAACCTCAGCATATATAAGCATGTGCAAGTAAAGAGTTACCACATCGCAGGTAAAAAATAAACATATAAATATTGCTATTTAAAGCCATCCATAGCTTTCAGTACTGAACTACCGTCCTTCAAAATGTTCATCCACCCAGGCACTGAGCCCCTAATTGAGGAGCCTTATACCTGAGATGATGGGATGGAGGTGTGGGGGAAATATGCTTTTGTATGTTTTAGGAAGTCCATGAAAAATGGGTGTAATGGGTGTTTTTAAAAAAAGTAATTTTAATGTATATTTATTTAAAATTCCCATTGTCAAACCTTCATCCAAAAAATTGTATGAGTCTTTAGAAATTACTTCAGTTGGATTGGACTGCACTCTACAGTAAGAAGCATTGTTATCCAAAATGTAATGTAATCATTTTTGATAAACAGAGGCATCCAACAATACAATACACCACACCTTGTCTGACTGACGCATAACCAAACTGTTGTTATTTTTTAGTCCATGAAGGCATTATTTTGATTTTTGGTCAAGTTATATAGTTTTTAATTTTTGTTGGTGGCATCATGGTAAAGAGAAAATTAAAAAAAAAAAAGAACAGCACTCAGACAAAAAGGAGGTGCACATATAGGGTCCCAACCCCTCGATACAAAATATGTCGAATCCGGTACTCTAAAAAAAAAAGGGCTATTTTTTATTGCAATCAAGAAATGGTGTATCAATATATAACGTATTGGTCTAGATGACCTTCATCAGATATACATAAGTAGCATATAATTTTATAAATGTCTGAAGATTAGACACCGGCTGTTTACATTTCAAATAGCAGCCCCTGTGCTTGGAAAGCAGGAAAGCCCGCTGCAGAATCGCGGTGCAATGTCCATCACAATGGTTGTCAGCCTGTCAGGACGTCGCACCGCCATACAGCACCGGGCTTTCCTGGCTTCCAAGTCGGCTATTTGAAATGGAAACGGCCGAAGTCTAATCTTCAGACATTTATGAAATTATATTGTCATGATCCATTTTTGGATTTGTGGCAGCTCTGGTTTCACTCAGTTTAAAACTTTTTTCCTTTCAGGCCAGCGGGGGTTAATGTAAGTTTTTCCCCCGCTGGCAATCTGGTGTACTTGCAGTACTAATGGGTCAGCTGATGTGGGTGGTGACCATTCCCACCATCCTTTAAAAGGTCACCTGATGTATCAGCTGACTGTTAATGATAGTTTCTTTCTGGAGGCCAGCCTAGCAGGAGCAGCTCTCTGCTGTCAGCCACGTCTGGTATTTGGAGTCCAGTTGCTGTGTTATCTGCAGTGTGGAGATTAACAGCAGTGTCTATAAGCGAAGTTATTACTTCCCCATCCCTTACGTGTTTGTCACTATCCCCTGTGTAGTATTACCTGTAGTGGCTAGGCTAGCGCCCTACGCCGGCCAGTGCACTAGCCCGGCCAGGGCAGTTTCAGGTGACAGCGAGGGACGAGGTATTCTGACGGTGGTGGGGGAAGGACTCACATAGTGTGTTAGGGGAGTGCAGGGACAGGATCAGGTTTGAATGCAAGTGGTGACCATCCCTTATTACATATTGGTAGGGCCTTTCTCTCCCCTATCCCATCCCGTTGTGAGAGTGTTGTGCCGTCTGTTGACCGACCACCCGTTGGGTCGTGTCACTCCGTGATATATATGCTAGTGTAAATCTGATGAAGGTCATCTAGACCACTAATAGTGTGGTCCAGTAATGTAGCTACCGCGACAAGTTTCATTGATTACCTCAATGATGACACTGAAGAACTTTGAACATAATTTTTGTTTAGTTTTTTTCTGCTGCTTTAGACTAAAATTGGCATGCTGGTATCAAAACTGTGGTGTAGTTTTCTTCTATCATGTCAGCTTTTTCTCCACAGCGTATCTAATGCGATTACTCTAGGTTGGATCGATGGTAGCACCAGTGATCTCTTATTGGCCGAGAGCGTACCTCCCTGGAGGGGTGTAGGGTGGAGGACGACCTTGGTGACCGGCAGTTATTCAGTTACATGAGACACAGGCAGGGAGAGGTTGTGTTCCGCTCTATATAGCGAAACATATTCCGAAAGTCTGTATACAAGGGGTTAGCAGAATTTATTTATGTTTTACACTTATTTCCTTTCTTTGAGATCATGGCTGGCTCTGCTATTTCTCATCATAAGCACTTAAATAGCCCTGAATTATTTTGTTAGATCTGTGGCAGTTTCACCAGTCAAAGGAAGAACATCAGCACTTTATCACAAGTCTATTTTCCATATTACAAAGTAAAACTTGGTGATCAAGATAAGTCTTGAGCCAGTCACAAGGTGTGAGCAGTGTGTTGTGAGCTTACGAATGTGGACGAAGGGAACACATGATAAGATGCCATTTGGTATATCTAGGGTTTGGCGAGAGCCAATAGATCATTCCAGTGACTGCTACTTTTGTAAAGTGAAAACTTCAGGATATAACAAGAAAAACAAATCGAGCACCCTAGTCTACCATCAACTATACGTCCAGTGCCTTATTCAGCTGAAATCCTCTTGCAGTTTTCCTTGAACTACCCTCTTTTCAAGAACAGCATTATGGTGAAGAACATAGTAACAGTAATGATGAAGATTTTCAGATTGAAAATGTATTAGTTTATAAGGGACTTGACCAGCAAGAGTTGAACGATTTGGTGCAAGATTTGGGACTACGAAAAAAGCCTTCAGAACTTGTAGCATCAAGACTGCATGAGAAAAACTGCTTGAAAAAGGAGTAAAGGCATTCTACTTTCCATCCAGAGAAAGAGCTTGTCTGCATTATTGTAGAAGTGACAGTGGCTTTGTGTATCGCCATAATATACATTGGGAATTCCATTCTGTAATTCAAATGAAGAGCAACTGTTCATCAATTGCTCAAAGCCGAGCTTAAAGTGTGTCCTGCTCCACAATGACATTTATTTGGTCATAGTTGACTATTCATTTTCTCTTTGTGAAAAATACAGAGACATAAAAAGTCATTGAGTTGTTGAAATGTCACAAACACAATTGGATCATCTGTGTTGAACTTAAAATGGTATGCTTACTTCTTGGTCAGCAATGCCATGCGTCATTTTTTTCTGTCCATGTGGGACAGCTGAGCTTATGAGAAGCATTGGATGGAGAGGAATTAGCCTCCAAGATCTGACTTCAAACCTGGTTATCCAAATATTCTGCACGAGCCACTTGTTGACAGAACACTATATTCCCACCCCTGCACATGAAACTCGGCCTCATAAAGCAATTGGTTAAAGCTTTGCCAGACTGTTTCAAGAGTCAATCTGTATATATAAGTACTTCATTGTGGCATCTCGTAACTAGTCATTTGAAAAATAAAGGCCAGTGTGTTTGATGGTCCTCAGATTCAGCAGCTTATTAAAGATGAACATTTCATTGGGATGTCAAAACTTTAAAAGAATGCTTGGTTATCATTCAAAGACCTTGTCAATGACTTTCTTGGAAATACACATCAAACAATTACACCAAATTGTCCGGAAACTCTTGGAGAGCTAAAAAATGCATGGTTGCAACATGAGTATCAAGGTGCATTTTCTGCATAGCAATCTTGCTAACTTCCTTGGAAAAACTGGTTCAGTCAGTGATGAGCAAGGTGAACGATTCCACAAAGATTTGAAGGCCATGGATGGTCAGTATAAGGGTAGATGGGATATACGAGAGATTGTCCAAAGATTGAACACTCCAGGAAAAGCTATAAGTGTAAATTTTTACCTTAACTATTTAACTTTACTACTTGCACACAACTTGACTTACAGGAACAATATATCATTTGAACAAAATAGCTTGAAATAAACATTACATTCAGGTTATTTTTTGCATTATTAGCCACTATGTACATTTTGTATGGAAACTTTTTGGAGATAAAGGGAGGATATCCAGAAGCTTAACAAGTTGTTGTGATAGAGAAAAACTGGGGTCACTTTCGGATTCAGACGCCAAAAGTTTGTCAAAAAAAGTGTCAGATATAATGCAATGAAAATTGTGTTCCCCAGTAAATTAATGTAAGTAACGTTTCACTAATTCCAGTCCAAATTGAAGAATCCATGAAAACAGAAGAAAAATCATAAATATGGGCAGAAGTTTGCTTCTATATCATGACAAAAAGAAAAGTTTTAATAAACTAGTCTTCATTAGACAATTTAATCAAATAAAATCCATTATACACAAATACAAGTGCTTCTCACTAAATTAGAATATCATGAAAAAGTGAATTTATTTCAGTTCTTCAATACAAAAAGTGACTCTCCTATATTCTATAGAGTCATGGCCAAAAGTTTTGAGAATGACACAAATATTCTATTTTCACATGATCTGCTGCCCTCTGGTTTTTATGTGTGTTTGACAGATGTTTTTATCACAGACAGAAATATAATAATTGTAAACATATGAGTAACAAAAGCTTATATTGACAGTTAGAATGAGTTAATGCAGCTAGTCAATATTTGCAGTGTTGACCCTTCTTCTTCAGGACCTCTGCAATTCTCCCTGGCATGCTCTCAATCAACTTCTGGACCAAATCCTGACTGATAGCAGTCCATTCTTGCACAATCAATGCTTTCATTTTGTCAGAATTTTTAGGTTTTTGTTTGTCCACCCGTCTCTTGATGATTGACCACAAGTTCTCAATGGGATTAAGATCTGGGGAGTTTCCAGGCCATGGACCCAAAATCTCTATGTTTTGTTCCCTGAGCCATTTAGTTATCACCTTTGCTTTATGGCAAGGTGCTTCATCCTGCTGGAAAAGGCATTGTTGATCGCCAAACTGCTCTTGGAGGGTTGGGAGAAGTTGCTCTTGGAGGACATTTTGGTACCATTCTTTATTCATGGCTGTGTTTTTAGGCAAGACTGTGAGAGAGCCGATTCCCTTGGCTGAGAAGCAACCCCACACATGAATGGTTTCAGGATGCTTAACAGTTGGCATGAGACAAGACTGGTGGTAGCGCTCACCTTGTCTTCTCCGAATGAGGCGTTTTCCTGATGTCCCAAACAATCGAAAAGGGGATTCATCAGAGAAAATAACTTTACCCCAGTCCTCAGCAGTCCACTGCCTGTACCTTTTGCAGAATATCAGTCTGTCCATGATGTTTTTTCTGGAGAGAAGTGGCTTCTTTGCTGCCCTCCTTGAGACCAGGCCTTGCTCCAAGAGTCTCCGCCTCACAGTGCGTGCAGATGCACTCACATCTGCCTGCTGCCATTCCTGAGCAAGCTCTGCACTGCTGGTAGCCCGATCCCGCAGCTGAAACACTTTTAAGAGACGGTCCTGGCGCTTGCTGGTCTTTCTTGGGCGCCCTGGAGCCTTTTTGGCAACAATGGAACCTCTCTCCTTGAAGTTCTTGATGATGCGATAGATTGTTGACTGAGGTGCAATCTTTCTAGCTGCGATACTCTTCCCTGTTAGGCCATTTTTGTGCATTGCAATGATGACTGCACGTGTTTCTTTAGAGATAACCATGGTTAACAGAAGAGAAACAATGATGCCAAGCACCAGCCTCCTTTTAAAGTGTCCAGTGGTGTCATTCTTACTTAATCATGACAGATTGATCTCCAGCCATGTCCTCATCAACACCCACACCTGTGTTAATGGAGCAATCACTGAAAAGAGGTTAGCTGGTCCTTTTAAGGCAGAGCTGCAATGATGTTGAAATGTGTTTTGGGTGATAAAGTTCATTTTCTAGCCAAATATTGACTTTGCAAGTAATTGCTGTTAAGCTGATCACTCTTTATAACATTCTGGAGTATATGCAAATTGCCATTAGAAAAAGTGAAGCAGTAGACTTTGTAAAAATTAATATTTGTGTCATTCTCAAAACTTTTGGCCATGACTGTATAGAGTCATTACACACAGAGTGATCTATTCTATAGTGTCATTACACACAGAGTGATCTATTCTATAGAGACATTACACACAGAGTGATCTATTCTATAGAGTCATTACACACAGAGTGATCTATTCTATAGAGTCATAACACACCGAGTGATCTATTCTATAGAGTCATTACACACAGAGTGATCTATTCTATAGTCATTACACACAGAGTGATCTATTCTAGAGACATTACACACAGAGTGATCTATTCTATAGAGACATTACACAGAGTGATCTATTCTATAGTCATTACACACAGAGTGATCTATTCTATAGAGCCATTACACACAGAGTGATCTATTCTATAGAGTCATTACACACAGAGTGATCTATTCTATAGAGCCATTACACACAGACTGATCTATTCTACAGAGCATTACACACAGACTGATCTATTCTATAGAGACATTATGTAACAGGTCTGGAGGCGGAACCTCTGAGCTTTATTATACAAGGAGGCTTTCCTTGTAAAGGAGCGGGTGGCGCCCGGGGAGACAGACAGGAAATCACTGCAAGTGACAGGGGCAGTCTCTGGACAGACAGGCGGGAGGTCACGGCAAGTGACCGGGGCAGTCTCTGGATAGACAGGGGGTAGTCACGGCAAGTGACCGGGGCAGTCTCTGGATAGACAGGCAGGTAGACACGGCAAGTGACCGGGGCAGTCTCTGGATAAACGGGCAGGTAGTCACGGCAAGTGACCGGGGCAGTCTCTGAATGGACAGGCGAGTAGTCACGGCAAGTGACCGGGGCAGTCTCTGAATGGACAGGTATATACGACCTGAGATGGTGGAGCCTCCCGGTAGGCTAGCAGGCAGATGACAGATGAGCGCCCCCAAGTGAGCAGGCGAGAGTCTCTGGAATAGCCGATGGACACTGCATGTGACGGCCGAACCTCCAGGTAGGCTTGCAGGCAGATGGCAGATGAGCGCCCCCAAGTGAGCAGGCGAGAGTCTCTGGAATTGCCGATGGTCACCGCATGTGACGGCCGAACCTCCAGGTAGGTTTGCAGGCAGATGGCAGATGAGCGCCCCAAGTGAGCAGGCGAGATTCTCTGGAATAGCCGATGGTCACCGCATGTGACGGCCGAACCTCCAAGTAGGCTTGCGGACAGGTAGCAGACAGCAAACTGGCAGGAAACAGGCAGGTAACTGGTAACGGACCCTGAGGGCTAAAGCAGAGTAGTGAACAGTGCAATAACAACATTGCTCGGGCACCTCCATTAAGGAGGAAGTACTTTATATAGGGTGGAGTCCTCCGGCATTGGCCGGGGACCTTTTGAAAGATGCGAGCGGCCCCTTTAAGAGCGGGGGAGCGCGCGTGCGCGCGCCCTAAGTCCATTAGCAGGGAAGGAGCGCGCGGCCCCAGCAGAACGGAAGGAGGACGCTGAGCGCGGGTAAGGGGGGCGACGTCCCTGCCTGGCAGAGGACGCTGTCGCAGGGGAACAGCGTCCCTGCCTGGCAGAGGGCAGGGACGCCGGCGCTACAGTACCCCCCCCTTTAGGCCCCCCTTTTTTAGGCCAGAAAGAAATTTAGCTAGGATGAGAGGGGCATGGATGTTCTCCCGAGGCTCCCACGTTCTCTCCTCAGGACCAAACCCCTTCCAATCCACCAGAAAATAGGTCTTTCTTCCTACCCTTTTGGTTTTGTTCTCTACCTCAAATTCGTCTTCAGCAGACACTGGAGCAGGAGGTGTACCTGTAGACTTGACAAAAGAGTTAAGTACCACCGGTTTGAGGAGAGATACATGGAAGGAGTTAGGAATCCGCAAATTGG
>JARQOD010000009.1:66527678-66602337 GCA_033576555.1 Oophaga sylvatica | reverse complement strand
GGTTATATGCCCCACGAAGATCCAGTTTTGGTGAAGATTCTAGCCCCCTCAGACGATCAAACAATTCTGGAATGACGAAGAGGGTACTTATTCTTCACCGTGATCAAATTTAGGCCTCTGTAGTCATACAGGGACGGAGAGAGCCGTCTTTCTTTTTTACGAAGAAGAAACCTGCTCCCGCTGGGGAGGTGGATTTCCGGATGAATCCCTTGGCCAAATTCTCCTCGATATATTCGACATCGACCTGGTCTCAGCAGCGGACAATGGTAAATACGCCCACGGGGAGGCGTAGTACCGGGTAGCAGGTCGATCGGGCAATCATACGGTCTGTGGAGGGGTAATGTCTCTGCTTCCTTTTTATTAAAGACATCAGCGAATGACCAATATGAATCGGGAGCCCTGGTAGATTAGTTGGTGTAGGAGAAGGACGACGGATGAACAGGAACCAAACACGTTTTATGACAGTCCTGTCCCCAGCGAAGGATCTCTCCAGTCTGCCAGTCGAGCACGGGTGCATGCTTTTGGAGCCAAGGCAGACCTAGTAAGAAAGCGTGAGAGAGTCCAGGCAGAACATGAAACGAGATGCTCTCAGAATGCAACATTCCCACCTGCAGGGTTATGGCTTCAGTGATAAGTTGGATGGGACGTGGTAGGAGACCCCCATCCACAGCAGCAACAGATACTGGTTCAACCAGAGGTTTGGTAGGAATGCGATATTTTTCTACTAGAGCCTGTGAAACAAGATTCCCGGCTGCTCCAGAATCAAGTTGGGCTAGTTCGAAATAACGGTTCTCACCGAGGAGGATTGAGACTGACAGCAGCAGAGATGAAGAGGATTTATTTTTGTCTAGGTGGACCTCTCCGAGCGAACCTAGACACAGGCGTTTCCCGACCTCTCTGGGCAGGTACGGATCCGGTGCTCCTTACTGCCACAGTAGAAGCAACTCCCCTGGGCACGGCGTAAGTCCTGACGGACTTTGACCATCTTGGTCTGGTCGAGTTGCATAGGCTCAGAAGAGTGTACCTGAGGAGAAACGGAAGGAGTTACAGGTCTCTGAAAAGGAGCTAGACGAGGAAACCTTCTCTCACGGGTGACCTCTTTAGCGCCTCCTGGAACCGTAGATCAATTCGATTGGCAAGAGTTATTAGGTCATCGAGAGAGGTTGGAATGTCCCGACCGGCAAGTTCATCTTTAATACGGCCGGACAGACCCTCCCAGAAGACAGATATCAGAGCGTCATTATCCCAAGCCAGCTCCGAGGCAAGGGTACGGAACCGTATGGCATATTGACCCACGGTGAGACTTCCCTGACGGAGACGCAACAGAGAAGATGCAGAGGAGGTCTTCCGTCCGGGTTCGTCGAATACCTTCCGGAAGGCTGAGAGAAAAGCAGACAGGTCAGACACCAGAGGATCTTCTCTCTCCCAAAGAGGATTTAGCCAGGCCAGGGCCTCTCCGGTGAGATGGGACATGATGAAGGCAATTTTGGCCCGGTCGAGTTAAACTGGTGTGCCAGGAGTTCAAAATGCAGGGTGCACTGGTTAATGAAACCCCGAGCCAGAGCAGGGTTGCCTCCAAACCGAGGAGGAGCTGAAAGTCGAGGTCCAGGAATGGAAACCACGGAATTGGTAAGCAGCGGAACTGCCGGATTGCGAGTCATGGCGCCCGCGGTGGTTGCTGGTGAAGTAGTCAGGGTGTCCAGGCGGGAATTAACATTCCGCAGGTGACCCAGGATGGACTCCTGTTGAGACCTCTGACGAGACAGTTCATGACACAGGTCAGAGAGCGAGGGAGTTTGGGTGCCACCGGGTTCCATGGCCCGAGCAAACTGTAACGGGTTCTGGGAGGCGGAACCTCTGAGCTTTATTATACAAGGAGGCTTTCCTTGTAAAGGAGCGGGTGGCGCCCGGGGAGACGGACAGGAAATCACTGCAAGTGACGGGGGCAGTCTCTGGACAGACAGGCGGGAGGTCACGGCAAGTGACCGGGGCAGTCTCTGGATAGACAGGCGGGTAGTCACGGCAAGTGACCGGGGCAGTCTCTGGATAGACAGCAGGTAGACACGGCAAGTGACCGGGGCAGTCTCTGGATAAACAGGCAGGTAGTCACGGCAAGTGACCGGGCAGTCTCTGGATAGACAGGCGGGTAGTCACGGCAAGTGACCGGGGCAGTCTCTGGATAGACAGGCGGGTAGTCACGGCAAGTGACCGGGGCAGTCTCTGAATGGACAGGCGAGTAGTCACGGCAAGTGACCGGGGCAGTCTCTGAATGGACAGGTATATACGACCTGAGATGGTGGAGCCTCCCGGTAGGCTAGCAGGCAGATGACAGATGAGCGCCCCCAAGTGAGCAGGCGAGAGTCTTGGAATAGCCGATGGACACTGCATGTGACGGCCGAACCTCCAGGTAGGCTTGCAGGCAGATGGCAGATGAGCGCCCCCAAGTGAGCAGGCGAGAGTCTCTGGAATTGCCGATGGTCACCGCATGTGACGGCCGAACCTCCAGGTAGGTTTGCAGGCAGATGGCAGATGAGCGCCCCCAAGTGAGCAGGCGAGATTCTCTGAATAGCCGATGGTCACCGCATGTGACGGCCGAACCTCCAGGCAGGCTTGCGGACAGGTAGCAGACAGCAAACTGGCAGGAAACAGGCAGGTAACTGGTAACAGGACCCTGAGGGCTAAAGCAGAGTAGTGAACAGTGCAATAACAACATTGCTCGGGCACCTCCATTAAGGAGGAAGTACTTTATATAGGGTGGAGTCCTCCGGCATTGGCCGGGGACCTTTTTGAAAGATGCGCGCGGCCCCTTTAAGAGCGGGGGAGCGCGCGGGCGCGCGCCCTAAGTCCAGTAGCAGGGAAGGAGCGCGCGGCCCCAGCAGAACGGAAGGAGGACGCTGAGCGCGGGTAAGGGGGCGACGTCCCTGCCTGGCAGAGGACGCTGTCGCAGGGGAACAGCGTCCCTGCCTGGCAGAGGGCAGGGACGCCGGCGCTACACATTACACAAAGAGTGATCTATTCTATAGACATTACACACAGAGTGATCTATTCTATAGTCATTACACACAGAGTGAACTATTCTATAGTCATTACACACAGAGTGATCTATTCTATAGAGTCATTACACACAGAGTGATCTATTCTATAGTCATTACACACAGAGTGATCTATTCTATAGTCATTACACACAGAGTGATCTATTCTATAGAGACATTACACACAGAGTGATCTATTCTATAGTCATTACACACAGACTGATCTATTCTATAGAGACATTAAACAAAGATTGATCTATTCTATAGAGTCTAATTACACAGAGTGATCTATTCTATAGTCATTACACACAGAGTGATCTATTCTACAGAGACATTACACACAGAGTGATCTATTCTATAGTCATTACACACAGAGTGATCTATTCTATAGTCATTACACACAGTGATCTATTCTATAGTCATTACACAGAGTGATCTATTCTATAGAGTCATTACACACAGAGTGATCTATTCTATAGTCATTACACACAGTGATCTATTCTATAGAGTCATTACACACAGTGATCTATTCTATAGAGTCATTACACACAGAGTGATCTATTCTATAGAGTCATTACACACAGAGTGATCTGTTCTATAGAGTCATTACACACAGAGTGATCTATTCTAGAGTCATTACACACAGTGATCTATTCTATAGAGTCATTACAGAGTGATCTATTCTATAGTCATTTCACACAGTGATCTATTCTATACAGTCATTACACACAGAGTGATCTATTCTAGAGTCATTACACACAGAGTGATCTATTCTATAGTCATTACACACAGAGTGATCTATTCTATAGAGTCATTACACACAGAGCGATCTATTCTATAGAGTCATTACACACAGAGTGATCTATTCTATAATCATTAAACACAGAGTGATCTATTCTATAGAGACATTACACACAGTGATCTATTCTATACAGTCATTACACACAGAGTGATCTATTCTATAGAGTCATTACACACAGTGATCTATTCTATACAGTCATTACACACAGTGATCTATTCTATAGTCATTACACACAGTGATCTATTCTATAGAGTCATTGCACACAGAGCGATCTATTCTATAGAGTCATTACACACAGAGCGATCTATTCTATAGAGTCATTACACACAGAGTGATCTATTCTATAGAGACATTACACACAGAGTGATCTGTTCTATAGAGACATTACACACAGAGTGATCTATTCTATAGAGTCATTACACACAGAGTAATCTATTCTAGAGACATTACACACAGAGTGATCTATTCTATAGAGTCATTACACACAGTGATCTATTCTATAGAGTCATTACACACAGAGTGATCTATTCTATAGAGTCATTACACACAGAGTGATCTGTTCTATAGAGTCATTACACACAGAGTGATCTATTCTATAGTCATTACACACAGAGCGATCTATTCTAGAGTCATTACACACAGTGATCTATTCTATAGAGTCATTACACACAGAGTGATCTATTCTATAGTCATTACACACAGTGATCTATTCTATACAGTCATTACACACAGAGTGATCTATTCTAGAGTCATTACACACAGAGTGATCTATTCTATAGTCATTACACACAGAGTGATCTATTCTATAGGGTCATTACACACAGAGCGATCTATTCTATAGTCATTACACACAGAGTGATCTATTCTATAATCATTACACACAGAGTGATCTATTCTATAGAGACATTACACACAGTGATCTATTCTATACGGTCATTACACACAGAGTGATCTATTCTATAGAGTCATTACACACAGAGTGATCTATTCTATAGAGTCATTACACACAGTGATCTATTCTATAGTCATTACACACAGAGTGATCTATTCTATACAGTCATTACACACAGAGTGATCTATTCTATAGAGTCATTACACCACAGAGCGATCTATTCTATAGAGTCATTACACACAGAGCGATCTATTCTATAGAGTCATTACACACAGTGATCTATTCTATAGAGTCATTACACACAGTGATCTATTCTATACGGTCATTACACACAGAGTGATCTATTCTATAGAGTCATTACACACAGAGTGATCTATTCTATAGAGACATTACACACAGTGATCTATTCTATAGAGTCATTACACACAGTGATCTATTCTATACAGTCATTACACACAGAGCGATCTATTCTATAGAGTCATTACACACAGAGCGATCTATTCTATAGCGTCATTACACACAGTGTGATCTATTCTATAGTCATTACACACAGAGGGATCTATTCTATAGAGTCATTACACACAGAGCGATCTATTCTATAGCGTCATTACACACAGTGTGATCTATTCTATAGTCATTATACACAGTGATCTATTCTATAGAGTCATTACACACAGAGTGATCTATTCTATAGAGTCATTACACACAGAGTGATCTATTCTATAGAGACATTACACACAGAGTGATCTATTCTATAGTCATTACACACAGAGCGATCTATTCTATAGTCATTACACACAGAGCGATCTATTCTATAGTCATTACACACAGAGTGATCTATTCTATAGAGACATTACACACAGAGTGATCTGTTCTATAGAGACATTACACACAGAGTGATCTATTCTATAGAGTCATTACACACAGAGTGATCTATTCTATAGAAAAATATTTAGAGTTGAGAGTCCTCAGTGGTTGATACCTTTTAATGGCTAACTGAAAAGATGGTAACAAATTGCAAGCTTTCGAGACTACTCAGGTCTCTTCATCAGGCATAGACTAATACAACATCTGAAGAATCACATATTTATACACAAAATAGCACAGAAAAAATGCAATAGGTAGGACAAGTGACATGAAGCAGAACTGTCATTATGGCAAAAGGATTAACATAAATATGACTAGTTCATAGATAAGGAGTGAAGGTTTTATTACCCTCTGATTGGGGTCTGGTATTGTGTTGTGATGACCCTAAAAGAGACATTACACACAGAGTGATCTATTCTATAGAGTCATTACACACAGTGATCTATTCTATAGACATTACACACAGAGTGATCTATTCTATAGAGTCATTACACAGAGTGATCTATTCTATAGAGACATTACACAGAGTGATTTATTCTATAGTCATTACACAGAGTGATCTATTCTATAGAGACATTACACACAGAGTGATCTATTCTAGAGTCATTACACACAGAGTGATCTATTCTATAGAGTCATTACACAACAGAGCGATCTATTCTATAGAGTCATTACACACAGAGTGATCTATTCTATAGAGACATTACACACAGAGCGATCTATTCTATAGAGACATTACACACAGAGTGATCTATTCTATAGTCATTACACAGAGTGATCTATTCTATAGACATTACACACAGAGTGATTTTTTCTATAGTCATTACACAGAGTGATCTATCTATAGAGACATTACACACCGAGTGATCTATTCTATAGAGTCATTACACACAGAGTGATCTATTCTATAGAGTCATTACACACAGAGTGATCTATTCTATAGAGTCATTACACACAGTGATCTATTCTATAGTCATTACACACAGAGTGATCTATTCTATAGAGACATTACACACAGAGTGATCTATTCTATAGAGCCATTACACAGAGTGATCTATTCTATAGAGACATTACACACAGAGTGATCTATTGTATAGAGTCATTACACACAGAGTGATCTATTCTATAGAGTCATTACACACAGAGTGATCTATTCTATAGAGACATTACACAGAGTGATCTATTGTATAGTCATTAACACAGAGTGATCTATTCTATAGAGCCATTACACAGAGTGATCTATTCTATAGAGACATTACACACAGAGTGATCTATTGTATAGAGTCATTACACACAGAGTGATCTATTCTATAGTCATAACACACAGAGTGATCTATTCTATAGAGTCATAACACAGAGTGATCTATTCTATAGTCATTACACACATTGATCTATTCTATAGAGTCATTACACAGAGTGATCTATTTCATGTGTTTATTTCTGTTAATGTTGATGATTATGGTTACAGCCAATGAAAACCCAAAAGTCAATATCTCAGTAAATTAGATACTTTATAACACCAGACGGAAAAATGATTGTAAAATCGGAAATGTCCTACTGAAATGTATGATCAGTAAATGCATTCAATACTTGGTCGGGCTCCTTTTGCATCAATTACTGCATCAATGTGGCGTTGCATGGAGGCAATCAGCCTGTGGCACTGCTGAGGGGTTATGGAAGCCCAGGTTGCTTTGATAGCAGCCTTCAGCTCGTCTGCATTGTTGGGTCTGGTGTCTCTCATCTTCCTCTTGACAATACTCCATAGATTCTCTATGGGGTTAAGGTCAGGTGAGTTTGCTGCCAATCAAGCACAGTGATACTGTTGTTTGTACACCAGGTATTGGTACTTTTGGCAGTGTGGACAGGGGCCAAGTCTTGCTGGAGAATGACATTTCCATCTCCAAAAAGCTTGTCGGCAGAGGGAAGCATGAAGTGCTGTAAAATGTCCTAGTAGACAGCTGCGCTGACTTTGCTCTTGATAAAACACAGTGGACCTACACCACAGATGACATGCTCCCCAAACCATCCCAGATGGTGGAGACTTCACACTAGACCTCCAGCAGCTTGGATTGTGGCCTCCACTCTTCCTCCAGACTCTGTGACCGTGATTTCCAAATTAAATGCAACATTTACTTTCATCTGGAAACAACACCTTGGACCACTGACAACAGTCCGGTTCTTTTCTCCTTGGCTCGGTAAGAGGCTTCTGGCGTTGTCTATTCGTCATTAGTGGCGACACAAGGAATGTGACACTTGTAGCCCATGTCCTGGATACGTCTGTGTGCGGTGGCTCTTGAAGAAATGACTCCAGCAGCGTCCCCTCCTTGTGAATCTCCCCCACATTTCTGAATGGTCTTTTCTTAACAATCCTTTCCAGGCTGCGGTTATCCCGGTTGCTTGTGCACCTTTTTCTACCACACTTTTTCCTTCCACTCCACTTTCCATTAATCTGCTTGGATACAGCACTGTGTGAACAGCCGGCTTCTTTAGCAATGAGCTTTTGTGGCTTCCCCTCCTTGTGGAGTGTGACAATGACTGCCTTCTGGACATCTGTCAGGTCAGCAGTCTTCCCCATGATTGTGGAGCTACTGAAACAGACTAAGGGACTTTATAAACGCTTAGGAGCCTTTACAGGTTTTTTTTGTTAATTATTCTAATATACTGAGATAATGACTTTTGGGTTTTCATTGGCTTTAAGTCATAATCATCAACATTACCAGAAATAAACACGTGAAATAGATCACTCTGTGTGTAATGTCTATAGAATAGATAACTCTGTGTGTAATGACTCTATAGAATAGATCACTCTGTGTAATGTCTCTATAGAATAGATCACTCTGTGTGTAATGTCCCTATAGAATAGATCACTCTGTGTGTAATCCTCTATAGAATAGATCACTTGTGTGTAATGACTCTATAGAATAGATCACTCTGTGTGTAATGACTATAGAATAGATCACTCTGTGTGTAATCACTCTATAGAATAGATCACTCTGTGTGTAATGGTCTATAGAATAGATCACTCTGTGTGTAATGGCTCTATAGAATAGATCACTCTGTGTGTAATGTCTCTATAGAATAGATCACTCTGTGTGTAATGTCTCTATAGAATAGATCACTCTGTGTAATGCTATAGAATAGATCACTCTGTGTGTAATCTCTATAGAATAGATCACTCTGTGTGTAATGACTATAGAATAGATCACTCTGTGTGTAATGACTCTATAGAATAGATCACTCTGTGTGTAATGACTCTATAGAATAGATCACTCTGTGTGTAATGACTCTATAGAATAGATCACTCTGTGTGTAATGTCTCTATAGAATAGATCACTCTGTGTGTAATGACTATAGAATAGATCACTCTGTGTGTAATGACTCTATAGAATATATATGTATTGAAGAACTGAAATATATTAACATTTTGATGATATTCTAATTTAGTGAAAAGCACCTGTACATATTGTAAATGAAGATATGAAACTTGAAAAAATGATCAAAGAAAATGGATTTTGGGCCATACCGAGGAGAGGACGGTCACTTTGTGATATCTTATCCTCGAGTTTATATATGAAAATAAAACAAACCACTAAAACATGGTCGGCCATAAAGGCCACATTGCATAAATGTGGTAAACAAAGATTTATTGTCGGCATGAGGGCTGAGAAAAGATGGTCTGTGGATGTGCCAAATGGTGCATGTCACGGTATTGAATCTTTCATTAACTGCGACATGTGGTACATTTTATGAAATGAAAAAAAAAAAGTGTTAAATGCATAGAGTGTACAATCAGAAATCTTAAAAAGAGAATTGGTGATTATAGATTTTTTCTTTTCATAGTAATTTGGATATGTAAGCTGTTGGGCTTTGTTCACACATGGGTGTATTTGGTCAGGTTTTCTTTGGCTTTTGGGTCTCCAGGACACAGAGCAGGTGCTCGCTCTGTGGCTTCTGCTCCTGGTTTTGGCATGCAGATGCTGAAGCAGAATGCTAGCCATGTGCGACACGTGAATGAGGCCTTAGGCTATTTCACACGTTGTCTTTTTGATGCAAATTAAAAGCTGCTTTTTACAGTATCAGCAAAAGCTGTGAGATTTCAGAAATATCATGCACACACTTGTTTTTTTTCTCTTGACTGAATTGGAAAACTGCATTTAGTTGAAAGTAAAAAAAAACGGTTTTGGTACCATGTTAGCCAGTTGAAAAAAAAAAGATTGATTTTCTCAGTGGGAGAAACAAAATAATAATCTTGTAGTTATGAGACTTTTTAATGGCTAACAAAAATAAAATAAGTGATGTTACACTGCAGCTTTCACTACTGAGGTCTCTTCATAAGGCATGGTATAACAAAGTATCTGTATCAAGCATAGATTTGTATGGGTGCGCGATCAAATCATTGGATGCTCTCGCAGCATGCTGCAACTGTTTTCTTATGTCGAAACGGCATGAGAAAAAAAAAAATCGAAGCTCTGCACTGCCCCATAGAATGACACTGGTCCGAGTGCTATCTGAGAAAACATCACATAGCACTCGGCCGTGTTATACAGATGAAACTAGAAGTTTCCATCCACTATATAAAAAGACATATCTGCAGGCTTTTCTCAATATCTAACATGAAATCAGATGAAACCTTTCCCGTTTTAGGTCAATTAGGATTACCATAAGTATGCCAGAATAATGATAAAGAGGGAGAGAATGTTTTAAAGCATTTTTATCACTTACTACAAAGTTAAACGTTTCCATCCATTTCAATAGTATTTGGTGCCATTGTCCTTACACTGAATGACTTGGGTGAAACGTTTGGGATCTCCTTCCACAAGCTTCTCACAATAGTTGGTCGGAATTTGATCCCATTCCTCCTGACAAAACTGGTGTAACTGATCCTGGCTCGCAACGGCCTTTTCAGCTTTGCCCATACATTTTCAATAGGATTGAGATCAGGTCCGTGTGATGGCCCCTCCAAAACACTGGCTTTGTTATCCTTAAGCCACTTTGTTACCATTTTGGCAGTATGCTTCGGGTCATTGTCTATTTGGAAGACCCATTTTCACCCAAACTTTAACTTCCTAGCTGATGTCTTGAGCTTTTGCTTCAGTATTGCCACATAATCTTCTTTTCTCATGATGCCATCTCTTTTGTGAAGTGCACCAGTCCCTTCTGCAGCAAAACAACCCCACAACATGATGCTGCCACCACTATGTTTCACAGTTGGAATGGTGTTCTTAGGCTTCCCAGCTTCTCTCTGTTTCCGCCAAATGTAATGATGGTCATTGTGCCCAAAAAAGTTCCATTTTAATTTCATCAGACCACAGGACATGCCTCCAAAAATTAAGGTATTTGTTTCTGTGTGCATTTGCAAACATTAATCTGGCTTTATATGTTTCTTTTGGAGTAATGGCTTCTTCCAGGAGAACAGCTCAGGATACAGCAGGATTTGATAAAGCGAGGGATTTAGTGAAGTGTTTGTCTATCGGAGTTAGTTCACGTGAAAGGGAGATGTAAAGTAGTGGCCAACCGCTTTAATTTTAAGACCTTCTATGGTCTCCTTATATGTGGATCCATGGAATTCAAAGAGGATGTACTTAGTTTTTCTCATGACTGTACATTGCAGTCTACACTACATCAGTATGCAGTAGGTTTCTTAGCTCTCTTTAGTGGTTGCTTACCCAGAATTTATTCTTCTACCCACATATCTATGTAGTGTGTTTGGAGCTTTGTCTTAGAAAGACAGAGCTCTGACCACCATAACGATACATACAAATAATCCATCATCCATTAAACATGACAATGTGGTAAATCGTGATAATTCAGGGTTCCAGATACATTATTGGGTGTCTGCTACTTTCCACCTTCCCAAATATATTTATGTGGATGCATTTCTTTTCTGCAGATAATTGGTGTTGGCGTTACATCATTGATGATTCTGCTGTCTCTCTGGCTGGAAAACTGTTGTTGCGGCATCTCAACATTTTATTATCGTAAGAAATATGAAGCAAAAATGCTGGAAGACATTGAGGGAGCGCTGAGATCCAAAGCACAAACAATGCAAAATTATATTGTACAAGATTATGTGCAAATGGTCCCAGATGATCAATTCAGCCCAGAGCAAGCAACATGGTTCGAGAAGCTGGAAAATATCATATATAGAGAGAGAAACAAGATGGAGGGAAAATTCCAATACAATTTAATAATCTCAGAGGAGGAAAAAAATCAAGCAGCAAAAGAACGTGAAGCAGAACAAGCAAAAGCAGAAGCAGCAAAACTAGCAGAAAAACAACGTGTGGCAGAGCAAGCTGCAGCAGAGCTAGAAAGAGAAGCAGCAGAGCAAGCAAGACAAGAAGCAGCAGAGTACGCAATAGAAGCAGCAAACAGATGCGGAGCAGAAGGACCTAATAATATTCCAGAGGTGCAGGACAATAACAGCAAAGGCGAGCAAATGACCTTGAACAGGTTATCCATTTCCCTGACTCCACTACTAGTTTTACCATATGCCCCTAAATAACCCCCATATACTTTTTCTGCTACGTTTCATGTTGTTTTATGTCTTTATGCTTCATTTCCTGTGCCCTGGTACCAGCTATATTGTCATAGTGTTCACTTCTTCATAACCCTCAGCTCACTTCTTACTACTTTACCCATCATTTCTTATGCTGGGTTTCAAGCCAGCAATGAGCACAGACTTGAAACACGACCTGCTCCACCAGAGTCACACACAGCTCCAGCACCACCTCCTGTACAGGAAACTGCAGGGAGTAGAAGTAATGCACAAAGCACCATTACACCAGTCCTGATAATAAAGATTATTTCATACTCCCCCTCACCGACATGGATGATGTGATGCGATGGATGGATGGATGAATGAGATGGACATACAGTTAGGTCCAGAAATATTTTGAAAGTGACACAAGTTTTGGCATTTTAGCAGTTTACCAAAACATAGTTAATTAAGATCCAGTTCTTCAATAAGTATGGGCTTAAAGTGCCAATGCTCAGCTTTAATTTGAGGGGATTCACATCATAATTAGAGAAACGATTTAAGGAATTATAGCTCTTTAATATGTAGCTCCCTCTTTTTCAAAAGTAATTGGACAATTATCTCCAAAGCTCTTTAATGGGCTGCATTGGCTATTTCCTCATTAATCCATCATCAATTAAGCAGATAAAAGGTCTGGAGCTGATTTCAGATGTGGCATTTGCATTTAGAAGCTGTTCCTGTGAACCCACAACATGCGGTCAAAGGAGCTCTCAGTAGAAATAAAACAGATCATCATTAGGCTGAAAAAATAAAAGAAATCCATCAGCGAGAGGACAAATGTTAGGAGCTGCCATATCAACAGTTTGGTACATTCTGCAAAAAGAAAAAGAGTGCACTGGTGAGATTGGGACATCTCTGGAAGCCAACAGTGGTGGATGGTTGTAGAATCCTACTCATGGTGAAGAAAAACCCTTTCACATCATCCCCCCAAATGAAGAACACTCTCCAGGAAGTTGGGGTCTCAGTATCTAAGTCTACCATAAAGAAAAGACTGCATGAGAGCGAATCCAGAGAATTCACCACAAGGTGCAAACCATTAATCAGCCTTAAGAATACAAAGGCCAGATTAGACTTTAAAAAAAAACAGAATGGTGGGAAGAAGTCTGGAGAAGGCTTGGAGCATCTCCTGATACTCGGCACAACACATCCTCTAAAACATAGTGGAGGTAGTGTGATGGCGTGGGCATGTATATCTTACAATGGAGCTGGGGCATTAGTGTTTATTGATGAGGTGACTAAAGGCAGAGGTAGATGGAAGAATTCTGTGTGTACAGGGTGATACTTTCTGCTCAGATTCAACCAAATGCAGCAGGGCTGATTGGACAGAGCTTCACAGTACGGAAAGACAATGACCCAAAACATCCTGTGAAAGCAAAGAAGTGGGATATTCTGCAATGCCCGAGTGATTGTAAGATCTCAGACCCATCAAGCCGCATTTCACAGGCTCAAGACAAAACTTAAGGCACGAACACCCACAAACAAGCAACAACTGAAGTCACTGCAGTAAAGGAGGCAAAGCCTCACACAGGAGGATTTCAGCATTTGTTGATGTCCATGGCTTCCAGATGTCGTTGCCTGCAAAGGATTTCTACAAAGGGTTAAACACGGACATTATATTTATAGTAAAGGTAATTTGCTCAATTACTTTTGAGCCACTGAGATGAGGATTTGTAGAAAAATGTTTGCAATTCCTAAACACTTCACTTCAGCTTCAAACGCTCAACCCCTTTAATTAAATGAGAAAGTCTCCACTTCAGTTGTATCTCAGTTGTTTCATTACACATCCAAAGTATGCAAATTGCCTCTTCAGAGAAAAAGAGGACTTGAACTCTATAGCGCCACCTATTGGAAGCAGCGATCCTACTTCCAATAGGTGGCGCTATAGAGTTCAAGTCCTCTTTTTCTCTTAAGAGGCAATTTGCATACTTTGGATGTGCACATCCAAAGTAGTGACTGTAGTGCTGAAATCATGAAGATTCGCTCACTGGCCAAATATTTCTGGACCTAACTGTATATACACCCTCCTGTATACATAAAAATAGGATAGAGCTGGGTCTGGAGGAAGAGCAGGCAGCATTCACAGAAACAGAGTGAGCTCTGCTGAATAAAGCCACGCCCAACATTGCAGCAAGCCACGCCCACCCATCAGTTTCTAGAGCCAGGACATGAGGGAGAATCTGAGGTGACTTCACAGAAAGCTGCAGGTTTTCGGCCACAGATCATATGACTAGGAGAACAGCTTAGGATACAGCAAGATGTGACAAAGCGAGGGATTTAGTGAAATGCTTCTCTATGGGAGTTAGTTCACATGAAAGTGACATGTAGTGACAAACCCTTTAATAATAATAATCTTTATATAGCGCTAACATATTCCGCAGCGCTTTACAATTTGCACACATTATCGTCGCTGTCCCCAAAGGGGCTCACAATCTAGATTCCCTATCTGTATGTTTTTTTGGAGTGTGGGAGGAAACCGGAGTACCCGGAGGAAACCCACGCAAACACGGGGAGAACATACAAACTCCTTGCAGATGTTGTCCTTGGTGGGACTCGAACCCAGGACTCCAGTGCTGCAAGGCTGTAGTGCTATCCACTGAGCCACCGTGCTGCCCTGTAATGGTTAACTGAGCCCAAGTCCCCCAATGTAGCAAATAGAAGCCCCATCATTTGTGTTCTGCAGATTTGTTCTATGTTCCTTTATAAACCAGATTTAGAAGCTTTTGCACTGCAGGAATCTACTGGAGGATGCTCACACGTGGAAATTTAGTTAGGTTATATTTTCCGGTTAAGACCACCATATGCCTACCTTCTATTCCCAGCAATATTCAATGAGATCTACACCTTCGTTAGGATGGGATCCTGGGTGCCACCCCAAAGTGAAGCAAAAAATTGTTACCGAGTCCCTTTTTTTATTAAAATAAAAAATGAAAATGGTTGCAGGGGCTAGGTTATAGACGACGGGCATTTGGCACATGCTTGCACTTCAACGAGTTAACCTTTATGTAGTTTTTGCATAGAAATGCCGGTTATGATGGTGCGGTTCTTGACTACATGACACAAACTGAATAAGGTTAACTTGCAAACATGGGACACCTGCAGATTTTCCAGCTAGATTTCCAAGAGAAACCTCCTCATCAAACTGCAGGAGCAGCAATTAGAGCAGAACCTGACATGTGGTACGGGAGGCTTTTCTATCCTACAACATAACAATTTCTGTTGGGGGTTGATTGCAGATTTTTCACACCGAGTTCTATGGAGAGGTCAAAATCTGCAGCAAATTCCATGTGGGGAAAATTTGAATAAAAGAAAACAAACACTTTTTGTCGGGTGTCCTTTTTTTTATATTTTGACCTTGTTGCTGCAATAAATCCACAACATCAAAATCTTCTGCAAATGTCCCATCCTTTTCTGGTGAAATTGCTGCAGAAAAATTCTGCCCCTTGAGAACATCTCCCTAATTTTTTAGAAGACAAATAAAATCAAACCTTATATTCGTTTCTATAACAGGTACAGGATGCACCAAAATACATAAAACACACAAAAAAATGCGGGGTCGAAAAATAAATGTTATCATCTTCATTTCCTACAAAAAAAAAATAAACCCAACAAAACATGAATAACAGCGCCTTATGAGTGAAAATTAATAACTGGTATCATATACACTGGCATAATCAGCATGAATGCCTATATAATTGCACACTGGATCATGGGTACGAATGTCATGACCAACAATATGCCGGACTAAGCTGGCAGGGCCAAAAAAGTTTATATTTATGCAAATTAATGAATGTTTAGCTGTATCTAACCAATCATACCATACAGCAAAAAGAAAAAAGGCAACCAGCTCAACTCCTACATATAGAAGCAATGACCCTTGGTGCACGGACTGCATCTGGACAAGACATCCAATACAGTAATGTTAATCCATAAAGATTGTTCCAGAGGATTAAAATAATGCTTTTTATTTCTATAATTGAAACTTCATAACCCAAGTGAAAAAATAATTAAAAAAAACTAGTTTCGGATTAAAGAAAGCATTCTTAATTGTGACAATCATACCATCCATACTTGGCTTCAGACGACGTTGGAAAAAACTATAAAACACATCTAATCTAGTAAGATATACAAGATGTTTGTCCAATGACTAATATCAAATATTGATAAGAATAAACAGAAGGAGAGCACGGCTGCCATAAGGGAAGGGAGCGGTGCTGGACACAGTGTATTGTTATGTTACCGCCAGATCCGTTCTCACAATACAATTCAGTGAAAACGGCACAAACGGTATGAAATTTATCAAAGTTCTTCTGAAACTTCCAGAAACCAACTCTTTGCTTTAGAACATGTTCACCAGTAAATGCACGAAAAATAGGGACAACTCATAAGTAAAGTACAGTCGTGGCCAAAAGTTTTGACTGGCCAACAATTTGGTTTCCACATTTTCCCTCTTCAGAGTTTTCACTCTGTTATCTATGGTTACTGACGGACAATTATAAACATTCCGCACCTTGTTACATTTATTGATAAATCCACAAAGTTCCTGTGACGCCTCAATATTCCCAGTGCTGCCCCTTATACTCCAGACTTCTGCCCCGTATAATCCAGACTTCTGCCCGTATAATCCAGACTCCTGCCCCTTATAATCCAGACTCCTGCCCCTTATAATCCAGACTCCTGCCCCTTATAATCCAGACTCCTGCCCCTTATAATCCAGACTCCTGCCCCTTATAATCCAGACTCCTGCCCCTTATAATCCAGACTCCTGCCCCTTATAATCCAGACTCTGCCCTTATAATCCAGACTCCTGCCCTTATTCTCCACACTTCTGCCCCTCCCCCGACAGCTGGATATCGGCTTCTGGGCAGATCCTGACTGATGGCCGCCAGTTCTTGTCTCATCAGTTTTATCACAATTTCAATGTCAATAGGATGAGATCTGGGGAGTTTCTGGCTGTGGACACAAAATGTCAATATTTTGTTCCCTTTTTGGAAAAAAATGGTATGTGGTCAATTTGAGGAGCGCTATGGCAATAGAGCACACTGCAATAAGTTGATAGTGAACAGTCTTATTAGACAACTACGTGTTTCTGCAGTGGACCGCTGCCTTCCTCAGGTGGCCCCCTGAGGTAGGCAGAGGTCCGATGCCGAAACGCGTAGTGGTCTAATAAAAGACTGTTCACTATCAACTTATTGCAGTGTGCTCTATTGCCATAGCACTCCTCAAATTGACCACATACCATTTTTTCCAAAAAATGTTTACATTCCTCGAGGGATTGTGGCTGGAGCAGCTTGAGGCCATAGAGAGTATCTCCAGACAATAGGACCTGAAGTTACATCACATCCTGTGAAGTGGTATCACGTGACCGGATCTTGCCCGCGTGACCAGACCAGAAGGCACAGCACAGGAGCGGTCCCGGAGCAAAACAGAAGGAGTGCACAGAGACGCCCGCTACCGACGTTGTGCGGGGGTGCACAACCCTTCCAAGTGAGAGGCTAATCCCCCCACCTCCTCTTGAAATATTCCCACCTAACCACCAGGTGCTGCTCATGCTGCGCTCTTCCATGTTCATTTTCTTAAATATTTTGTTTGCTGACCACTTAGTTCTCATTTTTCCTTGTGACCTGGTCTTCACCATGAGGGGAAAGTATCATACCCACATTTTTCTAGATGATTAGAGAAGTTTTTCTTGGAGGAGGTATAGATCCTGTTCCTTATTCATGGTCGTTTTCTTAGGTATAATAGTTAGAGAACTCCTTCATGAATGAGAAGCCCGCATACACTGAGAGTGACCCCTCCATGGATGGGAAGCCACTGCACAATGTGAGTGATCTCCTCCATGGATGGGAAGCCTACCTCACATTGTGAGTGAGTCTCCACCTCCATGGATGAGAAGCCCCACAAACGTAAGTCTCCACCTCCATGGATGGAAGCCCCCACACATTGTGAGTGACCCTTTCATGGATGAGAAAAGCCCTCGCACAATGGAGTGTCCCCTCCATGGATGAGAAGCCCCCACACATTGTGATTGACCCCCTCCATGGATGAGAAGCCCCCACACATTGTGAATGACACCCTCCATGGATGAGAAGCCCCCACACATTGTGATTGACCCCCTCCATGGATGAGAAGCCCCCACACATTGTGAATGACACCCTCCATGGATGAGAAGCCCCGACACATTGTGAGTGACCCCCTCCATGGATGAGAAGCCCCCACACACTGTGATTGAGCCCCCTCCATGGATAAGAAGCCCCCACACATTGTGAATGAGCCCCTCTATTGATGAGAACCCTGGACACATTGTGAGTGATCCCCTCCATGGATGAAAAGCCTTGACACATTGTGAGTGATCCCCTCCATGGATGAGAAGCCCCTGGACATTGTGAGTGATCCCCTCCATGGATGAGAAGCCCCGACACATTGTGAGTGATCCCCTCCATGGTGTTATGGATCTGCAACTCAATACTAGGGCAGAAGTGGGAGAAGATGACCCTGTACTAGGACTAGGTTGAAGCCCTACGATGAAGTGGGTGACCTATTCCTTGTGAATAGATCCAGCAACGTTTCCTTGGCTAAACTCAAACAAAGACCTAAAGGTAGGGGGAAGGGTATCCCTGAAGAATCTAGGGACTGGGAACAAAAAACAGGTAACCTCCTAGTAGGAAAATACAGGATGCTGCAGAAACGAAAGGAAAACCAAAAAACAAAGCAGGCGGAACTAGAGATCCCAGAACTGCACAATATCAAACACAGAAAGCTATCAAAGCACCTAACCAGAACTCTAACGGATTAACACTGTTGTCCAGCAAGGACTGGGAGGCAGGTGCAGGGTAATAAAGGGTGATGTAGAACCGAGGAGAAGTCCAGCTCCAGGAATTAAATATAAAGATTTATCGTATATACTCGTGTATAAGCTGACCCGTGTATAAGCCGACCCCCCTAATTTTGCCACAAAAAACTAGGAAAAACTTATTGACTCGTGTATAAGCCAGGTGTATAAACTGCCCTCTGCTCTGTGCTGCCCCCGTCCTGCTCCTTGCTCCCCCATCCAGCTCTGTGCTCCCCCATTCTCCTCTGTACTCCCCCCTCCTGCTCCGTCCTCCGCTGTGCTCCCCCATTCCTTCTCCGTCCTCCTGTGCCCCCCCTCCTGCTCCGTGCTCCTCTGTGCCCTCCATCCTCCCCCCGTCCTGCTCCGTGCTCATTGTCCTCCTCCATGCTTCCCCCATCCTCCGTTCTCCCCCCCGTCCTGCTCCATGCTTCCCCCGTCCTCACCCCCATCCTGTTCCATGCTTCCCCTGTCCACCGTTCTCCCCCCCGTCCTGCTCCATGCCTCCCCCGTCCTCCGTTCTTCCCCCCCGTCCTCCATGCTTCCCCCGTCCACCGTTCTCCCCCCCCCCGTCCTGCTCCGTGCTCCTTGTCCTCTCCTCCATCATACTCACCCCTCCCCGTGCCATCGCTGAGCGTCCCTGCAATCCTGCATTCTCCCCGGCTTCCTGCAGCTCTCCAGCACTGAGCAGTGATGTAATACGCTCATTAAGGCCATGAATATGGAGGCCACGCCCATGGGAGTGGCGTCGCGTCCATATTACATGACCTTAATGAGCGGTATTACATCACCGCTCAGTGCTGGAGAGCTGCAGGAAGCCGGGGAGAACGCAGGATTGCAGGGACGCTCAGCGATGGCACGGGGAGGGGTGAGTATGATGTCCCAGCCACCGGCTCCTGCCACGGCATCCCCTCCCCCGCTGGTTTCTGCCCTATGACTCGTGTATAAGCCTAGGGGGCATTTTCAGCACGAAAAAAGGTGCTGAAAATCTCGGCTTATACACGAGTATATACGGTATTAGACAAGGTTAAAACTTTGACATGGCTGCTAATAGTTTCAGCGGTAAATAGCTCAATAACACCGCACAGTGACTGCCTGCTAAGGTCTGGACGCGCTTCGAGCACCGCTGCTGAAACTATTAGCAGCCATGTCAAAGTTTTAACCTTGTCTAATAAATCTTTATATTTTATTCCTGGAGCTGGACTTCTTCTCCTCGCTTCTACATTGTTCATAGTGTCTGGCAGAGACGAGTCCTTGCTCGGACTGATTGTGGCTCATGGAGAGCTTTGGGAGGTGAGCTGAACTAACTTCCTTTATTTTTACAAATAAAGGGTGATACAATCACCTGACCAACAACAAGCCCAGCACCAGGGGAAAAAAGACCAGCAGCCAGAAAACCACAACAAGATGGTGGATTGTCAAAACGAAATAGATTCTAGCACATGGATGAGTAGCCCCGACACATTGTGAGTGAGCCTTCTCCATGGATGATAAGCCTTGACACATTGTGAGTGAGCCTCCTCCATGGATGATAAGCCTTGACATATTGTGAGTGAGCCTCCTCCATGGATGATAAGCCTTGACACATTGTGAGTGAGCCTCCTCCATGGATGATAAGCCTTGACACATTGTGAGTGAGCCTCCTCCATGGATGATAAGCCTTGACACATTGTGAGTGAGCCTCCTCCATGGATGATAAGCCTTGACATATTGTGAGTGAGCCTCCTCCATGGATAAGCCTTGACACATTGTGAGTGAGCCTCCTCCATGGATGATAAGCCTTGACACATTGTGAGTGAGCCTCCTCCATGGATGATAAGCCTTGACACATTGTGAGTGAGCCTCCTCCATGGATGATAAGCCTTGACACATTGTGAGTGAGCCTCCTCCATGGATGATAAGCCTTGACATATTGTGAGTGAGCCTCCTCCATGGATGATAAGCCTTGACACATTGTAAGTGAGCCTCCTCCATGGATGATAAGCCTTGACACATTGTGAGTGAGCCCCTTCATGGATGAGAAGCCCCTGCACATTGTGAATGATCCCCTCCATGGAAGAAAAGCCTCGACACATCGTGAGTGATGAGAAGCTGGGAGCTGGGTAAACGGTACACGTCACTTTCAATTTCTATTTTAATTTTTAATGTTTTACCCTACAAATCAATTATAAGAAAACACAAAGGAAATAACAAGGGAGTCACAGTTATACTGGGTGACACCGCATTACCTATACAGTGGCATGTAAAAGTTTGGTCACCCTTAGTTAAAATTACAGTTATTGAGAGCATTTAAGCAAGTTGAAGATATATAAAAATATATACCATAATTTTTGGACTATAAGACGGAACTTTTTTTTCCAAAAACGTGGAGGAAAATGAGGGGTGCGTCTTATAGTCTGGATGTACCAGCTCTGGCAGTGGTGGGGAGGGAGAGAGCGGTATCGGCGGAGCAGCGGGTCACAGAAGCAGGAGCCGGCTGCTACGGCTAACTCCTGTGTCCGCTGCTAAAGAGAAATGAATATTCACCTCTCTCTCCTCTTTGTATGTGGTATTTCCTGAGTAAGAAGTCATTTTTAGACTTCGAAACGCGTTGAATAAAATCACCATTCCTTTTCATCATTACGTCCGGATATCTATTTGTTCAGCAGCGCGGACTACATCCACAAAATCCTATGTATGGTCCCTTTTTTCTCCACACATACCTTTGATCATTGTGGCCACAGAGTTCTATTTTATCCTCATTGGTCCACAAGACTTGCTTCAAAATGCATAAGGCTTGTTTAGATGTTCTTTTGCATACTTCTAACACTGAATTTTATGGTGAGGACACAGGAGAGGTTTTCTTCTGATGACTCTTCCATGAAGGTCATTTTTGTGCAGGTGTATCTGAACAGTAGAACAATGTATCACAACTCCACAGTCTGCTAAATTTTTGTGAAGGTCTTTTGCAGTCAAGCGGGGATTCCGATTTGCCTCTCTAACAATGCTATGAGCAGCTCTCACTGAAATTTTTATTCGTCTTCCAGACCTCCACAGTTTCTGTTACTTGACATTTCTTAATTACATTTATAACACTTTTCAATCTTCTGATAACCTTCTCCTGCTTTGTGGGCCTCCACCATTTTCAGAGTGCTAGGTAGCTGCTTAGAAGAACCCATGGCTGCTGTTCTTTGGCACAAGGTTAGAGGAGGCTAAGTTTTTATAAAGCTAAGAAATTTGCATCACCTGGCCTTTCCTTACAATGACAGTGAACAAGCCATAACCAGGCTAACTAAGATCTGAAAACTTGGTTATCTGTACACAAATCCCCAAGGGTGTCAAAACGTTTCCAACCGCCCATTTTTCTTTCTGTAATTTTTCAAATGTAAAAGATGAATATATATATATACAGTACAGACCAAAAGTTTGGACACACCTTCTCATTCAAAGATTTTTCTGTATTTTCATGACTATGAAAATTGTAGAATCACACTGAAGGCATCAAAACTATGAATTAACATATGTGGAATTATACATTACACTTTACAAAAAAGTGTGAAACAACTGAAAATGTCTTATATTCTAGGTTCTTCAAAGTAGCCACCTTTTGCTTTGATTACTGCTTTGCACGCAGAAAAGGTGAACGGATGGACTCTACATACCTGGTTCCCACCGTGAAGCATGGAGGAGGTGGTGTGATGGTGTGGGGGTGCTTTGCTGGTGACACTGTTGGGGATTAATTCAAAATTGAAGGCATACTGAACCAGCATGGCTACAATCCCCAACAGTGTCACCAGCAAAGCACCCCCACACCATCACACCACCTCCTCCATGCTTCACGGTGGGAACACCTTCGTTGAATGAGAAGGTGTGTCCAAACATTTGGTCTGTACTGTATATATATATATATATAATATGCCTAAAATACAAAGGAAATGTGTCATCTTTAACTTTAGGCCTTTAAGAGATTATTTCATCTTCAACTTGCTTATCTGTTCACAATAACAATAATTGTGACCAGGGGTGCCCAAACTTTTACATGCCACTGTAAATCACAAGCTCCAAACTATTTTTTTTCATATCTTCGCAAAATGCCTAAAACGTCAAACCTTCGGTCCTTCAACATCACAACATCCTGGGGACATCATTCTTGGTGCTGTTGTTGCTCGTGCTGGAAAAATGATACCTATATTGGTCTTTTTTGTTCTGGGCTGTAAGCTTTCTGGTGGATGTTATTGTAAAACATCAAAAAGCAGAGATGACAGACTGCAATCAATATTCTATATGCTCCCCTGCAGTTGTTCCTAATTTTGTTATCAGTCGGCCGATATGCTGCTTACTCTGTGACATCTTTGTTCATTAAGGAAAAAGGATAATTTGTAAGGACAATAACTCAGGTAAGTCTGATTAAGTCCTCAAACCAATGCATAGAATTAGATGTAAATGATAAGTTTCTATCTACAGCCACCAGTAGGGGAAGCTCCCTGTATGCAAATATATATATATATATATATATATATATGTGTCTGCATCCTTCACTACGGGGAGCTCACTCTAAAAAAAAAAGGAGGAAGATTTATCAGAAGCTGGAACAAAATCCAAAATTTATTCAAGTGTTAAAAAGGTCTGCAATTTCTGTTGCAGAGATTGGGCAAGTGTTTCAACTCAGTGTTCTTTCTCAAGCCAGGGAGTCACGTTACAGAGATACATGAAAGATCATGTCTGCAGCACGATGGGAGGCTGTATACAAGATACAAGAATCCTGTCTGCAGCACACTAGGGGACTCAGTATCAGAATCTGATAAGTCTGTCTGCAGCAGATGGGAGCCCGTAACGGGTACATGATACTGTCTGAGCCACGCTGGGGAGCGCCTGTATACAGAGATACAAGAGAAGATCCTGTCTGCAGCCACCACTAGGGGGAGCTCCCTGTATACAGAGATACATGATAATATCCTGTCTGCAGTCACCACTTGGGGGAGCTCCCTGTATACAGAGATACATGATAATATCCTGTCTGCAGCCACCACTAGGGGGAGCTCCCTGTATACAGAGATACATGATAAGATCCTGTCTGCAGTCACCACTAGGGGCACATCCCAGTATACAGAGATACATGATAAGATCCTGTCTGTAGTCACCACTAGGGGGAGCTCCTGTTACAGTCATGATAATATCCTGTCTGCAGTCACCACTAGGGCAATCCCAGTATACAGAGATACATGATAAGATCTGTCTGTAGTCACCACTAGGGGAGCTCACAGTATACAGAGATACATGATAAGATCATGTCTGCAGCCACCACTAGTGGGAGCTCCCTGTATACAGAGATACATGATAATATTCTGTCTGCAGCCACCACTAGGGGAGCTCCCTGTATACAGAGATACATAATAAGATCCTGTCTGCAGCCACCACTAGAGGGAGCTCCCTGTATACAGATATACATCATAAGATTCTGTCTGTAGTCACCACTAGGGGAGCTCACTGTATACAGAGATACATGATAAGATCATGTCTGCAGCCACCACTAGTGGGAGCTCCCTGTATACAGAGATACATGATAATATTCTGTCTGCAGCCACCACTAGGGAGAGCTCCCTGTATACAGAGATACATAATAAGATCCTGTCTGCAGCCACCACTAGAGGGAGCTCCCTGTATACAGAGATACATCATAAGATTCTGTCTGCAGTCACCACTAGGGGAGCTCGCTGTATACAGAGATACATGATAAGATCATGTCTGCAGCCACCACTAGTGGGAGCTCCCTGTATACAGAGATACATGATAAGATCATGTCTGCAGTCACCACTAGGGGGAGCTCCCTGTATACAGAGATACATGATAATATTCTGTCTGCAGCCACCACTAGGGAGAGCTCCCTGTATACAGAGATACATAATAAGATCCTGTCTGCAGCCACCACTAGAGGGAGCTCCCTGTATACAGAGATACATCATAAGATTCTGTCTGCAGTCACCACTAGGGGAGCTCGCTGTATACAAAGATACATGATAATATCCAGTCTGCAGTCACCACTAGGGGCACATCCCAGTATACAGAGATACATGATAAAATCCTGTCTGTAGTCACCACTAGAGGGAGCTCCCTGTATACAGAGATACATAAGATCCTGTCTGCAGTCACCACTAGGGGGAGCTCCTTGTATACAGAGATACATAAGATTCTGTCTGCAGTCACCACTAGGGGGAGCTCCCTGTATACAGAGATACATAATAAGATTCTGTCTGAAGCTATCACTAGAGGGAGCACCCAGTAAACATAATTACATGATCTTGTCTACAACTAACATGACATGGTGGTAAATGGTCAAAATTCACTTTAAAGGATCCTGGTTAATTATTGGGAATTGCTCATTACCCCTTTTTATGGATATTTACTAGGCTGCATTTCCTTTCTACAGATGTGTGGGATTGGTCTCATTTCATTGATGATTCGGCTGTATTTCTGCCTGGAAGACTGTTGTTGCAGCATCTCAACTTTTTACTTTTGTAAGAAATTTTAGGCAAAAATTCTGGAAGACGTTGAGGAAGCGCTAAAATCCAAAGCACAAACAAAGCAGAAAAATATTGTACAAGACTATGTGCAAATGATCACAGATGATCAATTCATCCCAGAACAAGTAAAAAAGTTTGAAAATCTGGAAAATATCATATATAGAGAGAAAAAACAAGATACAGGAAAAATTCCAATACAATTTAGAGGCAGAAGTGAAGAAGATGAAGAAGCAAAAGAACAAGCAGCAAAGGGATATTGATAAGAAGGATCTAATATTACACCAGAGGTGGTGGAAAAAACAGCAATAGAGTGCAAATAAAACTACAAATCATTAGATGATTCCAAATCCCACAATATAGCAGATACAAGCCTCGTCATTTGTGCTCTGCAGGTTTAACCGCGTTCAACAAGTGTTAATTTCTTGCCCTGCAGGAATCTATGATAGCGAGTTCACAGGTAATAAATACATTGAAGTTATTGATGCTGCAGAGGTGCCGATTTCACATATTTCTGAAATAAAGATGAACAGATCAATTGCAGGAATCTCTACAATAAACCTGGCATGTGTAAATTCACGGTAAGGCTACGAGCACATGATGTCTTTTTCCGGGTGGAACCTGCCTGAAAAAGCATTGAAAAATTGCCCAATAAAATTAACATAAGGCATGTCATTGTCAAGACAGCATTACTGTGCACACGTTTCATCTTATGTCGCTTCAGGGTTTAGAATTGTGAATTCATTGACAGAAGTGACGTGCCCATTCTTCTCCTAATGGAAGCCGCCCTCTCTATATTTACAGGACAAAGTAATAGACGCTGGAGGCTGAGCAACCACAAGAATGACAGCAAAAATGCTTCAGGAAAACAACCGACTGATTCCTGAAGCAGTTTTGCCTTGGAAAACTCAGCAGCTGCAATGCTAAAAGATGAAACAGCTTTATTTAAAGCATGAAATACCAAAAAGAGACAAAAATGCAGCACCAAAAACGCAATAAAAAAAACACTAAAAATGCAAGTAACATAATTTACATAATAGGTTAAGTAATGGTGCATCATCAAAAACTCACCTAAAGCTCATCATGGGAATGTAGCTTTAGCCTTGACAGTGTCAAGTTTGGGACTTATTAAGCAACTTCAAGTTGTGCAATATCTGAGTTACATTTCAAGGTGTTTTATGCCAGAATTCTGGAGTAAACACATTGATGAATTGGGCCCGCAGCGCTCGTTCACGTGTCTGATTTTCTATCCATTTTTTTCACAGATAGCACTTGTACCTATATCCTATCCTATGTCGCTGATGTTCAAAATTTTCCTTCAGCCACAGAAAATATCGGAGACATGTCCAATTTCCGTCCGGCAATGCAAGTCTATGGGTCCATGAAAAATTTGAACCGCACACGGATGACACCTGTGTATGACCTGATTTTTAAGGATTGTCATAAAAGGGGAAGGTGGAGAAACTGTTTTTTGCTTTTTTTATCTCCACAAACAAGAAAAACTGATGACACTCAGATCACACTCTGCTCAAAGACTGATAAGAATAATCGGTTGTTTTTTATCGTACGTGGAAAATATTGATGTCTGTGGCCTGACTAAGAACCCCAAAAAAGAAAATTGGAAACACTTGAAGGCCGGGGTCACACTTGCGAGTGCAATGCGAGAAACTCACACGAGTCTCTTGCATCAATACCCAGCACTGCCGCCGGCACTCGGACTGGAGCGTTCAGCTGCATAGAAATACACGTAGCCGCGCACTCTAGTCTCGAGTGCCGGCGGCAGTCCGGGTATTGATGCAAGAGACTCGTGTGAGTTTCTCGCATTGCACTCGCAAGTGTGACCCCGGCCTAAATATCATTCTGCTAAGAGGTTTGTAAACTTTGGAAATGAAAGAAATATCCAGTGTCTTTCACACCTTGGTCTTCTCCATGTTTTGGGTGTTGGGGCTTTATAAAAAGGGTGCAACTTAGTTTTGATTAGTGTAAGACCACACAGTGCAGTTTCAATGCAGTTTTCTTGCATTCATGTGTTTAGTGTTGCATAGGCGAGCATGATTTTGACAATGTATTATTTTTTTGTACGCTGTTTAGTAGAGTTATTACTGCAAGTCTGCAACGTAACTTTCATTGGCCTATTAAGTAAATGAAGGGAATAAAACACACATTATGCCACACATGATTGTTTTTTTTTTTCACATGACTGACATGCTCGATCGACCTTTCCGTTCGTGGCACAAAAGTCATTTGCTTGGCACCTTGAAAAAAAACAAATGACGAGCGATCAATGTGGTTGAAATAGTCTATTTTGTACAACTTTGGTATAATGTGTATGGGGGTACTGTAATTCTTATATTGTATTGTAATGCAATTTCTGCAAATTAACCCAATATCTGCAGGAAAATATAGTTTTCAGAGGATACAGGTTTGTTTAACATGTGTACAAGTGATAGAACTGCAGTACAGACCAAAAGTTTGGACACACCTCCTCATTCAATGATTTTTCTGTATTTTCATGACTATGAAAATTGTAGAATCACACTGAAGGCATCAAAACTATGAATTATCACATGTGGAATTATACATTACACTTTACAAAAAAGTGTGAAACAACTGACAATATGTCTTATATTCTAGGTTCTTCAAAGTAGCCACCTTTTGCTTTGATTACTGATTTGCACGCAGAAAAGGTGAACGGATGGACTCTACATGGCTGGTTCCCACCGTGAAGCATGGAGGAGGTGGTGTGATGGTGTGGGGGTGCTTTGCTGGTGACACTGTTGGGGATTTATTCAAATTGAAGGCATAGTGAACCAGCATGGCTACCACAGCATCTTGCAGCGGCATGCTATTCCATCCGGTTTGCATTTAGTTGGACCATCATTTATTTTTCAACAGGACAATGACTCCAAACACCTCCAGGCTGTGTAAGGGCTATTTGACCAAGAAGGAGAGTGTTGGGGTGTTACACCAGATGACTTGGCCTCCACAGTCACCAGACCTGAACCCAATCCAGATGGTTTGGGGTGAGCTGGACCGCTCACCGCTTCAATTTTGAATAAATCCCCAACAGTGTCACCAGTAAAGCACCCCCACACCATCACACCTCCTCCATGCTTCACGGTGGAAACCAGGCATGTAGAGTCCATCCGTTCACCTTTTCTGCATACAAAGCAGTAATCAAAGCAAAAGGTGGCTACTTTGAAGAACCTAGAATATAAGACATATTTTCAGTTGTTTCACACTTTTTTGTAAAGGGTAATGTATAATTCCACATGTGATAATTCATAGTTTTGATGCCTTCAGTGTGATTCTACAATTTTCATAGTCATGAAAATACAGAAAAATCTTTGAATGAGAGTGTGTTCCAAACTTTTGGTCTGTACTGTACATGTATCTTGTAATAAGAAATATCAAGTCAGAACAGAGTGCAAAATGCATAATGAAGTGACAGAGCAGGTTATAATCACTGTCAATACCAAAGTTTATACAATATCAAATCATCATATTATAATAATTAAGCCGATAATGGCCAATGCAGAAACTCTTTGAAGCGCATTATAATATTACATGATCCTGGACTGACCCACATTCCCATGGTTAGACCCAGAGTAACATGTCTATGACCAATTTTTGCTATTTTTCACTACTTTGCTTTGTGTAAAATAGTGTTATCCAATTCTTTAGAAATGTTATAAGGGGTTGGGTACAGTCCTGGGAGATCTTGGGGTCATTCACATTATTTCAGGGCAGTTAAGACTTTGAACGACTTTTGAATCTCTGTAAATCTTATTTCCTGGCCAAATTCAGTGAAGCTGAAAAATTCATCGTGGTGAGATAGAGACTACCTGAGTAGAGAAGAGCACGACTATGATGGCGACATTCCCCTGTGACACTTTCCTCGGTCTCTCCTGCACACAGACTGTTCCGCGCAGCTTTAAGGTTTTATTTCTGACAAACTTGTACTTTTAGTTGGAGCCTTGCACTTTGTGAAAGTCTCAGAGGTCCGTTCAGTGAACAGTTTGTAATCGGTACTGATAATTCTGCAAAAGAGACATGAAGATTCGTAAGAACTTAAGTTTTTGATCATATTAAAACAAAATATTAGTCAAATATTATTTGACAATATTTAGCCATTTTGTTCACCAACAATGGAACAGAAATTGTTCTCTGATAATGACGACTTGCAATCACAGATCACACACACTGTACACTGCTCAAAGATATGAAGGGAACATGTGCTCATCAAGTTGTAACCTCAAGTCAATGAAACTTCAGAGATCTCAGTCAGCCCAGTTAGAAAGCAGGAGCGATTGTGAATCAATGTCACCGCCTGCTAATGAAAGTGACAACAGCAGCACTTGCAATTGGAAAACAAAGAAAAGACTTCGACATTGGTGGTGGTTGACAATTTTTCTCTACTGATCCTTCCTGATTGTTCTCTAGTTTTGCTCTGGTGCTTGTCATAGCATGAAGCAGTACCATCAGCCCTCTCTGGTGGCAAAGATAGTCAAGCGCCTTTAATATGGCACATTCTTTTGTTCCGTAACAAGAACATTTACGGCATCTTCTAGTAGTCCCCAGAGCATGGAGCAGATACTAGACCACTGGCTGTTACATGAGAAGAGCTGGACAAGGCCGTCCAGAGGCATCAAACCAGGAGCAGGACCAGTATCTGATCCTCTGAGCAAGGATGAACTGGAGGCACACTGCCAGAGTCGTACCAAATCAACTCCAGTGGATACTGGGGTACATGTATTTGATCACATTTTTGGAATCAGACTTCATGAGGGCTGGATGTCCTATTGTGTGACCGGTGCTCACAGTCAGCAATTGCCAGCTTGAGCAACATTGACCAGAGAAGAACAGAACTGGAAACGATGCTATTGACGCCCCATTCTTGTCACAGGTGAGCACAGAATCACACTGAGAATGTGACAGATGTGGAAAAGATTAGAGATGCTGTGGTGAAAATGATGCTGTCTTAAATACTGATGATCCAGCACACCCAGTGTGGCGGTGGTCAACGCAGTCTGGGAAGGTATATCCTTGAATTGTCACACATATCTCCACATAATAGCCAACTGAACCTTGACTGTTATTAGGTACTGGGATCAAATCTTAAGAGCCTGGAACCAGTGGTGCGGTCATTTCTCCAAATTGTCCCAGGAGCCGTTTTTCAGCACGAAATCCCCTGACCGCATATTCCACGCACTGTTAGCCTCGTGGCCTCAAGCTGCTCCCGTGGCTGCAGAGTCTCCAGACTTGTCTCCATCACACACATCGTGGACGTCATAGGTGTCACGCTGTATAGCAGATATATATATGTGATGTCAGTAATCTATATCAAAAGGGCAACATACTATATAACATGCGCATAGATATATGATTACATAGATTTACCTGACAGAATGTCCAGAGGGTCAAAACGGAATCCGTTATACGCTGTCTCCGGCTAGAGGGTGACCGGGGTCTAAGCTGACCCTAAACTGGGGTCCTAACTAATCCCTCTACCTGGAGGTACTGTTAAAGGTACAGAGGTCCAGGCCACCAGCGTAAACCCTGTCTCCTATCAATCCCTGCCAACTGTATTCTAGTCCTAAGAAGGACCCTGAATACCACCAAAGGGAATGAACAGGTAACGGTTAATGAACAGAAAGACAAACAACAAAGACAAGAAATAAAGTCTTACATACAACACTCACACACAGTAGGAACACCTAAGGTCTCAGAGAAAAACTATAAGCTGTAAGAGTAAAAACAACTAAGGAGCTCTTAGCTTAAATATTCTCAGAACCGATCCAGTCTGCTAAACTACATGAATGCTTTCACCGGCGTCTAACACCCAGACTGGCAGAAATATAAGGAAACTAATTAGAACATAATCAAAAGCAGCCGGGCGAGGCTGCACCTAGCCTTAGCAAAGAGCTAGGAAAAATTAACTCTCTCATTACCAAAAAACAAAGAAACAGCAGCTCAGCTGTGAGAAGTCAGAATGTGCAATCGCGACGATCTTCATGGCGATGCACCCATGACAGTACCCCCCCTTCTACGAGGGGCCTCCGGACCCTCATGACCAGGTCTGTCCGGGTGAGTTGTGTGAAAGGTCCGAACCAATCGATCTGCGTTAACATCAGACGCAGGGACCCACGTCCCCTCCTCAGGACAATACCCCCTCCACTGAACTAAGTACTGAAGGGATCGGCGACTGAGACGTGAGTCAATGATTTTCGACCCATGAATTTCCACGTTATCATTGACCACCACTGAAGGAGGTAGAGGTGACGGTATGACTGGTGCCACATACTTTTTAAGTAATGACTTGTGAAACACATTATGATTTTTAAATGTAGGAGGGAGGTCCAGACGAAATGCCACAGGATTAATTATGGAACTGATCCTGTACGGCCCGATGAATCTGGGACCCAACCTCCAGGAGGAAACTTTACGTTTTATATTCCTGGTAGACAGCCAAACCAGATCGTTCACCTTCAGATCTAGACCAGAAACTCTCCTCCTATCAGCCATCCGTTTGTAACGGTTCCCCGTAACCTTCAGTCTTAAGCGATCTGGAACTATCAGTCTCCCTGGAAGTCCCACAGGGGCGTCCCCTGAGCCCCCAATACTCCCCCTCAAGCTCAGAGCATACAGCTGACACTACAACTCCCTCCTGAGGAATAGGAACCGGATCATCCGTCTTCCCGGCCCTTGGGAAAGTACGAGATAAGGCATCAGGAAGCAACTTTATTGAGCAGTCATATGCGCGATAAGGAGGAAACTCTTTACACCCCTCCTCTGAGAACATCTCCCCAAAGTCCTCCAGAAAAGGAGACAAAGTCCTAGGCACAACCGCACCGATGACCGTGCTCATGCAGTTATTCTTGCAAAATTCACCCCACTGGCTTATCTTTCTGGATTGCCAATCAATCACTGGGTTATGTTTAGCCAACCAAGGAAGTCCCAACACAATAGGAGTAGGTAGACCCTCCAACACATAACAAGACAATTGCTCTTTATGTATTGCCCCTACTCGAAGATCTATGTTATGAACAGCTTGTACCAAGCTACCTTGACCAAGAGGTCTAGAATCAATAGAGAGTATAGGGACCGGTTTGGCCAATACACTCAGTTGCATACCATGCACCTGGGCAAACCGAGCGTCCACCAAATTAGCCCCGGACCCACTATCAAGAAAAACAGAAATCCTCTCAGTTCTAGTACCAATCACCACCTCCGCAGGCACGAGAAACTGAGAGGGATTTGGGGACGAAATACACACTCCCAGGTTAACTCCTTGGCTCAAAGAGGTCCGGGATGGACACCCCCCAACAAAATGTCCCTCTCTCCCGCAAAAGAAACACCTTCTAGTCTTGCGGCGCACCGCCGATTCCCTCCTACAAAATGATGTCCCTCCCAACTGCATGGGTTCCTCAGAACAGACCAGGGGAACCTCAGTATAAGGGACTTTAGTAGTAGGTGGAGTCATCATGGGGGGCGGAGTTACCTCGCGTCTTCCCCGAAGTCGTCTATCAATGCGAATAGCGAGGGCCATAGCAGCCTCCAGTGACGGGGGAGACTCATACTGAGCCAACACATCTTTTAATTTGTCAGACAACCCTTGACAAAACTGGCTCCTAAGAGCTGGGTCATTCCACTGAGTATCTGTTGCCCATCTACGGAACTCAGAAGAATATTCCTCCGCTGGACGATTTCCTTGCCGTATTTTACGTAACCTTGTTTCAGCAAGGGAGACTCGATCCGGATCATCATATACCAGACCCAGGGCAGTAAAAAATCGATCCACTGACTGGAGATCTGGGGAGCCTGGAGGAATAGAGAACGCCCAAGATTGAGGGTCCCCTTGTAAGAGCGAGATAACAATTCCCACCCTCTGCTCTTCACTCCCAGATGACCGAGGCCGCAGCCGAAAGTACAATTTACATGCCTCCCGGAAAGTAAAAAATTTGTCCCGCCCACCAGTGAACCTGTCCGGGAGAGCAACCTTAGGTTCAGATCTGGTTTGCTCCGGGAGGGACAAAACCTTGGACTTAATGTCTGCAAATTCCATGGACAACCCCTGCAACTGCCGGGCCAGCTGGGCTACTGGATCCATGACAGCTGGGGAGAATCTTTAGTTTGGCCGGTGAAAATGTCACGCTGTATAGCAGATATATATATGTGATGTCAGTAATCTATATCAAAAGGGCAACATACTATATAACATGCGCATAGATATATGATTACATAGATTTACCTGACAGAAAGTCCAGTGGGTCAATACTGAATCCGTTATACGCTGTCTCCGGCTAGAGGGTGACCGGGGTCTAAGCTGACCTAAACTGGGGTCCTGACTAATCCCTCTACCTGGAGGTACTGTTAAAGGTACAGAGGTCCAGGCCACCAGCGTAAACCCTGTCTCCTATCAATCCCTGCCAACTGTAATCTAGTCCTAAGAAGGACCCTGATTACCACCAAAGGGAATGAACAGGTAACGGTTAATGAACAGAAAGACAAACAACAAAGACAAGAAATAAAGTGAATAAAGTCTTACATACAACACTCACACACAGTAGGAACACCTAAGGTCTCAGAGAAAAACTATAAGCTGTAAGAGTAAAAACAACTAAGGAGCTCTTAGCTTAAATATTCTCAGAACCGATCCAGTCTGCTAAACTACATGAATGCTTTCACCGGCGTCTAACACCCAGACTGGCAGAAATATAAAGGAAACTAATTAGAACATAATCAAAAGCAGCCGGGCGAGGCTGCACCTAGCCTTAGCAAAGAGCTAGGAAAAATTAACTCTCTCATTACCAAAAAACAAAGAAACAGCAGCTCAGCTGTGAGAAGTCAGAATGTGCAATCGCGACGATCTTCATGGCGATGCACCCATGACAGTACCCCCCCTTCTACGAGGGGCCTCCGGACCCTCATGACCAGGTCTGTCCGGGTGAGTTGTGTGAAAGGTCCGAACCAATCGATCTGCGTTAACATCAGACGCAGGGACCCACGTCCCCTCCTCAGGACAATACCCCCTCCACTGAACTAAGTACTGAAGGGATCGGCGACTGAGACGTGAGTCAATGATTTTCGACCCATGAATTTCCACGTTATCATTGACCACCACTGAAGGAGGTAGAGGTGACGGTATGACTGGTGCCACATACTTTTTAAGTAATGACTTGTGAAACACATTATGATTTTTAAATGTAGGAGGGAGGTCCAGACGAAATGCCACAGGATTAATTATGGAACTGATCCTGTACGGCCCGATGAATCTGGGACCCAACCTCCAGGAGGAAACTTTACGTTTTATATTCCTGGTAGACAACCAAACCAGATCGTTCACCTTCAGATCTAGACCAGAAACTCTCCTCCTATCAGCCATCCGTTTGTAACGGTTCCCCGTAACCTTCAGTCTTAAGCGATCTGGAACTATCAGTCTCCCTGGAAGTCCCACAGGGGCGTCCCCCTGAGCCCCCAATACCTCCCCCTCAAGCTCAGAGCATACAGCTGACACTACAACTCCCTCCTGAGGAATAGGAACCGGATCATCCGTCTTCCCGGCCCTTGGGAAAGTACGAGATAAGGCATCAGGAAGCAACTTTATTGAGCAGTCATATGCGCGATAAGGAGGAAACTCTTTACACCCCTCCTCTGAGAACATCTCCCCAAAGTCCTCCAGAAAAGGAGACAAAGTCCTAGGCACAACCGCACCGATGACCGTGCTCATGCAGTTATTCTTGCAAAATTCACCCCACTGGCTTATCTTTCTGGATTGCCAATCAATCACTGGGTTATGTTTAGCCAACCAAGGAAGTCCCAACACAATAGGAGTAGGTAGACCCTCCAACACATAACAAGACAATTGCTCTTTATGTATTGCCCCTACTCGAAGATCTATGTTATGAACAGCTTGTACCAAGCTACCTTGACCAAGAGGTCTAGAATCAATAGAGAGTATAGGGACCGGTTTGGCCAATACACTCAGTTGCATACCATGCACCTGGGCAAACCGAGCGTCCACCAAATTAGCCCCGGACCCACTATCAAGAAAAACAGAAATCCTCTCAGTTCTAGTACCAATCACCACCTCCGCAGGCACGAGAAACTGAGAGGGATTTGGGGACGAAATACACACTCCCAGGTTAACTCCTTGGCTCAAAGAGGTCCGGGATGGACACCCCCCAACAAAATGTCCCTCTCTCCCGCAAAAGAAACACCTTCTAGTCTTGCGGCGCACCGCCGATTCCCTCCTACAAAATGATGTCCCTCCCAACTGCATGGGTTCCTCAGAACAGACCAGGGGAACCTCAGTATAAGGGACTTTAGTAGTAGGTGGAGTCATCATGGGGGGCGGAGTTACCTCGCGTCTTCCCCGAAGTCGTCTATCAATGCGAATAGCGAGGGCCATAGCAGCCTCCAGTGATGGGGAGATCATACTGAGCCAACACATCTTTTAATTTGTCAGACAACCCTTGACAAAACTGGCTCCTAAGAGCTGGGTCATTCCACTGAGTATCTGTTGCCCATCTACGGAACTCAGAAGAATATTCCTCCGCTGGACGATTTCCTTGCCGTATTTTACGTAACCTTGTTTCAGCAAGGGAGACTCGATCCGGATCATCATATACCAGACCCAGGGCAGTAAAAAATCGATCCACTGACTGGAGATCTGGGGAGCCTGGAGGAATAGAGAACGCCCAGATTGAGGGTCCCCTTGTAAGAGCGAGATAACAATTCCCACCCTCTGCTCTTCACTCCCAGATGACCGAGGCCGCAGCCGAAAGTACAATTTACATGCCTCCCGGAAAGTAAAAAATTTGTCCCGCCCACCAGTGAACCTGTCCGGGAGAGCAACCTTAGGTTCAGATCTGGTTTGCTCCGGGAGGGACAAAACCTTGGACTTAATGTCTGCAAATTCCATGGACAACCCCTGCAACTGCCGGGCCAGCTGGGCTACTGGATCCATGACAGCTGGGGAGAATCTTTAGTTTGGCCGGTGAAAATGTCACGCTGTATAGCAGATATATATATGTGATGTCAGTAATCTATATCAAAAGGGCAACATACTATATAACATGCGCATAGATATATGATTACATAGATTTACCTGACAGAAGTCCAGAGGGTCAAAACGGAATCCGTTATACGCTGTCTCCGGCTAGAGGGTGACCGGGGTCTAAGCTGACCCTAAACTGGGGTCCTAAATAATCCCTCTACCTGGAGGTACTGTTAAAGGTACAGAGGTCCAGGCCACCAGCGTAAACCCTGTCTCCTATCAATCCCTGCCAACTGTATCTAGTCCTAAGAAGGACCCTGAATACCACCAAAGGGAATGAACAGGTAACGGTTAATGAACAGAAAGACAAACAACAAAGACAAGAAATAAAGTGAATAAAGTCTTACATACAACACTCACACACAGTAGGAACACCTAAGGTCTCAGAGAAAAACTATAAGCTGTAAGAGTAAAAACAACTAAGGAGCTCTTAGCTTAAATATTCTCAGAACCGATCCAGTCTGCTAAACTACATGAATGCTTTCACCGGCATCTAACAAGCAGACTGGCAGAATATAAAGGAAACTAATTAGAACATAATCAAAAGCAGCCGGGCGAGGCTGCACCTAGCCTTAGCAAAGAGCTAGGAAAAATTAACTCTCTCATTACCAAAAAACAAAGAAACAGCAGCTCAGCTGTGAGAAGTCAGAATGTGCAATCGCGACGATCTTCATGGCGATGCACCCATGACAATAGGTAGGTGATTAGACAGGAGCTGTTGGCATCGTCTCCAGACTTGTCTCCATCGGACACATCGGGGACGTCATAGGTCGGTGATTTCACAGGAGCTGACGGCAGCGGATCCTTCTGATTTGTACATTCAGCAGCAGAACCTTTCTCAGACAACCATTGATGACCTCAGTGACAGCAAGGGGCCAGGATTTCTGCATGTGAAGCTCATCCACCAGTCTGAATAAATCAAGATTGCTTGAAATTGTTTCCATTTTTCCACCATTTGCTGATCAAATATACCATTTGTATATTTATCCTGTGATCTACACGACTTTTCCTTCTTGGTGCAATACTTTAAATGTTGTATTTATATTTGCTATGGTCATAATCATACAGAGATGAAGAATCATAATGCCGGAACATTTTTACCATATAATGAATGCCGTAAAAAAAAGAAAGCAGAATTCTGACTGTTTTTTTATTGACCATTCCACCTCTTGGAATTTCTTTTGCACCTTTCAATACATTGATAAAGTGAATAGTGGCATTCAAAACTATAACTTCTCCCATAAAAAAACAACCCTGATATGGCTAAGTCGATGGAAAAATAAAAAAGCTATGTCCCCCGGAAGAAAGGTAGGATGATCACTACGTGGCCATCTGTGTCCCTCTGCACTATAGGATCATCATAAACCAGTGCACTTTTATCGGTTCAATCTCTGCCCCCTGGCATGTGGGACTTTCAAATGGGCTGATTCATTAATCCCAAACTTATCCTTCCATTCCCAAAAGAACAATAATTTCTAGTGTAACCTGAAGACCACAATATCACTCTCCAGGGATGACATCACTGGAATTGAAATATTAGTGCTTGTCCAATGTCTAATTATGGAGCTATGCCTTTTGTGATGACATTATTGCCATATCTTTATAATTACTTTCATTACAGTGATCCATACCTCGGCCAAGAGAGTCAACGTGTTCTCCAGCTCCTCTTCCCATTTCATTATAGTGACATTTTTTTGTAGTGTCTCAATCATTTCCCACATGATCTCAGAGTCTCTGCATTCCCAGGAACAAGATAAGGTCATGACCCTAATTTACACCACTGCGTTCCTAATGTTAAACCCTGAGGAACAAACAGGTTCTAGGAGCTATGGACACTACAGTAAAGAAGTAGTTAAAATGTGACAGGGGATGATGGCATAAAAAACACATCCAATTTTATTATATGCTTGGAATTACAATCTACAGAGATTAGCGAGAAAATAGGAGAAACCGGTCAGCTGATCTATATATGGAAGATCCATGCAACGGAAACGTGCGGTGCCACAGGAAAAAGTATGTAAATTGCCTCGTCAAAAAAAAAAAGAGGACTTGTACTCTATAGCGCCACCTATTGGAAGTAGTCACAATCAACCCTTTAACGAGTCTTGTAATATGACTTAGGATAAAAGCCAAATCAGTATCTCCATTTGCAGACACGGTGTTTCGGACTATTGGTCCTAGTCAGTGCAAAGTAGGAGAGATCTGATTTGGCTAAATGAGAGGCTCTGGACTAGGGTCTAAGAGGTAAAAGTAGAGAGAAAACTTCCAGCATCCGGATACTGGACTTGTGACCCACCGGGTGGCGCTCACAGCAAGCCGACACTGACAACCATAGAGGTCTCCAGGAGACCTACAGTTGTCATGCCAGCACACCAGTGACCCGCGATCACGTGTCTCGTGTCACCGGTGGGCGGATTTCCGGCACGATTGACAGCAGCATTTAACTAGTTAATAGCCGCTCATCTCTATTGGAGGGTAATCTTGTGCTTTGACTGTACATGATGACATAGATGCTTGAGAATGGCATGAACCGAAAACCTGGAGACCTCAACTCTTGTCAATGGTGATTGATGTTATATTTGTACTTCACTGATAGTGAAGATTTATACACATATACCAATGCTTCTCACAAAATTAGAATATCATCAAAAAGTGAATTTATTTCAGTTCTTCAATACAAAAAGTGAATCTCTTATATTCTATAGAGTCATTACACACAGAGTGATCTATTCTATAGAGACATTACACACAGAGTGATCTATTCTATAGGACATTACACAAGTGATCTATTCTATAGAGTCATTACACACAGAGTGATCTATTCTATAGACATTACACACAGAGCGATCTATTCTATAGAGCATTACACACAGATGATCTATTCTATAGATCATTACACACAGTGATCTATTCTATAGAGTCATTACACACAGAGTGATCTATTCTATAGAGCATTACACACAGAGTGATCTATTCTATAGAGTCATTACACACAGAGTGATCTATTCTATAGAGTCATTACACACAGTGATCTATTCTATAGAGACATTACACACAGAGTGATCTATTCTATAGTCATTACACACAGAGTGATCTATTCTATAAGACATTACACACAGAGTGATCTATTCTATAGACATTACACACAGAGTGATCTATTCTATAGAGTCATTACACACAAGGATCTATTCTATAAATCATTACACACAGAGTGATCTATTCTATAGAGTCATTACACACAGAGCGATCTATTCTATAGAGTCATTACACACAGTGATCTATTATATAGAGTCATTACACACAGAGTGATCTATTCTATAGAGTCATTACACACAAGTGATCTATTCTATAAGTCATTACACACAGAGCGATCTATTCTATAGAGCATTACACACAGAGGATCTATTCTATAGAGTCATTACACCCGAGTGATCTATTTATAGAGTCATTACACACAGAGTGATCTATTCTATAGAGTCATTACACACAGAGTGATCTATTCTATGAGTCATTACACACAGAGTGATCTATTCTATAGTCATTACACACAGAGGATCTATTCTATAGAGTCATTACACCAGAGTGATCTATTTATAGAGCATTACACACAGAGTGATCTATTCTATAGAGCCATTACACACAGAGTGATCTATTCTTAGAGTCATTACACACAGAGGATCTATTCTATAGAGACATTACACACAGAGTAATCTATTCTATAGAGACATTACACACAGAGTGATCTATTCTATAGAGACATTACACACGAGTGATCTATTCTATAGAGTCATTACACAGAGTGATCTATTCTATAGAGACATTACACACAGAGTGATCTATTCTATAGAGACATTACACACAGAGTGATCTATTCTATAGAGTCATTACACACAGAGTGATCTATTCTATAGAGTCATTACACACAGAGATCTATTCTATAGAGCCATTACACACAGAGTGATCTATTCTATTTTAAGTCATTACACACAGAGTAATCTATTCTATAGAGACATTACACACAGAGCGATCTATTCTATAGAGCATTACACACAGAGTGATCTATTCTATAAGTCATTACACAGAGGATCTATTCTAGAGACATTACACACAGAGTGATCTATTCTATAGTCATTACACACAGAGTGATCTATTCTATAGAGACATTACACACAGAGTGATCTATTCTAAGAGCCATTACACACAGAGTGATCTATTCTATAGTCATTACACACAGAGCGATCTATTCTATAGTCATTACACACAGAGCGATCTATTCTATAGAGACATTACACACAGAGTGATCTATTCTATAGAGACATTACACACAGAGTGATCTATTCTATAGAGACATTACACACAGTGATCTATTCTATAGCTCATTACACACAGAGCGATCTATTCTATAGGCCATTACACACAGAGTGATCTATTCTATAGAGTCATTATACACAGAGTGATCTATTCTATAGTCATTACACACAGAGTAATCTATTCTAGAGTCATTATACACAGAGTGATCTATTCTATAGAGTCATTATACACAGAGTGATCTATTCTATAGAGACATTACACACAGAGCGATCTATTCTATAGATCATTATACAGAGTGATCTATTCTATAGAGACATTACACACAGAGCGATCTATTCTATAGCCATTACACACAGTGATCTATTCTATAGTCATTACACAGAGTGATCTATTCTATAGAGTCATTACACACAGAGTGATCTATTCTATAGAGACATTACACACAGAGTGATCTATTCTATAGAGCATTACACACAGAGTGATCTATTCTATAGAGTCATTATAAACAGAGTGATCTATTCTATAGAGACATTACACACAGAGCGATCTATTCTATAGTCATTACACACAGAGGATCTATTCTATAGTCATTACACACAGAGTGATCTATTCTATAGTCATTACACACGGAGCGATCTATTCTATAGAGACATTACACACAGAGAGATCTATTCTATAGAGCCATTACACACAGAGTGATCTATTCTAGAGTCATTACACAGAGTGATCTATTCTATAGAGCCATTACACACAGAGCGATCTATTCTAGAGTCATTACACAGATGATCTATTCTAAGAGTCATTTCACACGAGGGGATCTATTCTATAGAGCATTACAACAGTGATCTATTCTAAGAGCATTACACACGGAGCGATCTATTCTATAGAGCCATTACATACAGAGTGATCTATTCTATAGAGCCATTACATACAGAGTGATCTATTCTAAGATCCATTACATACAGAGTGATCTATTCTATAGACATTACATACAGAGTGATCTATTCTATAGAGTCATTACACACAGAGTGATCTATTCTATAGTCATTACACACAGAGTGATCTATTCTATAGTCATTACACACAGTGATCTATTCTATAGAGACATTACACAAAGTGATCTATTCTATAGTCATTACACACAGTGATCTATTCTATAGTCATTACACGCAGAGTGATCTATTCTATAGTCATTACACACAGAGTGATCTATTTTAGTCATTACACAGAGTGATCTATTCTATAAAGTCATTACACACAGAGTGATCTATTCTATAGACATTACACACAGAGTGATCTACTTCACATGTTTATTTCTGTTAATGTTGATGATTATGGCTTACAGCCAATGAAAACCCAAAAGTCATTATCTCAGTAAATTAGAATAATTAACAAAAATCACCTGCAAAGGCTTCCTAAGCATTTATAAAGGTCCCTTAGTCTGTTTTATTAGCTCAACCATGGGGAAGACTGTGGACGTGACAGATGTCCAGAAGTCATTGACACACTCCACAAGGTAAATAAATTTTGCATTTCATTTGGAAATCGCGGTCCCAGAGTCTGGAGGAAGAGTGGAGGCCACAATCCAAGCTGCTGGAGGTCTAGTGTGAAGTCTCCATCATCAGTGATGGTTTGGGGAGCCATGTCATCTGCTGGTGTAGCTCCACTGTGTTTTATCAAGACCAAAGTCAGCGCAGCCGTCTACCAGGACATTTCACTTCATGCTTCCCTCTGCCGACAGGCTTTCTGGAGATGGAAATGTCATTCTCCAGCAGGACTTGGCCCCTGTCCACACTGCCAAAAGTACAAGAGGAAGATGAGACACCAGACCCCACAATGCAGACGAGCTGAAGGCTGCTATCAAAGCAACCTGGGCTTCCATAACCCCTCAGCAGTGCCACAGGCTGATCGCCTCCATGACACGCCGCATTGATGCAGTAATTGATGCAGGAGCCGCGACCAAGTACTGAGTGCATTTACTGATCATACATTTCAGTAGGACATTTCAGATTTTACAATCATTTTTCAGGCTGGTGTTATAAAGTATTCTAATTTACTAAGATAATGACTTTTTGGTTTTCATTGGCTGTAAGCCATAATCAACATTAACAGAAATAAACACGTGAAATAGATCACTCTGTGTGCAATGACTATAGAATATACAAGATACAATTTTTGTATTGAAGAACTGAAATAAATTCACTTTTTGATGATATTCTGATTTTGTGAGAAGCACCTGTATATACGTGCACTGAAGATAATGGAGTGCTGTGGTTTATTTAGTGAAGTCTGGATACCGGCTGGGCAAATTTTAGCAGAAGTGGCTGAGAAATTGTTTGTACATTATCGTACTTTATAAGCATGCCATCAGATTCTCACACTATAACATTTATCTTGGTTTCATTTCTGTTATTCCTCTTTCTTCACCACTAATTCTCCACATATTTTTATTACGGATATTTCGTAGAGATCACTCTAATGAAATTGTCCTCAATCTCTACTGTGAATTAATTGCCTTTTAATTACGTGTACCTGTCTATTTTTAAGGTCTTTTATTCATAGATCTGCATTTTTCTTTTTGAAATTAAAAAAAATAAAAAATTCTGAGATTATTTTTCTTTCCTCCCATTTGTATAATACATCAAGTAGAAAGCAGTTCGGGTAACGATGGACACTTTATGGGTGAGTTATTAGCTCTGCTTTCATCCACACAGACGGACTTGTGGACCACACTGATGTAGGATTTGGATAAAGTGCAGATAGAGTGGGGACACCTGTGGCTAAGCCATTAGGCTGCATTACCAGCCGCAGTGACACAACACATGCTGATATTTATGGCTCCATAACAGTCTGGTAACATGACCGCACAATTTACATGACTTTGGGAAATACAAGAGCAGAAAACGCCCCCATAATCTCTACTGGATGTCCTGTCATGAGACCACAGAAGAGCCCAATCCGTCATTTGTAGTTCTTTCTTCTCACTTCACCTATACAATGTCCTGCTTCCCAGACTACAGCTCCCATGATCCTTTATGACTCAACTCCCCTAAACGTCATGTCCTGTTACACATTGTTTAGGAAGCCCCTGACTGCATCTGCTGTGTGCAGTCCTGCAGTAAGTAATGTGAGCGATTCCTTTATTACATGGCAATATGCAGGAGGAGCAGAACTTAGGCCAGTTTCACATTTGCGGTTTATCTGCTGCGTTTGATGCGCATACATCCGCATATGTCCTGCGTACCTATCTTTAACATGGGGTACGCAGGGACATGCGTTTGTATGCGTTCGGGTGCGTTTGCGTCTTTTCGCGGTATGCGGCAGGGCGCGCCGAACGCATGTTGTTGCACATTTTGCGGCGTCAAAAATTCGCCGTTATCCGCATGCTGATTGCGGATGACGTGTGTAAAAAAAAAACGCATTACTGGCTATGTAAACGCAAGCGTACGCAACGACATGCGTACGCTTTGCGTTTGCATACGCAAGTATTTACATACGACACGCCCATGGGGGTGGCTTGTGTAAATTCAAAAATTAGCCGGGAAAATAGCACTTGCCTATCATCAGCAACAGCAAGCATGCTTTTGCGGACGATACGCTGCGGACTCAACTGCAAATGTGAACCTAGCCTAAGTGTCCTTTCTGCGTGGGATATCTACAAAGTTGCAGACTACTGCCCTCTTCATACGGTCAGTATTTAATGTATAGAGGGTAATGATGAAGAAACGAGGTAAGAGTGATTTGTTCCCTTGGATTTCAGTGCAGTTCACCTTTAAATGAACATATAATTTACAGCAAAATCTTTATCTTATACAGGCTCCTACAGTTTATTTTTATCCATTTCTAGGTTGAATTGTGAGGACTTGTGACGTTGAAATTGCCCAACAGGGGAGACACCATCACCTGATCCACACACAATGGACATGTACAGGAGTGGTGTGACACAGCGGGTGCTCAGCCTCACCCTAGAGATCATCTATCTGCTGACTGGAGAGGTGAGCATTCTGGGAATTATATCATAGGACCTCTCCACTACTAGGGTAATTGCTCCAGAGGTGAACTATTCGAGCACTGAATACTAATATATTAGGGTCTCTTCCCAAACAGGATTACACAATAGTAAAAAAGACATCTGGGAAGTGGAACGGCCCTCATAAGTCAGACACATGGAGCAGGACTCCCAACTGCGTGAAAGACCCTACATATCACTCACCGATACTAGAGGCAAGCACTGAACAGAAAATCTTAGAATACACCAGCAAGATCATCAAGCTGCTGACGGGAGAGGTGAGCACTGATGGGAATGTTGGGATATTCAGGAGCGCTCGGGGGTCTCTGGATCATTTGAACTTTTCGTGTCTTTAACTCTGCAAAAACTCTTCCTGACGCTCTTATTCATTCTCGTCTGGACTATAGACTATCTACTGATCAGTCTCCCTCTTACTAAATTTCCCCTCTACAATCCATACCTGAATGCAGCAACCAGGATCATATTGCTTTCCAACCACCCTGTGCCAGTCGTTGCACTGGTTGCCCATCCGATATAGAGTTCAATATAAACTTATCACTCTCACCCACAAAGCTCTCAATGGATCAGCACCACCGTACATCTCCTCCCACCCTACTCGTATCCTCTGTTCTGCTAATGACCTACGACTATAATCCTCACTAATCCGAACCTCACACTCCTGTCTCCCAAGACTTCTTGCGTGCTGCGCCAATTCTCCGGAATGCACTACTCAGGACTATTCGATTAATTCCTCATACCTACAGTTTTAAGAGTGCCCTAAAAATGCACTTCTTTAGACTGTCTTATCACCTCACTTATGTAACTATTCCCATTTTACCCTTAATCGTGTTTCTTCAGATGTAGCATCTGTTCTCACCCTCCATGCACTTAATAGCCATCTTTGCACTGTACACATACTGGCTGGTGACCGGTTCATGCAGCGTTATGTGAATACCCGATCTCTTATATGGATGGCTGGACCGTACAATACAAGCATTTTTTACCATTCTCCTTTCGTGTCTCCCTTATGTCCTCATAGATTGTAGGTTCCGAGCAGCAGGGCCCTCACTCCTCCTCAGATTGTAAGCGCTTGTGATTGGGACCCTAACTCCTCCTGTAACTGGCGAATGTGTGTAATGTTTTTATTGTCGGTACAAGTCCCCTCTGAAATGTAAAGTGCTGTGGTATATGTTGGCGTATAAAAATTATTATTATTGTATGTGTCAGATTCCTGTCAGATTTGAGGACATCACTGTCAGCTTCTCTGCGGACGAGTGGGAGTATGTGGAGAGTCACAAGGATCTGTACAAGGAGATTATGATGGAGAATCACCAGCCTCCCACATCAACGGGTAAAGCCACAACGTTTAATTTCTCGTTTTTAACATCAAAAAACACTTGTATCAAAGTCTATCCTCCTTATTATAAATCTTCATTATTCATCATTCTAGTAAAGGTGTTACAAACAGATCTTATTACATATTTTGTGTCCTTGATTAGTACTCTGAGTGCACAAGGGTGTATCACTCTGTATGGAATGTACCAACACTTGCCAGTCCAGCAATTTTGCTATCCCCCAAGGTGAAGAATAGTGATCACTCTGCAGAGCAGGTGGTGTCCGAGCTGGAAATAAGCCAATTCAGTAAAGACATCACAGGTGGGAGCAGCTCCACTTATATCCAAATTAATACCAGCTTAGCCTGGTAATTATGGTAATTTTTATCTAATCCACTTGCATACTGCTGAATGACAATGTACGTCAGAACAAACATATGTAAATGTGAAAAGAAACTGTGACATCTAGGTGGTGACTGAGGAAGGGATCTCCCCGTCACCCCGCAGGCAAACCCATTACATGATTGCGGTGTACTTATGGGTTGCAATTGCAGCCAGTTCCTAATAAAAAAATACTGTTTGGCCTGCAATGTCCTTGGGGCCATATGTTAAAGGTAGCTTGTTATTCATGCCATATGGTGGACAATCTAAATTTACACTGCAAAAGGAAAAAAAATGTTTTGTTTGTCATGTGCCCTAAAATGATGCAGTCAAAAATATGATTCTTCATGCTGCAAAAATTTCCCACAGATGTATCCAGTAATAAGGAGGAAGAGGTGCATGTTAGGTATGATCAGAAGTGCAAGGAGGAGGGAAACGAGGTGCATATGAGGTGTGATGTGATCTGCAAGGAGGAAGAAGAGGTGCACGCGTGGTGTCATCAGCCGCGCAAAGAGGAAGAGGTGCATGCAAAAGGTGATAAGACTTTCAAAGAGGAAAAAAAAGTGTTAATAAGATGTGATCTGAAATGCAAGGAGGAGGAAAATTACACAAATATCTACCCAGGTCGGTAATAACAAATTACTTCAGGTGACATCCCAAATTCTGATCGCTTTGTCCTTACAGAAATCTTTAGGAGAAAACTTTAGGTTTTTCCGACTATATTTCACTCATTTTGGAAGGATCGACTGACAAATTAACTCTACCACTTGATATTTCAATGTTGCAGGTAAAACAAAGGTTTGGGTTTTTAATCTGTGGTTTCTGCAAGATGAGGCTCATCAGATATGTTCCAGATACAACATCTACTTGCCCATTGCAATCGGGTCAATTTATGGTGGATGTAACGTAAGGTGCACACTGCGTCTATGCAGATAGCCTGAAATATATGTCTGGAGATCTTACCATACTGTAACATCGCCATAGGCGACCATTCACTGGAAGGAGGCTGAAAGTGAGATGACTCCATAGAGTTTGTGTAGCTGTGTAGGAAGCACAGCAGATTCCACTTTCCTATATAGAGAGCCACTGCAAAGAAATGTATACCATGCGGTATATATTCCTGTACTTTGGGTCCCTATGGTTGACGGATGCCTGGGCATCCATCCTGACCATGCACACTGTCAGATTAAGGCCGGAGTCACACTAGTGAGAAATACGGATGAGTGCAATGCTAGAAAAAATCGTATTGCACTCGGACAATGTTAATCTATGGGGCAGCTCCCAACAGCCGATTTTTTTCTCGGCCATTTTATACGTGCGAGTGAAATCGCAGCATGCTGCGATTGTCACCGATTATCGGGCGAGAATCGCCAATGCAAGTCTATGGGGGCGAGAAAAATACGGATTACACACGGACCAAACGTGTGACTTGCGAGAAATACACACCGGTGTCCTTTAGAAAAGTCGGCAATTCAGTGCGCTATACTGTAAAATCACACTGACAGGTTTAATAAAGAATGGAAAGAATACATATACACACATAGAATACATATATACTGTATCTATATATACACATCTTTGTGACACATATAAATATATTTATAGGTCATACACTTCTACATAGCATAATACCTCTAATTCAATTGCCGGCTTCTGTAAAATCATTACAGAACCCGACATGAAATGACACATGGTTACATACAGTAAACCATTTCATTTCATGTAGTTTGATATATGGCTTTGATTAACAATTACATAAGTGTATGTGTGCAAAATTTCATACATGTTAATTTAATGTGTAAATTCGTTGAAAAAAAAAAATGCGTGGGCTCCAGCGGTATTTTCTCTGCCAGACAGGGAAAGCCAGTGACTGATGACAGATAATAGCCTAGGGAGGGAGCATTGTTTTTGTGCCCCCACTGGCTACTAACATCTGCCCCCAGCCAGCCCAGAAAAGGCACATCTATTATTAGATGCGCCTTTTCTGGCACTTAGCCCGTCTATTCTCATTGCCTTTAGCAGTGGCTAATGGGTTAGGTTAATGCCACCTTGCTATTGAAAGGTGGCATTAAACCGGGTTAATAATGGAGAGTTGTCAATTAGACAACTATCCATTACTAATCCTATTGTAGTAAATGGTTAAAAAACACACACACATTAATTTAAAATGATTTTAATGAAATAAATACACAGAGTTTTTGACCATATTTTATTGTACTGGTAATCCTTCTGAATCCCTTGTTCTCCTGTAATAAAAAATAAAATAAAAAAGCAACAATATCCTTACCTCTCCGGCGTTCAGTCAGGTCCCACGCTGCAATCCATCTGAAGGGGTTAACAGGTTTACAGCAGGGACCGATGCTAATGCGACCAGCACTGCTGTAAACCCCCGCAGCCTCCTCGGCTGACAGGAGATGAACTGATTAGTGTGGGAAGCTTACTATATGAACTATAAATAAATAAATATATATATGTCACAATGACATGTATATATATATTATATATATATATATTATTCTATGTGTGTATATGTATTCTTTATTTTGTGATTTAAAAACGGTCATTTGGATCCATTATATGTCGGTTTTGCAAGCCGGCAAGAAAATCTCACAGTACGGATGCCAAACGGATGACACACGGATATTTTGATGCAAGGAAATCGCATCCTCGCATTGCACACGGATGACATACGGATCACTGTTCAGGGAAGTTTTGTGTGATTCTCGTCTGTAAAATACGGACCGATTTTTTATATGTTGTGTGTGACTCCAGCCTAATACTTACAGAGGGTATGAGCCCAACAGTGTGAAACAAACTTAAGGCTGGGAAAAAATGTCATAGGATAAAGCTAAATTTCTTAGTATATTTCTAACAGTTTGTTTTTATTTTTTTAAGCTCTATCAGATCAAGTCACAAACCCAGAAAGTAAAAAAAGTTTTTCTCTCCTCCAAAGTTTCTCCTAAAGAAATGGCCTGCACCCCAGAAACAACCCCATTGTTCCTCCGTCTCTGTTGTGAAGCCTCTAATGCTCAGGCTCTTTCTCTTGATGCTTCGTCCACATTGGATCCAGAGGCTGAATATGAGAAGACATCAATGACCCTCATGGGGCAACAGAGAATTCACATAACGGATAAGCTGTTTTTATGCACAGACTGCGGGAAATCTTTTGCACTGAAAGCAGATCTTATCCAGCATTGGAGAATTCACATGAAAGACAAACCATTTCAGTGTTGTGAGTGCGGAGAGTGTTTCACGTCGAAGGTGAACTGCACCAAACATTTCAGAATTCACAAGGGCAAAACGCCATTTCAATGCTCCGAGTGTGGGAAATGTTTCATCAAAAAGTCGACCTATTGCAACCACCAGAGAGTCCACACGGGCGGCCCGCAATACCCATGTACTAAGTGTTCGAAAAGTTTTGCACATAAGTGTTCACTGGTGAAACACAAGAGAACTCACGCGGGAGAAAGAGCATTTTCCTGTTCCGAATGTGGGAAAAGCTTTTCAGAGAAATGTGACTTTGTGAGACATCTGCGAATTCACACGGGGGAGAAGCCATATTCATGTACGGAGTGCGGGAAAGGTTTTACACAAAAATCAAATCTGGTTCGACATCAGAAGACTCATATGATATAAGTAGGTAGAAATAAGTAGGACAGAATTAAATATATTTATTTCTTTACAGTTTGGTTCTATATTTATCGTGTCCTGACTTTACATTATAACGTTGACCTACACAGGAAGCTTTTTTTCCTTTTTTTTGATACTTCAATATTTAGTTAGTGGACAATGAGTTTAATATTAATCACTTGTGCTTAGGATAGGCCAGAAATATCAGACTGGATGGAGTTTCACTCCCTCTCTGATCAACTGTTGTCAGCTTCTTCTGCAGTCGGATATACACGGTGTACAGGACCGGAGCATCCCAGCTTCATACACGTGTGGTGGTCGTTCACAGTGCTGCAGGTTAGATCACATTCACTTCAATAGGAGCCGAGCAGCAAAACCCAAGAACAGCCCCAACAGTGCACAGACCTGAGACACTGCAGCTAGGTATATTGTGTTGTTGCCCTTCTCGGGTTACTGCAGCTCAGCTCATTGAAGTGTATGGGAGCTGAGCTGCAATACCCGAGAACGGCCACTATGTTCAGTTCCTGTCCTGACACTGTGTACATCCGGCCGCCAGAGCTAATAACCAGTTATTGGTGTGGCACCAGACCCTACTGATCTGATATTGATGACCTATATCAAAGATGGGTCATCAATAAGTAATGGAAAACCCCTATACGTATTTCTGGCATGATTGCTTTTTACAAAGTTTCATTATGGCCAATGCAAAGGCTACAGCAGGCTCATTAAAGGGAATCTGTCACCCCATTTTTGCCCTATAAGCTGCGGCCACCGCCATCAGGGGCTTATCTACAGCATTCTGGAATGCTGTAGATAAGCCCCCAATGTCATCTGAAAGTGAAGAAAAATGAGTTATAAAATACTCACCCAGGGGCGTTCCGTCGTCAGGTCCGGTCCGGAGAGTCGCGGTCCGGTTTGGCGCCTCCCATCTTGTAGCAAAGCCGGCCTCTTTCCGTCCCGGCTCCTGCTCAGGCGCACTGCTCTGCCCTGGTGAGGGCAGAGAAGAGTACTGCAGTGCGTAGGCGCCGGGAAAGATCAGAGAGGTCCGGCGCCTGCACACTGCAGTACTCTGCTCTGCCCTCACCAGGGCAGAGCAGTGCCCCTGCGCAGGAGCCACGACGGAAAGAAGAGGCCGGCTTCGCTACAAGATGGGAGGCGCCGAACCAGACCGCGACTCCCTCCGGACCGGAAGGCGGAACGCCCCTGGGTGAGTATTTTATAACTCGTTTTTCTTCACTTTCAGGTGACATCGGGGGCTTATCTACAGCATTCCAGAATGCTGTAGATAAGCCCCTGATGGCGGTGGCCGCAGCTTATAGGACAAAAATGGGGTGACAGATTCCCTTTAATGAGTACAATACACACCTCCAGATACATTACCCCAATGCCGGGCTCAGAGGGCAGTATTTTCAGTTCATGTTTTAAAAAAGTATAACACGCAGACCAGATAAAATTACCGGGCTAAGACGAGCGTTTATCATATGGAGTGAATGTCTGTGTTGAGAAAGCGCAGAATATACCAGCCTATTCCATTTTTTTGGATGAGACCTTCCCAACTCAATAATCATGTAAGAGAAGACTTTGGGTCCGATTCATCAAGATCAGCGTTGTTCACGTCAGTCTTAATGAGATGGGCTGGAGTCAGACACTCCTGATTCATGAAGAGGCATACACATTTCATGAACCAGGAGTGCTGGATGAGAGGCGTGCACCTTGCAAATCCTACCCTATCCCCTCCACCTATGTTGTTGGACCTGAAACAATGGAGAATGCGAAAAGTTGCATAATTTTAGCGCAGTCGCTGGTTGTCAAAATTCTGCGACTTTTCAAAGCTTTTTACTCATAAAAGCTTTGATGAATGGGGCCAAAAGTCTGTACAACCAAGATCTGTACATCTTTTTTGAACTGATTCATTGCAATAATTACATAACCCAACTGTGATTGGCCTCAGATCATGTTTTTAAAGGATTTGTCCATTACTGCACCACTCCTTTTAACTGATTAAATGTCTCATATAGCATAAAATAATATAAACTTCTTATTATATTAGTCACGTGATGTTATACCATGTTACAGCTGCAATTAATCTGTGGCTGAAAAGTTTTGTCTGTCAGAAGTAGAAAGGCTGCAGTGGTCATGTGATATAACAATGTCACATGACCACTGGGAATGGCAGTGCTGACATCGCAGGAGCAGTGCCAGGTGAGTATATGTCTGATTGATGCTATGTGGAGCACTTGAACAGTGGAGGTGGGGATTACCTAATAGTGGACAAGCCCTTTAATTGTATAAAAGCAGATGACAGCAGCATTCAAAGAGTTAAACGAGTTAGAAAAGCATGGCCGCCTGTCCCTGGATTGTGACTGATGCTGGAGGATAGGTCATCCCTATCAGATCGGTGGCGATGCCACACTCCTGTAGATCAGCCGATACCTGCGGCTGCTGCAGATGGCGCGCCTCAGCGCTGTACACTGTGTAGTGGCTGTTCTTATGTGTAGTGGCTGTTCTTGGTACTGCTGCTCACATTGCCAGACTTCTCCAGAGTCCTGGACAACCCCTTATTAATCTGGCACACAGACGAAGCAAAGATGACAGCAGCTGAATGCCTGTCTCCTAGTCACAGCTTGTGGGGTGGATCTCTCTCATTGCTGGTGCCAGACATCGGAGGTTGCAGGCCCAGACCCTACACAGAATAGAACATGCGACCAGCAGCCACTGATGATGAGCGAGTATGCTTGTTGCTCGGGTATCCTGAGTATTTGGAAGTGCTCGGAGATTTAGTTTCTGTCACCGCAGCTGCATGATTTGCGACTGCTAGACAGCCTGAATACATGTGGGGATTGCCTGTTTGTTAGAGAATTCCCGCATGTATTCAGGCTGTCTAGCAGTCGCAAATCATGCAGCTGCGGTGACAGAAACTAAATCTCCGAGCACACCCAAATACGCAGGACACCCAAGCAACGAGCATACTCGCTCCTCACTACCAGCCACCTACGTATCCCCCGCTGCCTGGCTTGCATGTAGTGGGGGTATCCGGCGCACTCCCACCACGACCCCACACCTGCGGCAGGTACGGTGGGCGTGATGGACAGGGGTGCTGGGTTGTGGCCTCACGACTCCTTTCGGTGCTTTCTTTGCTCATTTTTCTCCTATTCTTCGCCGTGGGTCACATCATCGGGCCCCAAGGGGTCAGGGGCCACTATCTCCTCCAAATCCACAAGCAGGTCCTGTCACAGCCACAGAGGGGCGCACACACTGCTCTCGCACAGGGGCCTCCTCCGTGGGCTGTCACCTCTGAGTTTATTTCCTCACATAACGCACCGTGACATCACTGGCGCCTCACAGGCCGTGACCAGTGATGGCTGCGGGGTTCGCACGGCAGTGGCTGTGTCAGGACACCACATAACGTACATATTCCGGTAGTGTCAGACATCACTCGTACATGGGACGTTACAGTGAACAATTCCACGCTGTTTCCACCCTACACGTCACAACTGACACTAATGTCTCCCCGCGGCCCGAGGCTCGGCCGTTATTTACCTCACGTCTCCTCAATCTCCTCACAAAAATGCCGAAGTACGCCGACAGCGCGGCAATAATTCTCATTGGTTGTCCAGCGTCATGTGACACGAATTCCTGCCAATCAGTGAGCTGTAGTTCTTTTCTCTCGTTTTTCCCTTACAATGAGCAGCTCGCGGACTGCAGCTCCCATGAGCGCTCCGCGGCTCCGGGGCGTGGCTTCCTGCTGCTGGTGGCTGTGGAGGGTGTACTGCGCCAGTCTACCTAGTGAAGCCTGCTGCGGTACGTCTGTAGACAGACGCGTGTATAATGGGGTCCTGTGCGCTCAGAACTAGCACTGCATCAGATCAGACTATCCTCCCAGATGTGCCCGGCACCATGGAGAGGAAACTGCGCCTCACTGTCCAAGAAAACAGGAGCAGCACAGTGAAGACGGATAGTCACAGTCTATTTGGGGGGTATTTGGATGTCACAGGGTCAGGAGATGATTGGTTGCCTGGATCATGTGACCTTTCAGCTGTGACATCACTGATCGTAGTGATGTCAGTGTGTGTGGACATGATTGGCTGCCTGGATCATGTGACCTCTCAGTGGTGATGTCACATGACATGGTGATGCAATGTCAGAATGCCAGGAAATGATTGGCTGCTCGGTTCAGTGGACTATGACATCACTGATCCAGAAAGTCGTGTGATTGGCTACCTGGATCATGTGGCCTCTCAGTGGCGCTGACTTCTGGTGGTGGAGGAAGCTGCACTCCGTGATTGGCTGCCGGGATCATGTGGCCTCTCAGTGGCGCTGACATCTGGCGGAGGAGGAAGCTGCACTCCGTGATTGGCTGCCGGGATCATGTGGCCTCTCAGTGGCGCTGACATCTGGTGGAGGAGGAAGCTGCACTCTGTGATTGGCTGCCTGGATCATGTGGCCTCTCAGTGGCGCTGACATCTGGCGGAGGAAGCTGCACTCTGTGATTGGCTGCCTGTATCATGTGGCCTCTCAGTGGCGCAGACATCTGGCGGAGGAGGAAGCTGCACTCCGTGATTGGCTGCCTGGATCATGTGGCCTCTCAGTGGCGCTGACATCTGGCGGAGGAGGAAGCTGTACTCCGTGATTGGCTGCCGGGATCATGTGGCCTCTCAGTGGCGCTGACATCTGGTGGAGGAAGCTGCACTCCGTGATTGGCTGCCGGGATCATGTGGCCTCTCAGTGGCGCTGACATCTGGTGGAGGAGGAAGCTGCACTCTGTGATTGGCTGCCTGGATCATGTGGCCTCTCAGTGGCGCTGACATCTGGCGGAGGAGGAAGCTGCACTCCGTGATTGGCTGCCGGGATCATGTGGCCTCTCAGTGGCGCTGACATCTGGCGGAGGAGGAAGCTGCACTCCGTGATTGGCTGCCGGGATCATGTGGCCTCTCAGTGGCGCTGACATCTGGTGGAGGAGGAAGCTGCACTCTGTGATTGGCTGCCTGGATCATGTGGCCTCTCAGTGGCGCTGACATCTGGCGGAGGAAGCTGCACTCCGTGATTGGCTGCTTGGATCATGTGGCCTCTCAGTGGCGCTGACATCTGGCGGTGGAGGAAGCTGCACTCCGTGATTGGCTGCCTGGATCATGTGGCCTCTCAGTGGCGCTGACATCTGGCGGTGGAGGAAGCTGCACTCCGTGATTGGCTGCCTGGATCATGTGGCCTCTCAGTGGCGCTGACATCTGGCGGTGGAGGAAGCTGCACTCCGTGATTGGCTGCTTGGATCATGTGGCCTCTCAGTGGCGCTGACATCTGGCGGTGGAGGAAGCTGTGCTCGTGTATTTTTTCTGTGCAGGTTTCCTCTCCAGCTGCCTCTACCGTACAGGGTTTCCAACCTCCTCCAGCAGTTTCTTCTCCGCACTTGGCGCTGATGCGGCCGGGACGCCGCACTGCAGGCGCTGAGCATTGATCGGCTGTTTCTTAGGGCTCTGACATGATGTGCGGCTGTCATCCAGGAGAGGACAACCCTTCTAAGGCCACCACCATATACACTGGGAAGTACGAGAGCGACGGGCGTCACACGACCTGCGCCGGTCACAGGGACATTGCCCAAACCTCAACACCAAGACATGAAGGACGAGAGGATGCGGAAAGAACAGCGGACACCGAGAAGAGACCACGAGCAATGGAGCCGCTGGAGAAGTCCTGCCCAACACGCCGTCACTATCTACAAAACAAGACAGGTTCCAGGACCGTCCAGGGGCAGCAATCTCCATGGCCTCTGTAATTGGGGTCATCTCAAGTGACAAATTACAAGGGACGAGGCTCCATATTAATAAGGCCCAGCAGGTTGTCCTTGAGCCTTTAATTGAGGGTTGTCAAGAAGAGGGGAGACTGACGGCCTCGGTGCCGTCCTTCCTATGGTGCCACCATGTTGACAGTCACAATCTTGTGCTCTCCCGCACCCCCTCTGCTCCGCTTGCCTAGACCACCTCTTATTGCGCCATGTCCTTTCTGTGACTCCTCTGACCCTTCTCAATGTTGCATTCACTCCTCCATAGTCTCCTGACATGAGGTGCAGAATATTGAACCTGAACTCCTTAAAGGAGTTGCTCTGCCAGACCATTTCCTGGCCCCCAATTTCTTCCTTCTTTACTCTTGAAGCTCACAGCAGCTGCAGACAATCTTTGGCCACATCCCTGACCGCTGCAGCCACACAAACTCAATGCAGGAGGACCCAGAGCACCATGCTGGGCCAGGATGTGGAAGGAGCTGGACATCATGGAGGAGCTGCTCACCTCAGAGGACCTGAAACATCTTGTGTTAATTAGCCCATTATTTCAGAGTATCATGTAATTCCTTATTTCTCCAGAGGTGGCGCTGCAGGGAATTTGAACTTTTTTTGGCCGCTTCCCCAACAGGTTATTGCGGATCACTGGAGGTTCCAGAATAGGACTTCTTACGTTTTGGTGGGACCTTCAACAAATAGGTGGAGAACGTTTTACTAGACTTACAGTGTTATAGTGAGCTGGTAGTTCCCGTGTTATTATGGGATAGGAATTGCCCTGCAGTCGCTCAGATGCTGTGGTCAGTACTTGCTGCGGCACCACAGTGGCTTTACAGAGGGATGGCGCTCACATAAGGGACACATTGGTGCAGCTGTCACAGTAATGGCCAAGAAGATGGGTGGCCGAATGATCATAGTGGTAACGTCAACTATCTTAGGCAGGACCTTTCCTCTTTTAGGCCACGCCTAATCTGCCATATTCCTCCCAGTATGAAGCAGCACCAGCCAGGAGCACCTCAGCACATCCCAGCCTCCATACCCCGGGCTCGCAGACCAGGCACCAGCCCTCCCAAAGAAGCTGCTGCAGCGACTCTGCACCGTGTGCTCTCCGGCATAGATTTTGACCCTTTGCTCTTTTAGACATTTGGGAGGTAGGAATAGCAGAAAGCAGATTGCGTAAAGGAAGTGGTGAGAGGGGAAATGACCGTGTGTCACCTTGTCGTTATTTCACATGATGACTCCGGAGAAGTGGCTCGTCCCCCTGCAGCGGCTGCGCACCCCGGCCCTGGTGGTCCTGCTGCTCTTTATGGACACTCTTCTCGGCACTCGGTTTCAGTGTCCTGAGAAGAGAAGCATCAGGATTGTCTACTGCCTCCTGTACTTACTGTTGCCGGCCTCTTTCTTAGTCTTTTCTAATTTGCTGCTGAGGTCGAGGCCGTCGTCCGACGCGTTTCCATCTTTGCCGCCGCCGCCATGCTCCCATATTATATTTCTCATCTTACAGCTCGGGAAAGCGCCTCTGATCTGGGTCTTCATCGTGATGCTCAATAGGACGTTTCTCTCCTGCCTCCTTGGAGACGTGGACTACTACCTCAGACTTACTGTCTTCCTTCCTTACAGGTGAGAGGATTTATGGGGATGATTGTACCGTCCATGCTGCCATGTACTGTAAGCTCTGATCCTGCAGTCCTATGTAAAGCCCTATTTACAGGGGCCGTTTCTGCCCATAAACGAGCTGCAGTTAATCATATGCAAATTGTCTGATGCTCGTTTATGACCCTACAGAACTGTATGGAGACAGAACGGTGGCTGATACAATAGTTCCATCCACAACATCTTGTCGGCAGCACATCTTCTGTTTACATGGAATATGCTGCCGACAGCAATGATTTATGTCCCACATAACCCGGTAGCTGACACTCGAGAGCGCTGTTCACTCGTCTGATCAGCCATGAGAATACAAAGACTGATGTGAATATACTTGAGCCTCTACCGTCTGGAGGTCATCAGAAGACACCGACGAAGGCGGCATCAGACGACACAACGGAGGCATCAGACGACACGACGGGGGCATCCGACGACACACGGGGGCATCAGACGACACAACGGCTCATCAGACGACACGATGGGGCATCAGACGACACGACGGGGGCATCCGACGGCATCAGACGACACGACGGGGCATCAGACGACACAACGGGGCATCAGAACCACAACGGCATCAGACGACCACGACGGGGGCATCAGACGAAACAGCGGGGGCATCGACGAAACGACGGGGCTTCAGACGAAACGACGGGGGCATCAGACGAACTATGGGGCATCAGATGACACGACGGGGGCATCAGACAAACAACGCGATCGACCCAGACGGGGCATCAGACGAAACGACGGGGGCATCGACGACAACGACGGGGGCATCAGACGAACACGACGGAGGCTCAGACGAAACGACGGGGGCATCAGACGACACTATGGGGCTCAGATGACACAGGCATCAGACGACACGACGGGGCATCAGACGAAAATCCGGGCATCAGACGACATGACGGAGGCATCAGACGACACGACGGGGGCATCAGACGAAGACGGGGCATCGACGACAACGGGGGCATCAGACGACACGACGGGGCATCAGACGACACAGACGGCGGCATCAGACGACACACGGGGGCATCAGACAACCACACGGCATCAGACGACACGACGAGCATCAAACGACACGACGAGGCATCAGAACGACCAAAGACAGCGTCATCAGAGGCGCACACAGCGCATCAGATGGCACAACAGGGCATCAGACAACACGACGGCGGAATCAGACTGCACAACTGCGGCATCAGATGACACTTTATTTGTAGTCTGGAACCATGGAGACATAGCTCACCATAGTAACTGCACAGAAGGAGAGTTTTTCTTTTTAAAGGGAAGCTGTCATCAGGATTGTGCTCAGTGACTACGGGCAGTGTAATGTATGAAAAAGCCCCAGTAAAATGCACCACTAATCGTTAATCAGAAATAAATGCTCGCGGATTCCGTGTGTGGGGCGCGGGCGTCCTTAGATGTAAAGGGATCTGTCAAGTCTCCGCTGTAACACATGTTCTGCCAAAGTTTGCAAACAGTGAAGTCATCTGTGCGTCGACACCAGCAGAAAGGGTCACATAGTCCGGCTCCCTAATCTACCCCATCAGCCTTGCTTAACACCACCTGGCCGCTCTCCGGCACTGCCAGCCTTCTTCCAATCTTGTGCGTGGTCTATGCCTTGTAAAGCGCATGTGCAGCGCAGCGAGGTGTGCTGTGCCCGACCTTGTGCTGTGCTGCGTGTGCCACAAATCTCTCAGCCACTGTGACCTGGCGCCTGCGCAGCTCCGCAATGAAGATGACACATGCACAATGCTGGTGATGATGCCGGGCGCCTGACATGGTGTCACCAGAAGCTTGATTAAGTGGTCCCTTCATCTAGTAAATCTACAGGGAATCGGCTTCAGGAAACGCTCCCTTCTATAATCAGTTTTAGGAAAAGTTTTTATTTTGCTGAAAAGTTTTTGAAGTGGTTTGAAGAAGTTTATTTTTGCAGCCTTCTGTTTGGAAAGTGCCAAGTTTGGAGCGATTTCCATCATGAGACGCTACAAAGAAGTAATATTCACTTTTTCTTTTCGCATCAGATATTTTTCGAAATCTGAAGCTTAAAATATGTTCAGAAAAGTCAATCATTCTTTAAGCAATTTTTCAAGTTTTTTTTAAGCAGATTAACTAAAAAAAAAAACTCTGTGCTCAAAGCCTCACATGCAAACTTTGCTATCACAGATTTCATTCCTGTTACACTGCAAACCCGCAACAGAATGAACCCACAGTGGATCCAAAGTTTGCTCGTATTTCTATGCAGAAAATGCCCAGAGCATGTTGAGGAGATTAGTAATCCACTGCACTGCAAGCAAAATCCACAGTAAATCTCACCTAAAAGTATTCACTTTTATAAACCGGACTGCGTCCATCCTTCCTTCTGCTTGTAGGCGGGTGATCAGAGGATGAATGTATGGATATAAGTCCATTATTGAACCCACCTGGGATGAGGTGAAGTCCCTTTTTAATTTTGCTTCTAATGTTTGCTCCAAATCCTCTCTTCTATCTTGTTTTTGCAGATAAGTGGCCTCATTCTCCTGCTTCTGTGCCTGGTATTGGAGTATTTTTCACCGCACTTCTCCTTCCTCCAGAAGCATCTGCAGTACCATAATAATAAGCGGTACGAGGAGCTCATCCTGCGGGAGATTGAAGTCGTCATACAGGAGGCGGCTGAAGAGAAAAGGAAATTGTTTATTCAGTCTATGATCAGCGCAGATGTGGATAAATTAAACCCTGGAGATTCGGAGATGCAGGATGTGACGTTACGCCTCATACAGCAGCATCAGGAGAGGGTGCAGAAGGGATTTATAGCAGGAGCGGAGGGCAGAGGGCCGGTGACTATGGTGCATGAGGTGCAAAGTGAGAGTCCATCACAGACCACGATATAACATTATAACATCAGCAATGTCATACACTCTATCAGTGCTGTTACCATGTGTCAGGTGGCATACCGTCGGGATTCTAATGATTATATCAAATAAAGCTTAAGTTTTGGATTATCTACTTCATGGCTCAATGCTTCATCATTTTCAAGATCTCTGCTTGCTGTCAGGGAATAGAGATATTCTTGTTTAGAAAAAAGCTTTCACCCCATACTACACTTATACTCATCTTAGCTAAGGGTTTGTTACAATTATAGCTAGCAGTTCCAGCTCCTGGATGTCTTTTTCAATGACTACCTCTTTAAACCACCAATCGTGCATTGTATTCTGTGCTGTTGTAAGAATACCATGAGCATACTGGAACCGTAATGGGGGTGAGCACAATGCCAAGATGAAATGTCACATGCAGTGTTGCCACATATTTACTATGCATTCACATTTTTTATATCTTCCACACTTGTCAACATTTCTAAGTCCAAAATCATTCCCGGCCCAAAAACATGCAGAAACTCAGACGCGTGTCATGTGAGTACAATGCGATTTTTATCACTTTGCATCAATATGACATCCATATGCAATGCATTTTTAACATCATCTTTTACATACTGTAATTTAAAGCTAATTTGCAAAACAAACTTATATACAGATATAGATAGATGATAGAAAGATATTAGCTATATTAGAGAGAGATAATAAATAGATATCATAGATAGGTGTCCTGTAGTCATACAGTACCTCTTAGTGCCCTTCATAGGACAGCACGGTGGCTCAGTGGTTAGCACTGTTGCTTTGCAGTTCTGAGGTCTCTTCCCAGCCTAAAAATACAAGCCGGCAGTCGCCCCAGAAATAGAGTATCGCATTAATGTGCCTATTCTGGTGCTCTGCCCGGCTCTTCCTGGTTGCTCTGGCATGGTGGCAATAGGGTAATGGGACTTGGGGCTGATAGCAACTGTGACTTGTCAAAATTCACAGCTGCCATCAAATTCTGGGGTTAGTAATGGATAGATGTCTCTTAGACACCCCCATTGCTAACGCACGCTCCCTTGTGAACAAGCTAAACGCGAAACGCGCGTTAAGGGGTGCCACAGCCACTCTAAGGTACAGTGTTTTCTTATCAGCAACTTGATATATATCTCCTCTGCTTTCTGGCTTTGTATTTTTGCATTTATTTGCTGGCATGCTATGGTATACTTTGCACTACGCACCTACATAGCTTTACTCATAGCACAATGCCTCCGGTCACGGGAGTTTAGCTGGATTTTTACTGAATGGGATGTTGCATATGATCCTTTTTTTTTTAATATATTTGAGATGTACAATACTAATGCTTAATATTGGAATCTATATACTTCTTGCTCCACCTACTGGTTGAAGTAATATTAACAACAGACATAGGATTTTACATACATGCATCCTCTTTAATCCCTGGTACCTTTTTAGGCCATTCCTTTGCATTTTGTTGTCCCCATATTTATTATTAATATTATGTATTTTTTAATATGTTCTAAATAAAATTTGTTTGATTTTATGGTAAAAAGCTTCCTAAAATTCATTCGATTCCTCTGTGATTGGAAGTGCCAGTAATCTAGGCAATACATATTGTGGGGATCAGATAATAATCCAGCATCTGATAGTTTGGAGTCACTGGAGATTCATGGCCACCATGTTGTTTTCTGTTAAGTCATCTTCTTTTGGACACCGGCCTCCATCTTCTATCAGTGACACCGGCCTCCGTCTTCCATCAGTGACACTGGCCTTCATCTTCCATCAGTGACACCGGCCTCCATCTTCTATCAGTGACACCGGCCTCCGTCTTCCATCAGTGACACTGGCCTTCATCTTCTATCAGTGACACTGGCCTCTGTCTTCCATCAGTGACACTGGCCTTCATCTTCCATCAGTGACACCTGCCTCCGTCTTCCATCAGTGACACTGGTCTCCATCTTCTATCAGTGACACTGGCCTCCATCTTCTTTTGGACACGGCCTCCATCTTCTATCAGTGACACGGCCTCCGTCTTCATCAGTGACACTGGCCTTCATCTTCCATCAGTGACACGGCCTCCATCTTCTATCAGTGACACGGCCTCCGTCTTCATCAGTGACACTGGCCTTCATCTTCTATCAGTGACACTGGCCTCTGTCTTCATCAGTGACACTGGCCTTCATCTTCCATCAGTGACACCTGCCTCGTCTTCCATCAGTGACACTGGCTCCATCTTCTATCAGTGACACCGGCCTCCGTCTTCCATCAGTGACACCGAGCCTCCATCTTCCATCAGTGACACTGGCCTCATCTTCTATCAGTGACACTGGCCTCCATCTTCTATCAGTGACACTGGCCTCCGTCTTCCATCAGTGACACTGGCCTCCTCTTCATCAGTGACACTGGCCTCCATCTTCTATCAGTGACACTGGCCTCCGTCTTCTATCAGTGACACTGGCTTCTTCTTCTATCAGTGACACCGGCCTTCATCTCTATCAGTAACACCGGCCTCCATCTTCTATCAGTGACACCGGCCTTCGTCTTCTATCAGTGACACCGGCCTCAGTCTTCTATCAGTGACACGGCCTCTCTTCCATCAGTGACACGGCCTCCGTCTTCATCAGTGACACTGGCCTCTGTCTTCCATCAGTGACACTGGCCTCTGTCTTCCATCAGTGACACTGGCCTCCGTATTCCATCAGTGACACCTGCCTCCGTCTTCCATCAGTGACACTGGCCTCTCTTCATCAGTGACACGGCCTCCATCTTCATCAGTGAGCCGGCCTCATCTACTATCAGTGACACGGCTTCATCTTCTATCAGTGACACCGGTCTTCCATCAGTGACACGGCCTTCATCTCTATCAGTGACACGGCCTCCATCTTCTATCAGTGACACGGCCTCTCATCTTCATCAGTGACACTGGCCTCCATCTTCTATCAGTGACACTGGCCTCATCTTCTATCAGTGACACTGGCCTCTGTCTTCCATCAGTGACACTGGCCTCATCTGGCTTCATCAGTGACACTGGCCTCGTCTTCCATCAGTGACACTGGCCTCCATCTTCTATCAGTGACACTGGCCTCTCTTCCATCAGTGACACTGGCCTTCATCTTCCATCAGTGACACTGGCCTTCATCTCCATCAGTGACACGGCCTCCATCTTCTATCAGTGACACCGGCCTTCATCTTCCATCAGTGACACCTGGCCTCTGTCTTCATCAGTGACACTGGCCTTCCAACTCTTCATCAGTGACACCGCCTCCATCTTCCATCAGTGACACTGGCCTCCATCTTCTATCAGTGACACCGGCCTCCGTCTTCATCAGTGACACCGGCCTCCATCTTCCTCAGTGACCACTGGCCTCCATCTTCATCAGTGACACTGGCCTTCATCTTCCATCAGTGACACTGGCCTCCGTCTTCATCAGTGACACTGGCCTCCATATTCCATCAGTGACACCGGCCTCATCTTCATCAGTGACACCGGCCTCATCTTCTATCAGTGACACGGCCTCCGTCTTCTATCAGTGACACCGGCCTTCATCTTCTATCAGTGACACCGGCCTCCATCTTCTATCAGTGACCCGGCCTCCATCTACTATCAGTGACACCGGCCTTCATCTTCTATCAGTGACACCGGCCTTCCATCTTCATCAGTGACACCGGCCTCCATCTTCTATCAGTGACACCGGCCTCATCTTCTATCAGTGACACCGGCTCCTATCTTCATCAGTGACACCGGCCTCCATCTTCTATCAGTGACACCGGCCTCATCTTCTATCAGTGACACCGGCCTCCATCTTCTATCAGTGACACGGCCTCCATCTTCTATCAGTGACACTGGCCGTCTCATCTGCCGTCTTTCCATCAGTGACACTGGCCTCGTCTTCCATCAGTGACACTGGCCTCTTCTTCATCAGTGACACTGGCCTTCCGTCTTCCATCAGTGACACTGGCCTCTGTCTTCCATCAGTGACACTGGCCTCCTCTTCCATCAGTGACACTGGCCTTCATCTTCCATCAGTGACACTGGCCTCATCTTCTATCAGTGACACCGGCCTCATCTTCCATCAGTGACACTGGCCTCGTCTTCCATCAGTGACACTGGCCTTCATCTTCCATCAGTGACACCTGCCTCCGTCTTCCATCAGTGACACTGGCCTCCATCTTCTATCAGTGACACCGGCCTCCATCTTCCATCAGTGACACCGGCCTCCATCTTCCATCAGTGACACTGGCTCCTCACATCTTCTATCAGTGACACCGGCCTCCATCTTCTATCAGTGACACGGCCTCTGTCTTCCATCAGTGACACGGCCTCTGTCTTCATCAGTGACACTGGCCTCCTATTCCATCAGTGACACCGGCCTTCATCTTCTCATACAGTGACACTGGCCTTCATCTTCTATCAGTGACACTGGCCTCCGTTTCATCAGTGACACCGGCCTTCATCTTCATCAGTGACACCGGCTCTCTTCTATCAGTGACCCGGCCTCCATCTCTATCAGTGACACCGGCCTCATCTTCTATCAGTGACACCGGCTTCCATCTTCCATCAGTGACACCGGCCTCCATCTTCTATCAGTGACACCGGCCTTCATCTTCTATCAGTGACACCGGCTTCATCTTCCATCAGTGACACCGGCCTCCGTCTTCTATCAGTGACACCGGCCTCCTCAGTTTACACCGCCTCCATGTGACACCGGCCTCCTATCAGTGACACCGGCCTCCATCTTCATCAGTGACACCGGCCTCCGTCTTCTATCAGTGACACCGGCCTCCGTCTTCTATCAGTGATACCGGCCTCCGTCTTCTATCAGTGACACCGGCCTCCATCTTCTATCAGTGACACCGACCTCCGTCTTCTATCAGTGACACCGGCCTCCGTCTTCTATCAGTGACACCGGCCTCCGTCTTCTATCAGTGACGCCGGCCTCCATCTACTATCAGTGACACCGGCCTTCATCTTCTATCAGTGACACCGGCTTCCATCTTCATCAGTGACACCGGCCTCCATCTTCTATCAGTGACACCGGCTTCCATCTTCCATCAGTGACACCGGCCTCCATCTTCTATCAGTGACACCGGCCTCCGTCTTCTATCAGTGACACCGGCCTCCGTCTTCTATCAGTGACACCGGCCTCCGTCTTCTATCAGTGACACCGGCCTCCATCTTCTATCAGTGACACCGGCCTCCATCAGTGACACAGGCCTGCATCTTTCATCAGTGACAACTGCCTCCATCCTCCATCAGGGACGTTATAGGCCATACTATGTGGTACATGCATATATTTCAACCATCCTGGATCCAGCGGGACTGTCCTGAATTTGAGGAGATGTTCCACAAGGTGAGGACTATGATTCAACTTCAACCCTGCAATGTGCCCTCCATTCTGGCTCAGACACCACTGGGATGTTCATTTCCTCCTCAGTCTTTTGGGGTAGGTACAGCACATGACTGTGTGTTCTTCACATAGATTAACTCTTTGCTTTTCCTGAAGTCTGGTTCTTCCCAGAATTCCAACTCACACCTGTTGTGAATGGGTTTGAGATGAGTTCTGAGCAGAGACTCCCTCTGGTGGTTACAAGCGGTGCTGGTCTGTTCAGTGAAGATTGTGAGGACTGGGAATCAGGTGTTACTGACTGGTCTTATATAAAGGAGTCACTTTCCCATCAGGGTTGCCGGTGATCAATTGTTCTGGTCTGAATCCTTTATTCCAGTTTCCCTTGTATCCTGCTGTGTCGTGTCTGCATCTCCTGCTAACAGATAAGACATTTTCTTCTTTTGTGTTTGTGCTATATTTTTGCATTTTGTCCTGCACTTCTGTGGGGGCCTTCAGGGTCCCCTCCGGGGCTTCTGCCCTCTCAGTTTAGTTCAGCCACTGATGTTTGTACTTTTGCTTTTTCCAGTTTTTTCAGTGGCTGCTGTTTTGATTTTGTTACACCAACGAACTAATTTAGGTGGTAGAGGTCGTGTGATCTCAGGTATTTTTGAAATTAGTAGAGTTGGCGCTTTTCAGGCTTTGGGGTTATTGTACGATGAGCCTAATGTCACTGATCAAGCTGAAAAAGCCTTGTTAGCATTAAATCAGGGGCCTTATGACGCTGAGTTATACTGTCAGAGATTCCGTAGGTGGGCAGTCCTGACCAAATGGAATGACGACGCTTTGGCAGCCCTTTTCCGGAAGGGTCTGTCAGATAATGTAAAGGATGTTATGGTGGGATTCCCTGTCCCTCTGGTCTCAATGATTCTATGTCATTAGCGATTCAAATTGACAGACGTTTGCGTGAGCGGAGAAGTATGCGTGGAATGGTGTTGCCTTGTGAACCATCTTCTGAACCCATGCAGTGTGATAGAGTGGTGTCTGGGGCACAGCGTCATGAGTTTCGAAAGCGCAATGGTGTAATGTAAGGAGTACAGTTCATATAGCGTCTTGTGCTTGGGTGCGATGAAAATACATGAGACACAGGTTTGATATAGAAAGTCTTGTATTACTTCATACAAGTTGGCAAAAATAGTCACACAGTTTGCAGACACAGAAGCAGGAGACACAGCAGGCCAGAGTAATCTAAGCTCAGCAATCACTCTCCACAACAGGTTCAGGATCTTCTTCTCTGTTACCGTAAGTCCATGCAAACGTGGGTCTTTCAAAGAGCAGGGTTCAGAGTCCACAAGTGCTTCAGGGTTCCTCAGTAGGAATAGCTGGAGTACAAGGTCCAAGGCTTTAGGAGTCAGGTCACAGGTTCACTGCAGGCTAGATTCTGAAGCACTGATTGCTCAGCTGTGGCTGCTTAAGAAGCAAAAGGAGAGAATCAGGGCGGGAACATGCAAGCTGGAAACTCCATTTTGACTGAGGGCAAGATAGCTGCAGCAAGACAGAAAGTAAAATGGCTGACGAACAAACTGAGTTTCAGGAACATGTACACAGAACCTTACATTACTCCCCCTTAGGGACAACCTCCGGATGACCTCAGGCCAGGCTTGTGTGGGTACCTCTGATGAAACTGACGGAGCAAGCGAGGAGCATTAACGTTATTGACTGGTTCCCATGAGTTGTCCTCCACTGGGTAGCCCTGCCATTTAATCAGATATTGTAACTGATTTCTATACAACCTGGAATCTAAAATCCTTTCCACCACAAATTCTTCCTGACCATCGACTAGCACTGGGTCAGGGCAAGGAGAAGAACGTCCAGGAAACGTATTGGGTGTCGCAGCCTTTAGTAGGGATACATGAAAGACAGGGTGGATTCTCATAGTTCTGGGCAGTTGAAGACGACAAGCAACGGCACTTATATTTTACTGATTTTATAGGGTCCAATGTACTTATGTCCCAACTTAGACGATGGAATCCTTAACTTAAGATTTCTGGTTGACAGCCAGACCAAGTCTCCTACCTTGAAAGCTGGTGCAGGTTTACGAAATTTATCTGCTGCTTTCTTGTACCTTTCCTGAGCCGATTCCAGATTCTCCTTTAGAAGATCCATATTCTTCTGTAAAGACGTGATTCTTTCAGCCACTGCTGGTAAAGGCGTTTCTATGGGAAATCGTGGTAGAATGTTAGGATGATAACCTAGATTAGAGTAAAAAGGAGACTGCTTAGTGGAGGCGCTCTGAGAGTTGTTATACGAGAACTCAGCTAATGGAAGTAGATCCACCCAATCATCCTGTAGGTGGCAGATAAAGCAGCGGAGATACTGCTCCAGGGTTTGATTGGTTCGTTCGGTCTGTCCATTAGTCTGGGGATGAAAAGCAGAAGAAAGGTTTACTTTAATGTCCAATGCTGCACAGAAATTTTGCCAAAACCTAGAAGTGAATTGCACCCCTCGATCCGAAATAACCTCATCCGGTACTCCATGTAAGCGAAACACATCTTTAATCATCAAATCTGATGTCTGTTTTGCAGTGGGTAAGCCGACACAAGGGATAAAATGAGCTGCCTTTGTTAGACGGTCAACCACCACTAGAATGGTGTTCTTCCCTTGAGAGGTTGGTAACTCCACAATGAAGTCCATAGAAATGGATCCCCACGGGCGGGACGGGGTGGGAAGAGCTGTAACAGACCAGTTGGTGAGGAGCGAGGTGTTTTGCATCTTGCACAGACTTCACATGAAGTGACATAGTTTAAAACATCCTTCCTGCAAGTGGGCCACCAAAAGAAACGAGAAAGAAATTCCTGTGTCTTTAGAATTCCTCTATGCCCAGCTATCTTGGAATCGTGAATGAGTTGCAATACTCTCAATCTGACTGTTTCAGGAATATACAGACGTTGTCCCTGAATCCACACACCATTCTTAAAGACAAGACTTACGTCCCTTGGGGGTTGTGCCAAAAAGGAATCTGCATGATATGCTTCCTTGATGTCCTTAAGTAGGTCTTGATTATGAATTACTCCTAGGAATCTAGAGTCAGGAAGAATAGTCTTAGGAGAAGTAATTGGACGTGTCTCTGCTGAGTAAATCCTAGAGAGTGCATCAGCCTTTCCATTGCGCGATCCTGGTCTATAAGAAATGATAAAATTAAAATGGTTTAAGAAAAGATTCCAGCGAGCCTGGCGAGGAGTCAGGCACTTAGCCGACCTGATAAACTCAAGGTTACGATGATCTGTCAGGACGACTATTTGCTGTGCAGCTCCCTGAAGAAGGTGTCTCCATTCTTTGAAGGCGGCAATAATGGCCAACAACTCTCTATTGCCCACATCGTAGTTCCTCTCAGCCGAAGACAACTGCTGGGAAAAGAAGGCACAGGGATGCAAGACATTCTTCTCACCTGTTCTCTGAGAGAGTATAGCTCCAACGGCACAGTCTGAAGCATCCACCTCTATTATGAAGGCAAGCTCGGGGTTGGGATGTACTAGGATAGGTGCAGTGGTAAATTTATCTTTTAGACGGGAAAATGCTTCCTGGGCTTGGGGAGTCCAGGAGAACCTAGACTCTTTCCGGGTAAGTTGGGTGATAGGTGACACTACCTCAGAGAAATTTCTAATGAAACGTCTATAGAAGTTGGCAAACCCGATGAAGCGCTGTACCTCCTTCACATTTCTAGGACTTGGCCAATCCTTGATGGCTTGGGTTTTGCTTCCATCCATACTAATTCCTTGTGTAGACAGTACATACCCCAGAAATTGAATTTCGGTCCTATGGAATTCACACTTTTCAAGTTTGATGTAAAGATGATTTTGTCTTAGACGTTCCAAGACCATTCTCACATGTCCATGATGTTCCTCTGTGGAGTTAGAAAAAATTAGAATATCATCCAAATAAATTACCACGAATGTATCTAGGAGATCCCTGAAAATGTCATTCACCAAGTGTTGGAAAGTGTCTGGGGCGGTACTCAGACCAAAAGGCATAACTAGATATTCAAAGTGTCCATAGCGTGACCTGAATGCAGTCTTCCATTCATCCCCAGGTCTAATACGGACTAAGTTATAGGCCCCACGAAGATCTAGTTTAGAGAAATTTTGGCATGTCGCACTCTCTCCAATAACTCAGGGATTAAAGGCAATGGATAATGGTTTCTAATAGTAACCTTATTGAGTTCCCTATAGTCTACGCATGGTCTCAGAGATCCATCTTTCTTCTTTACAAAGAAGATGGGTGCACCTGCAGGAGATGAAGAGGGGCGTATGAAGCCCTTGGCTAGATTTTCGTCTATGTAATCCTTTAAAGCCTTTAGCTCGGGCCCCGCCAGGGGGTAGATCTTACCAAAAGGTATCTCTGCTCCAGGCAATAATTCAATTGGACAATCATATGGACGGTGAGGAGGAAGCTGGTCAGCGTTCTTCTTGTCACATAAATCCACATAGTCCTGGTATACAGGTGGTAGTTCAGGGACTGACATGGTTCCTTTAGGAACAGAGCAAGCTGAAACTTTTGGACTCATCTGTTTCTCTGGAAAGTGTAATTCCTTGGTCTCCCAGTTAATGGTAGGATTCTGAGCCTGCAGCCATGGTAGCCCTAGAATAATGGGAAAGTGGGGAGAAGAGATAAGCATAAAGGACAGTTTCTCTTGATGATCTTTACCCATAAGAACCCTCAAAGGCTCTGTTTCCTGATCCACTGGTCCAGAGGTCAGCAGGGAGCCATCCACAGTTTCCATCTGTACTGGAGTAGCCTTCTTCACTGAACGTATCCCCTGTTTCAGAGCAAAGGAGACATCCATAAAATTTCCACTTGCCCCTGAGTCGATCATAGCAGAGCTAGAACCCAGCTGAGTCAACCCAGGTTTGATGGAAAGAAAGCAATGAGAATTGTTTTTCTTATCAACTCAGCTGGGACACCGTGAGGAAACTTGAAAAATGGCAGCGGTTTACACAGTCAACGTCTCAGAGGTTAACGGAGTTTAGTCGAGAAATCAAGATCTGTTGCTGCAGATCTCTCTGGAGCTGAGGCTCGGACCTGACCAGATCCCCTCTCGCAACCTCACAATGAATGAGTGCTGCAGTAGTCTTACGAGAACGGCTGGGGGCAGTTTATAATGAAGTGCCCTGACTTACCACAATAGAAACATAGATTTTCCTTAAAACGATGTTCCTTGCGTGCATCAACTAACCCGTCATTGTAAAGAGTTACCTGCATGGGTTCAGGTTCAGGTTCCCGTGTGATCCTACTCAAAGGTTCCTTAGCTGGAGAGGAAGGTAGGAAAAGGTTAGTGCGATTGCTTTCGAACCATTCTCTTGCCTGCGTTCAGTCACGAGTATCAATACGGATGCAGTAGTTAATAAAGTCACCTAACGCAGTGGGAGGGTCGGCACGAGCAAGTTCATCCTTAATCAGTGGAGATAACCCCTTTCGAAAATAGATTTTTGGCGGAACTGTCCAGGTGGTATCAAGGGCCCATCTCCTGAAATCCAAGGCATATTCAGCTACCGAGTGCTTACCTTGGCGCAAGCTAACATGCTGCTTCAGCTGTTGCACCTCGATTGGGGTCATCAAACACCTGCCCCATGGCTGAAATAAAAGCATCAAGGTGATTCAAACAATCATCCTCAGTCTCAATCAGAGGGTTTGCCCACATCAAAGCCTTGTTGGTAAGCAACATAATTTAGTAAGCACCTTAGATCGTTCAGTGGGAAATTGTGAGCATGTGCAGAAAAAAAAAATTGCATTGATTAATAAATCCCTGATTTTCACGTTCACGCCAAAACGAAAATGGGGCAACTTGGGAATCCAGAACTCGGGGGCTACGGCAGGAGCTGGACTCGCTCTTCTAGAACTCAATCCTGGCTCGCAAATCTGGGCAGTCTGTCCAAACACTTGCAAATTGTGATTAGTGAGGTCCTGTTAGCTTGAAAAACGGGTCTTTATATTCTGCAAATCTGCAAGGATATTATCAGTCACTCCGCAAAGTTCCTTTATGCGGGCCTCCTATTTTCCAGATCTTTTAAGACAGGAGTACTGGAAGAAGAGGAGAGGAGAAAAAAAAAAACAATAGTGTTACCTGTGGTAACACTGCAGAGAGAAAAAAATTAAGGGACTGCTCACCTGGAATGGTTGTGAGAATTCACACCACTATCATCACAGAAAGTTCACCCGGGACATCTGATATCCACAGTTCACTGGAATGGTTGTGAGAAGTCACAACACTGTCATCACAGAAAGTACAACGGAATCCGATATCCACAGGTACAGCAGACACAGCCTTTCCAGACCCAGCAGACACTACGTTTTGGCTTCAGAATCTTGTAATGTAAGGAGTACAGTTCATATAGCGTCTTGTGCTTGGGTGCGATGAAAATACATGAGACACGGTTTGATATAGAAAGTCTTGTATTTACTTCTACAAGTTGGCAAAAATAGTACACAGTTGCAGACACAGAAGCAGGGACACAGCAGGCCAGAGTAATCTAAGCTCAGCAATCACTCTCCACAACCAGGTTCAGGATCTTCTTCTCTGTTACCGTTAAGTCCATGCAAACGTGGGTCTTTCAAAGAGCAGGGTTCAGAGTCCACAAGTGCTTCAGAGTTCTCAGTAGGAATAGCTGGAGTACAAGTCAAGGCTTTAGGAGTCAGGGTCACAGGTTCACTGCAGGCTAGATTCTGAGCATGATTGCTCAGCTGTGGCTGCTTAAGAAGCAAAAGGAGAGAATCAGGGCGGGAAACATGCAAGCTGGAAACTCCATTTTGACTGAGGGCAGATTAGCTGCAGCAAGACAGAAAGTAATGGCTGACGAACAAAATGAGTTCAGGAACATGTACACAGAACCTTACAAATGGTTTATGTTTTACTGTGGTGTGCCTCTCTTGCTATTTCAGTTGCCCTAAGCGGGGAAGACGTTTTGCACGCTCAGTTGTTTGGGTAGTGTTCAGACTAAGTTTTTTATTAACTGTCACTCTGATATGCTCTCTGTCCTCATTTTCTGCTCAGGCTTTCGTTGATTCTGGAGCAGCTATTAACCTGATGGATTATGATTTTGCTAAACGTTGTGGGTTTCCCTTGTACCCTACAGAGTCTATTCCCCTACTGGGGATCGATTCTACCCCTTTGGTGGGAAAAAAACCCAGTTTTACTCAGGTGATAATGGAGGGTTGAACTGATCACCAGGAGTGCTGCAAATTTTTGGTTCTGTATAATCTGCATGACATTATCGTTGCTGGGTTTCCCTTGGTTACAGTCTATAATCCTGTTTTTGGATTGAATCTGTGTCTGTAACCAGTTGGGCCCTGCCAATGTGTTAATACCAACACTCCTGTTTTTTTTCTGCCTCGCCCAGGTTCAGGATGTTCTGACTTTTTGATTGATTTTTTGATGTGTTTAGCGAAAGTAAATCTGCATCCTTACCTCCCCATAGGAGCTATGACTGCGCTATTTGATTAGGCCTGGTAGTAAATTCCCTAAAGGTCGCCTTTTTAACTTGTCTGTACCTGACATGACGCTATGCGGTCTTATATCAAGGAATCATTGGAGAAGGGTATATCAGACCATCCTCTTCACCCTTAGGTGCTGGTTTTTTCTTTGTGGCCAAAAAGTGGTTTCATTAAGGCGTGTATTGATTATCGTTCTTGAACAATATTACTGTGAATATCATTACCCGTTACCCTTGATTTCTGACCTGTTTTCCAGGGGTGAAAAAAACGCTACTTGGTTTACAAGCTTGACCTCAGGGGGGCGTTTAACCTTATTCGCATTAAGCACGGGGTATGAATGGAGACGGCATTCAATACCCTGAAGGCATTTTGAGTACCTAGTGATGCCTTTGGGCTCACTATTGCTCCTTCCGTCTTCCAGTCCTTCATGAATGACATTTTCAGGGATTTTGTGGAAAATTTTCTGATTGTTTATTTGGATGTATCTTGATTTTTTCTAATGCTGGGACTCTCATGTGAAAACATGTTCGAACTGTGTTCCAGATTTTGAGAGAGAATGCTCTGTATGTGAAGGGATCAAAGTGTATTTTTGGCGTACAGAGGATCTAATTTCTGGGATTCATTTTGTCCCCATCTGTTATTGAAATGGACCCGGTCAAGGTTCAGGCCATCTGTGATTGGGTCCAACTACTTCATTAAAGGCTTTCAGAGATTTTTGGGTTTGCCAATTTTTTATCGTAAATTTATTGGTAATTTCTCGGTTATTGTTAAACCATTAACTGATCTGACGAAAGGGTTTGATGTGGTCAATTTGGCCTCCTGAGGCAGTCTCTGCGTTTCGGGAATTAAGCAGAGATTCACTTTGCTCTGTTCTACGGCAGCCTGATGTTTCTCTGCCATTCAGGTGGAGGTTGATGCCTCTGAAATTGGGGCAGGTGCGTTTTGTCCCAAAAAGATCCAGAGACCTCTAAAAGTAACCCTTGTGCCTTTTTCTCTCGAAAATTTTCTCCTATGAACGTAATTATGACGTGGGTAATCGGGTTATTGGCCATGAAGTGGGCTTTTGAAGAGTGGAGACATTGGCTGGAGGGAGCAAACAAAAAAACAAGGTGGTGGTCCTTACGGACCATAGAATCTGTTATTTTGAAAGGGTGTGTTCTTTCCGCCATCTCGCCCAATTTGAGACTTGCTCTGGAGGGGTGTCAGTTGGATAGGCCCGAGTGCTGCCCTGTTGGAAAATTGTTTGTCCGGACCAGTGGAAAAAGAGTGTGATGTTGAGATTCATTGTTCGCATTGGTGGGCATCCCGGAATTTTTGGTACCAGAGACTTGGTTAGTCGGTCCTTTTGGTGGCCTACTTGTCTCGTGATGTCAGGGAATTTGTGCAGTCCTGCGGGACTTGCTCTCGCTCCA
>JARQOD010000009.1:66505852-66527578 GCA_033576555.1 Oophaga sylvatica | reverse complement strand
AACTAACACTGGCATCCCGGATTGCGAGAGGTGAGTATATATAGGAGAGAGGAGTGGTCAACACTGAACAGCAGGAAAGCTTCACAGGCTTTAAGCTGAGCAGATTAACTTCTGCAATGCTAGTAGAAACCTGCACCATGCAATATGAAGGCGACGTGCTTCTACTCAGTGCAGGAGTATGTGGAATCAGACACCTCGGTCTTCTGGCTACTCTGTCGCTGTAAACCTGTGACATAGGAGACATGATTACAAGGAGATCTTGGACACAATCCCTTCATCTCTGGAGCTGCCATCTCCTGGAATCCTGGATCTGCCACTGTAGTGAGGTCAGTCCTGGACCCTGCAGTGTTTCCAGGCATGTCCCTTGTGTTACTGGGGGCCACATTCTCTGCTGACTAGAAGGATTGGAAAGACGCTGCAGGAAACCAGAGAAGTCAAGGAGAAATCGACACGTCTGAGTGATGTGCAGGATAGGCGGGGGCACATACTTTCTTCCATGTCGGGTCTATGCTGTATACTATGTGTATACAGTGAGGAGTGTAAATAATTCTGTGAAGCACTGACCCTATATACAGTATACTATGTGGCACCGGTGCCTATGCTATCCTTCCCTGCCTTAAGTGGTGATCAACGAGATCACATCCACATGCGAATCCTTTATCAAGTTTGTGGCTTTTATTATACAGTTTCCAGGGAGTCCTGTAGCCCTGTGTCCAGACCTGACCTGACCTGCACATCTCAGATTATGTCCCTTCCCCCCCCCCGAGTTCTTGCACCTGTTAGCACATGACAATATCCTGCTGGCTTTACATGCAGCTGACTGACATTGTGCTGTTATCCCTCTTGGCAAATTACTGTATTTTATTCCCCCAGGACACTTGGTGCCCGGAGATTATTAGATGCTTTTATAACCCGGCAATATGTCAGGTTCATATATTATTGGTTCTCAGATCTCCTACAGAACAGCAGGGCCCGTTGGGGACCTTTCACTGTAGTTGGTGGACCATACCCGGTGACCCCATACTTGTGCTTCAGCAGGTTCTTTATGACCCTGTAATGCATTTGGCAAAGTTTCTATTTGCAGTCTGGACTTTTTGGTTCCTGATGACATCAAAGACGCTGCATCGATGACATCACACCGAATTCCACAGAAGATTTTATTGTCGGACACACAAATACCACCAGAATAATAAAGCCGCCATCCACCACTCATCGCCCCCATTTCTGAATGACGATCCATTAAACCAGTTGCACATCTCCCCTCAGGTCGTAGGACAAGTTACCCCAATCAAATATGGTGCCTTTTCGCGTTTCTTCGCCTTTAAACACCGATCGCAGGACTTTTAGAGACAGAACCTTCTTCCACATGTTCACATCTTTGATCTTTCCCACGTAGCTCTGGGCCGTGTCAAAGCCGTCACCGAGTTGGTCTTGATCTTGCCCCAGAATCGCCACGCCGCCCGGCCGCACGGTGTGACCCTTACGGTAAACCTTGTTTCCGATTCTTTTGCCGTTGACCCACAGTTCGCAGCGGCCATTTTTGGATTCCCAAGTCAGACAAATGTGGTTCCATTCTTTGCTCTTATCGAATTTCGGGAACATTAATCCCTCCCCGCTCATGTAAAACCCTAAGTCCCCGTTCATTTCCAGCCAGAGGTTCAGCTCATCGTAGTAGGTTGTGCGGTAAGAGAACAGGATGGTCTCCCGGTTGTCCGAGACATTCAGCGACATGTTCATGCAGAGCGTGAAGGCCGTAGTCTCATGGTCTCAGCCGGAGTCAGGACAACGTAGTCCGTGTGACTTTCCCTGGGGAAATGGAAATATCTCGAGCGAAGATCTAAAAAAATCCAAAAGTACAATGAATCATTCCTAAAGTTCAGCGCAGCGCGGACTCTTAGTGATTTCCTTCTTGTTTCCTGCGACCTCAGACTCGTGGCACGTACCTGTCGCCCCAGGAGGAACGCCAGGCGATTCTTCCTCACCTGTGAAAATTAGGGGAAAAAGGATTATACCAGGAGGTCGCGCTCCATACTACGGCGAGCACATGGCACATTGTGGGGTATTTTCACTAGGCCGATGGAGACATTTGCCCTCAAGTAGATGAGTCATCATCGGACATCAGGCGGATGAGAAGGAACTAAGCGCAGATGGTCCTGCCGCACGTCCGGGTGCACACCTCGAGGTGGATCGCCGTCCCAGCGACCCTCCAGAACCGTGCTGCCTGTGTCCTGTCCGCTTATCGCTGGCTGCTTACTATGAGGGGCAGGAAGCCACCATCACTTTTTATGTTCATAGCAGAACGGACGACACACGGGAGGTAAAAGCGGACACAAGTGCAAAACAAGTGAAAATCAGACCCGGTGAAACTGATGAAAATTGGAGGATTTTTTGGGGCTTTTGGGAAAAATACTAACGAGTAAATTCAGCCTGGGCCACAAGTGAACTTGAACCTGACATCCTCTGTGCTGCTGTATTGGACTGTTGAAGCCCACCCTGGCCCCCAACACCGGAGAAACAAACGCACCAATAGTTAATGTGTCTCAGACTCGTGGTACTTACTTGTGGCTGTGGGAGGAATTCCAGTCCAAACATCTGGATCTGTAAGAATCAGGAAAGAAAAGATTATAGATGTCAGTCTGATATCACAGAACCTGACATCCTCTGTGCTGCAGCTGTGGTGTGTGGGATGGGAGACTTAGGGCGAGGAGGTGGGGATATCGGTGACACCATGAAGAACCCAAATCCATGATGGAGGATCACCCGCTCTCAATGCTGCCTGGCGTGCTGCTCCCTGGGTGACAATGGGTGGCGCACCGCAGATGGGGCACCAGACTGTAGAGATCTCTCTTCTCCTGCACCCGTCTACAGCTCCTCTGCACCCCAGTCTACGAGCTCCGCTCTGCACCCAGTCTACGAGCTCCGCTCTGCACCCCAGTCTACGAGCTCCGCTCTGCACCCCAGTCTACGAGCTCCGCTCTGCACCCCAGTCTACGAGCTCCGCTCTGCACCCCAGTCTACGAGCTCCGCTCTGCACCCCAGTCTACGAGCTCCGCTCTGCACCCCAGTCTACGAGCTCCGCTCTGCACCCCAGTCTACGAGCTCCGCTCTGCACCCCATCTACGAGCTCCGCTCTGCACCCCAGTCTACGAGCTCCGCTCTGCACCCCAGTCTACGAGCTCCGCTCTGCACCCAGTCTACGAGCTCCGCTCGCACCCCAGTCTACGAGCTCCGCTCTGCACCCAGTCTACGAGCTCCGCTCTGCACCCCAGTCTAGAGCTCCGCTCTGCACCCCAGTCTACGAGCTCGCTCTGCACCCCAGTCTACGAGCTCCGCTCTGCACCCCAGTCTACGAGCTCCGCTCTGCACCCCAGTCTACGAGCTCCGCTCTGCACCCCCTCACTCCGTCTACCCAGAGCTCCGCTCTGCACCCCAGTCTACGAGCTCCGCTCTGCACCCCAGTCTACGAGCTCCGCTCTGCACCCCAGTCTACGAGCTCCGCTCTGCACCCCAGTCTACGAGCTCCGCTCTGCCCCCCAGTCTAGAGCTCCGCTCTGCCCCCAGTCTACGAGCTCCGCTCTGCACCCCAGTCTACGAGCTCCGCTCTGCAACCCAGTCTAGAGCTCCGCTCTGCACCCCAGTCTACGAGCTCCGCTCTGCACCCCAGTCTACGAGCTCCGCTCTGCACCCCAGTCTAGAGCTCCGCTCTGCACCCCAGTCTACGAGCTCCGCTCTGCACCCCAGTCTACGAGCTCCGCTCTGCACCCCAGTCTACGAGCTCCGCTCTGCACCCCAGTCTACGAGCTCCGCTCTGCACCCCAGTCTACGAGCTCCGCTCTGCACCCCAGTCTACGAGCTCCGCTCTGCACCCCAGTCTACGAGCTCCGCTCTGCACCCCAGTCTACGAGCTCCGCTCTGCACCCCAGTCTACGAGCTCCGCTCTGCACCCCAGTCTACGAGCTCCGCTCTGCACCCCAGTCTACGAGCTCCGCTCTGCACCCCAGTCTACGAGCTCCGCTCTGCACCCCAGTCTACGAGCTCCGCTCTGCACCCCAGTCTACGAGCTCCGCTCTGCCCCCAGTCTACGAGCTCCGCTCTGCACCCCAGTCTACGAGCTCCGCTCTGCACCCCAGTCTAGAGCTCCGCTCTGCACCCCAGTCTACGAGCTCCGCTCTGCACCCCAGTCTACGAGCTCCGCTCTGCACCCCAGTCTACGAGCTCCGCTCTGCACCCCAGTCTACGAGCTCCGCTCTGCACCCCCAGTCTACGAGCTCCGCTCTGCACCCCAGTCTACGAGCTCCGCTCTGCACCCCAGTCTACGAGCTCCGCTCTGCACCCCAGTCTACGAGCTCCGCTCTGCACCCCAGTCTACGAGCTCCGCTCTGCACCCCAGTCTACGAGCTCCGCTCTGCACCCCAGTCTACGAGCTCCGCTCTGCACCCCAGTCTACGAGCTCCGCTCTGCACCCCAGTCTACGAGCTCCGCTCTGCACCCCAGTCTACGAGCTCCGCTCTGCACCCCAGTCTACGAGCTCCGCTCTGCACCCCAGTCTACGAGCTCCGCTCTGCACCCCAGTCTACGAGCTCCGCTCTGCACCCCAGTCTACGAGCTCCGCTCTGCACCCCTCTGCCCTCCCCAGTCTACGAGCTCCGCTCTGCACCCCAGTCTACGAGCTCCGCTCTGCACCCCAGTCTACGAGCTCCGCTCTGCACCCCAGTCTACGAGCTCCGCTCTGCCCCCAGTCTACGAGCTCCGCTCTGCCCCCAGTCTACGAGCTCCGCTCTGCACCCCAGTCTACGAGCTCCGCTCTGCACCCCAGTCTACGAGCTCCGCTCTGCACCCCAGTCTACGAGCTCCGCTCTGCCCCGTACGCCCCGCCTTACGAGCTCCGCTCTGCACCCCAGTCTACGAGCTCCGCTCTGCACCCCAGTCTACGAGCTCCGCCCTCATGCCTGCACCCCAGTCTACAGCTCCGCTCTGCACCCCCAGTCTACGAGCTCCGCTCTGCACCCCCAGTTCTACGAGCTCCGCTCTGCACCCCAGTCTACGAGCTCCGCTCTGCACCCCAGTCTAGAGCCCGCTCTGCACCCCAGTCTACGAGCTCCGCTCTGCACCCCGCTAGTCGCCGCCCCGTCTCACGCTCTGCACCCCATCTACGAGCTCCGCTCTGCACCCCATCTACGAGCTCCGCTCGCACACCCAGTCTACGAGCTCCGCTCTGCACCCAGTCTAGACTCCCGCTCTGCCCCCATGGTCCCTACGAGCTCCGCTCTGCACCCCAGTCTACGAGCTCCGCCTGCACCCCAGTCTACGAGCTCCGCTCTGCCCCCAGTCTACGAGCTCCGCTCTGCACCCAGTCTACGAGCTCCATCGCTCTGCACCCATCTACGAGCTCCGCTCTGCACCCCAGTCTACGAGCTCCGCTCTGCACCCCAGTCTACGAGCTCCGCTCTGCACCCCATCTACGAGCTCCGCTCTGCACCCCAGTCTACGAGCTCCGCTCTGCACCCCAGTCTACGAGCTCCGCTCTGCACCCCAGTCTACGAGCTCCGCTCTGCACCCCAGTCTACGAGCTCCGCTCTGCACCCCAGTCTACGAGCTCCGCTCTGCACCCCAGTCTACGAGCTCCGCTCTGCACCCCAGTCTACGAGCTCCGCTCTGCACCCCAGTCTACGAGCTCCGTCTGCACCCCAGTCTACGAGCTCCGCTCTGCCCCATCTAGAGCTCCGCTCGCAACCCCAGTCTACGAGCTCCGCTCTGCACCCCAGTCTACGAGCTCCGCTCTGCACCCCAGTCTACGAGCTCCGCTCTGCACCCCCAGTCTACGAGCTCCGCTCTGCACCCCAGTCTACGAGCTCCGCTCTGCACCCCAGTCTACGAGCTCCGCTCTGCACCCAGTCTACGAGCTCCGCTCTGCACCCCAGTCTACGAGCTCCGCTCTGCACCCCAGTCTACGAGCTCCGCTCTGCACCCCCAGTCTACGATGCTCTCCCCCACTGAGCTCTTGCACCCAGTCTACGTGACTCCGCTCTGCACCCCAGTCTACGAGCTCCGCTCTGCACCCCAGTCTACGAGCTCCGCTCTGCACCCCAGTCTACGAGCTCCGCTCTGCACCCCAGTCTACGAGCTCCGCTCTGCACCCCAGTCTACGAGCTCCGCTCTGCACCCCAGTCTACGAGCTCCGCTCCTGCACCCATCACAGTCCTTACGAGCTCCGCTCTGCACCCCAGTCTACGAGCTCCGCTCTGCACCCCAGTCTACGAGCTCCGCTCTGCACCCCAGTCTAGAGCTCCGCTCTGCACCCCAGTCTAATTCGACTAGCTCCGCTCTGCACCCCAGTCTACGAGCTCCGCTCTGCACCCAGTCTACGAGCTCCGCTCTGCACCCCAGTCTACGAGCTCCGCTCTGCACCCCAGTCTACGAGCTCCGCTCTGCACCCCAGTCTACGAGCTCCGCTCTGCACCCAGTCTACGAGCTCCGCTTCTAGCCCCCCAGTCTACGAGCTCCGCTCTGCACCCCAGTCTACGAGCTCCGCTCTGCACCCCAGTCTACGAGCTCCGCTCTGCACCCCAGTCTACGAGCTCCGCTCTGCACCCCAGTCTACGAGCTCCGCTCTGCACCCCAGTCTACGAGCTCCGCTCTGCCCCCAGTCTACGAGCTCCGCTCTGCCACCCCAGTCTACGAGCTCCGCTCTGCACCCCAGTCTACGAGCTCCGCTCTGCACCCCAGTCTACGAGCTCCGCTCAGCACCCCAGTCTAGAGCTCCGCTCTGCACCCCAGTCTACGAGCTCCGCTCTGCACCCAGTCTACGAGCTCGCCTCATGCACCCCAGTCTAGGAGCTCCGCTCTGCACCCCAGTCTACGAGCTCCGCTCTGCATCCCAGTCTACGAGCTCCGCTCTGCACCCCAGTCTAGGAGCTCCGCTCTGCACCCCAGTCTACGAGCTCCGCTCTGCCCCCAGTCTACGAGCTCCGCTCTGCACCCCAGTCTACGAGCTCCGCTCTGCACCCCAGTCTACGAGCTCCGCTCTGCACCCCAGTCTACGAGCTCCGCTCTGCACCCCAGTCTAGGAGCTCCGCTCTGCACCCCAGTCTACGAGCTCCGCTCTGCACCCCAGTCTACGAGCTCCGCTCTGCACCCCAGTCTAGAGCTCCGCTCTGCACCCCAGTCTACGAGCTCCGCTCTGCATCCCAGTCTACGAGCTCCGCTCTGCACCCCAGTCTAGGAGCTCCGCTCTGCACCCCAGTCTACGAGCTCCGCTCTGCACCCAGTCTACGAGCTCCGCTCTGCACCCCAGTCTACGAGCTCCGCTCTGCACCCCAGTCTACGAGCTCCGCTCTGCACCCCAGTCTACGAGCTCCGCTCTGCACCCCAGTCTACGAGCTCCGCTCTGCACCCCAGTCTACGAGCTCCGCTCTGCACCCCAGTCTACGAGCTCCGCTCGCACCCCAGTCTAGAGCTCCGCTCTGCACCCCAGTCTACGAGCTCCGCTCTGCACCCAGTCTACGAGCTCCGCTCTGCACCCCAGTCTACGAGCTCCGCTCTGCACCCCAGTCTACGAGCTCCGCTCTGCACCCAGTCTACGAGCTCCGCTCTGCACCCCAGTCTACGAGCTCCGCTCTGCACCCCAGTCTACGAGCTCCGCTCTGCACCCCCAGTCTACGAGCTCCGCTCTGCACCCAGTCTACGAGCTCCGCTCTGCACCCCAGTCTAGAGCTCCGCTCTGCACCCAGTCTACGAGCTCCGCTCTGCACCCCAGTCTACGAGCTCCGCTCTGCACCCAGTCTACGAGCTCCGCTCTGCACCCCAGTCTACGAGCTCCGCTCTGCACCCCAGTCTACGAGCTCCGCTCTGCACCCCAGTCTACGAGCTCCGCTCTGCACCCCAGTCTACGAGCTCCGCTCTGCACCCCAGTCTACGAGCTCCGCTCTGCACCCCAGTCTACGAGCTCCGCTCTGCCCCCCAGTCTACGAGCTCCGCTCTGCACCCCAGTCTACGAGCTCCGCTCTGCACCCCAGTCTACGAGCTCCGCTCTGCACCCCAGTCTACGAGCTCCGCTCTGCACCCAGTCTACGAGCTCCGCTCTGCACCCCAGTCTAGAGCTCCGCTCTGCACCCCAGTCTACGAGCTCCGCTCTGCACCCCAGTCTACGAGCTCCGCTCTGCACCCCAGTCTACGAGCTCCGCTCAGCACCCCAGTCTACGAGCTCCGCTCTGCACCCCAGTCTACGAGCTCCGCTCTGCCCCCAGTCTAGCCCAGTCTACGAGCTCGCTCTGCACCCCAGTCTACGAGCTCCGCTCTGCACCCCAGTCTACGAGCTCCGCTCTGCCCCCAGTCTACGAGCTCCTCTGCACCCCAGTCTACGAGCTCCGCTCTGCACCAGTCTACGAGCTCCGCTCTGCACCCAGTCTAGAGCTCCGCTCTGCACCCCAGTCAAACGAGCTCCGCTCTGCACCCCAGTCTAGAGCTCCGCTCTGCACCCCAGTCTACGAGCTCCGCTCTGCACCCCAGTCTAGAGCTCCGCTCTGCACCCCAGTCTACGAGCTCCGCTCTGCCCCCCAGTCTACGAGCTTCCCAGTCTTGCACCCCAGTCTACGAGCTCCGCTCTGCCCCCCAGTCTACGAGCTCCGCTCTGCCCCCCAGTCTACGAGCTCCGCTCTGCAGCCCCAGTCTACGAGCTCCGCTCTGCACCCCAGTCTACGAGCTCCGCTCTGCACCAGTCTACGAGCTCCGCTCTGCACCCCAGTCTAGGAGCTCCGCTCTGCACCCCAGTCTACGAGCTCCGCTCTGCACCCCAGTCTAGGAGCTCCGCTCTGCACCCCAGTCTACGAGCTCCGCTCTGCACCCCAGTCTAGAGCTCCGCTCTGCACCCCAGTCTACGAGCTCCGCTCTGCACCCCAATCTACGAGCTCTGCTCTGCACCCCAGTCTACGAGCTCCGCTCTGCACCCCAGTCTACGAGCTCCGCTCTGCAACCCAGTCTACGAGCTCCACTGTCACACAACAACCTTCCTCTACTATTCTGATAGGACATCCACTTCTCTCCTGAAATACTCTGTGCTGCTGGAGAACCTGCACCCTCCACTGACGTGTCTCCACTTCTATACACAGACTTAGCTGGCTCCTGCTCCATTTCTAGCCCAGGTTATATGGTAGGACGAACAGTAAAAACAAATGCATGCCTACTTAATGTGCAGCAGAAATGGGGGAGACTTATTTTATGACACCTTGGCGATCTCAGACATTTCTTACTTACTTATTTCAGTGGGAGGAATTTCAGTCGATTTTTTCTTTAACTACAATAATTAGGAAAGAAAATATAATAGATGTAAGTCTGATATCACTATTTACCTTACACCTTAGGTCCTCTGTGCTGCGGTAAAGGACCGTTGGAGCCCCAGAGGCACATGCCCCAGTACATAGCCCACGAGACCCATGCCCCAGTACACAGCCCCCCGTGACCCATGCCCCAGTACACAGCCCCCGGGGTCCATGCCTCAGTACACAGCCCGAGGCATATGCCCCAGTACACAGCCCCGAGACCCATGCCCCAGTACACAGCCCCCGGGTCCATGCCTCAGTACACAGCCCCCGAGGCACATGCCCCAGTACACAGCCCCGGGGTCCATGCCCCAGCACACAGCCCCCGAGGCCATGCCTCAGTACACAGCCCCCGAGGCACATGCCCTAGTACACAGCCCTCGGGGTCCATGCCCCAGCACATAGCCCCCGAGGCACATGCCCCAGCACACACCCCCGAGGCACATGCCCCAGTCACACAGCCCCGGGCACATGCCCCAGCACACAGCCCCCGAGGCACATGCCCCAGCACACAGCCCCCGGGCCATGCCCCTAGCACACAGCCCCCGGGTCCATGCCCCAGTACACAGCCCCCGGGGTCCATGCCCCAGTACACAGCCCCCGGGGTCCATGCCCCAGTACACAGCCCCCGGGGTCCATGCCCCAGTACACAGCCCCCGGGGTCCATGCCCCAGTACACAGCCCCCGGGGTCCATGCCCCAGTACACAGCCCCCGGGGTCCATGCCCCAGTACACAGCCCCCGGGGTCCATGCCCCAGTACACAGCCCCCGGGGTCCATGCCCCAGTACACAGCCCCCGGGGTCCATGCCCCAGTACACAGCCCCCGGGCCTGCCCATACACGCCCCGGTCCATGCCAGTACACAGCCCCCGGGGTCCATGCCCCAGTACACAGCCCCCGGGGTCCATGCCCCAGTACACAGCCCCCGGGTCCATGCCCCAGTACACTTTGCTTACCTTCTGGAGATGTTTCAGAGAGTTCCCCAAACACTTGAACTTCACACAATGACAGGTACTGATTCTGGTCCGGTATCACTATCGTCACGTATCTCCCCTCCATTCCTTTGCAGTTGAAGGACAACGTCTCCCCATAATTCATTCGGAAGATGACTCCGCACCTGAAAGAAATGGCATTGTCCTTAGCTGCGCACATCTTTTCTATGGAGCCAGTGAGATGGGACGATGCCATTGTGGGGCCAGTAAGTGCGGACAGTGACCACAGGATTCTGTCATGTCATCCGCATCATGTTTTACCATGACACATAGGATAAAGGTCTGGTTGGTGCGGACTGGACAATCGGGGTGTTTGGTCGATGAGAATGGCCACTCCTGGAGTAGAAGGTGGGACATTTGTGTGGAGGCTCCGGCCTGGCTCACTGGATGGTGTAACGTACTGTATGTCTGCGATGACCTTATTATGACCTCTTCTCTACTGGACTTTCCCTTTATTAGGGTCAGCATCCATCCCGGAGTCTCACTGACCAGACATCCGACCAATAAGTCATAAAGACTTACCGGGGGTTTCCAATGCCGCCATCTTCAGCCGAGTCCCCTATGCGAATCTCAGCACCATTAATCCTCTCTCGGCAGCAGTCCCCTCGATTGGTGATGGCAACAGATGAGATTCGATAAGTGGACTTCAGGTCTAAATTCCACCAAGGACCCATCTCCTTCCTCGTGTGCGTGCATTCGCCAGTCAAGTAATTGTTGGACAGGGAGCCATCGATGACTCTAAGCACTTCAGATCTGCTGCCGTAATAGGAGGATTGGGCGGGAATGCCTTGACGAGCAACGTTTTTTACTTGAAATGCAAACATATAATCACAAGATGAACGTATGATCCTAATCATGTCTCCCAATGACTAAATATATGAAGATACTTAACACATCCCATCAGAATGATGACTTTTACCTCCATGATGATTCTTCTGAACCTCGGGATCTCCATTCCAGTCTCCAGCTGAAATAGAAAAGAGATGTTCAGATTATTCCTACAAATGAATCCGTCCTAATGGGGCGTTTTGTTCTACTAGTGTGATGATGAGCAGAAGAATCAGGCAGAGCGCACAGACGCCGTGAACACCTGCAGGCCATAGACTGTTCCTGTTAGATCCTTATAAACAGGGAGGAAATGGTTGAGGAGGTAAGAGTGGCTGGGACCCTAGGAGGTAGTGACCATGCTATTTTAGAATTTTGGATAACAAGAGGAGGAAGACCTGTGAAGACTCAGACGTCAAAGTTAGATTTCAGAAAGGCAGATTTTAAGGGACTCAGAAAGAGAATTGGAGGGATCCAATGGCTGGATATCCTTAAGGACAAAAATGTCCAGGAAGGATGGGACATCTTGAAAAATGAGATTCTCAAAGCACAATCGTTAACAATTCCAAAAAGAGGGAAGAATGGGAAGCATTTAAGGAAACCAGGATGGATGAACACAGAACTTAAACACATGCTAAAAAGGAAGAAAGAAATGTTTATCAAATGGAAAGAGGGAGGCATATCTAAAGAAGAATATAATGTTGTCTGCAGAACCTGCAGGGCACAAATCAGATTATCTAAAGCTGACAATGAATTAAGGCTTGCAAGAGATGTCAAAAGCAACAAAAAAGGATTTTGGGGATACGTCAAAAGTAAAAAAAATGTCAAAGATGCTATAGGATTTTTACAGGATGAAAATGATGAAATGGTAAGAAAGGATGTTGAGAAGGCTGAACTTTTAAATTCCTATTTTGCATCTGTTTTCTCTCAGAAAGGAAATGTAACATCAACTGATCTTCACTGTCCTATTAAAGGAATAGAAGAATCCAGGATATCTATAAACAGAAAGACAGTGAGGAAACACTTAGCTAACCTAAATGAATTCAAGTCTCCAGGTCCAGATGAATTACACCCCAGGGTACTGAAGGAGATAGCAGAAGAAATTCTTGAACCACTGTCCATAATCTTTGAAAATTCTTGGAGAACAGGAGAAGTCCCAGAAGACTGGAGAAGAGCAAATGTTGTTCCTATCTTCAAAAAGGGGAAGAAGGTGGACCCAGGGAACTACAGGCCGGTGAGTCTGACTTCTATACCAGGAAAGATCTTTGAACAAATTATTAAAGAACATGTATGTAAGTACCTGGATAAGAATGAAGTGATTAAACAGAGTCAGCATGGGTTTGTAACTAATAAGTCATGTCAGACTAACTTAATTTCCTTCTATGACAGAATCACTGACTGGGTGGATCAGGGAAATGCTGTAGATATAATATATCTTGACTTCAGCAAAGCATTTGACAAAGTATCTCACACAATCCTTATTGAAAAAATGACTAAGTATGGAATGGACAAGGCAACTGTTAGGTGGATTCATAACTGGCTTAGTGATCGGACCCAAAGAGTGATTGTAAATGGCTGCACATCCAGTTGGAAGAATGTCTCAAGTGGGGTACCACAAGGCTCTGTTTTGGGCCCTCTATTGTTCAACATCTTTATCAATGATTTAGATGAAGGAATTGAGGGTAAACTGATCAAATTTGCTGATGACATAAAGCTAGGAGGGGTAGCTAATACTAGAGAAGAGAGAGAGCGGATTCAAAAAGATTTAAATAAACTGGAGCAGTGGGCAGCAACTAACAGAATGGTTTTTAACAGGGAAAATGCAAAGTACTACATCTGGGCAATAAAAATGAAAAAAAGCATATACAAAATGGGAGGAATAGGGCTAAGTAACAGCACATGTGAAAAAGACTTGGGTATACTTATTGATCACAGACTGAACATGAGTCAACAGTGTGATGCAGCAGCAAAAAAGGCAAATACAATTCTAGGATGTATCAACAGAAGCATACAGTCTAGATCACATGAGGTCATTATTGCCCTCTACTCCTCTTTGGTCAGACCTCATCTGGAATACTGTGTCCAGTTTTGGGCACATTTTAAAAAAGACATCAACAAACTGGAGCAAGTTCAAAGGAGAGCCACCAGAATGGTGACCGGTCTGCAAACCATGTCCTATGAGGAACGGTTGCAGGATTTGGGAATGTTTAGCTTGCAAAAAAGAAGACTGAGAGGAGAGTTAATAGCTGTCCACAAATATCTCAAGGGCTGTCACATTGTAGAAGGATCATCTTTATTCTCATTTGCACAAGGAAAGACTAGAAGCAATGGGATGAAAATGAATGGGAGGAGACACAGATTAGATATTAGAAAAAACTTTTTGACAGTAAGGGTGATCAAGGAGTGGAACAGGCTGCCACGAGAGGTGGTAAGTTCTCCTTCAATGGAAGTCTTCAAACAGAGGCGGGACAGACATCTGTCTGGGATGATTTAGAGAATCCTGCTTTGAGCAGGGGGTTGGACCAGATGGCCCAGGAGGTCCCTTCCAACTCTACCATTCTATGATTCTATGATTCTATGACACGAAATATGAAATATGACGGATATCAGTGATGGGTCTGACCTGGTAGGACAGATCTCAATAGAGGTCTTGGGGTGAAAAAGACAACTTACTTGGAGTATCCACCGACAGGGCGAACACCTGGACTTCACACAAGCTGAGAGTAGAAGCCTTGTGTGGGATCACGATGGTCACATACCGGCCCTCTAACCCATTGCAGTTGAAAGAAAACGTCTCTTCGGGCTGAATAGAGGAGATGGTGCCACATCTATGAAATGAAGGAATCACGTGAGAAGATTCCCTGCACCATAGAACATGCGCAAAATCCAGGATCCTACAAATCGAGTGAATCTAGGAATAAGAAATTATAATTTCTATCTCCCCGACAATTAGAAATGGTGGAGCTCTCTAAGCTTTGTCACTTGTTCCCTAATCCCGTGTACTCACTGACTAATGAGTCTTGTGTGAGATTTTCCACATCTTGTGAACCTCAAGGATTTTTGTCCCTATTGGTTCAGTGATGGGAATCGGAGCATCAACCATATACTCGTCTTTAATGCTCCTTTATAAGTTGCCCCCAATGAGTCGGGTAACGCAGCACTGGATGGGGCTGTGACGCTCATTGGAACCTAAGATATTTTGTATTTGGTGGAGTTCAGCATTGGGACATTGGGAAGGAAGAGATTTACAGAGAACGTGGTAAGACTCCAGCTATGGTGTCCAATCTATTGACTAGATGCAAAAGGGAAGATCGAAGACAGTAACAGAAGAGGCATGAATATACATTTGGTTCTTCTTCCAACCAGTTGCAGAAAATCCCACGTGAATCTCAGCTCCACGAAGATGTTGAGCACTGGAGTTGCTCCCGCTCGTCACCGCGATGGAGGAGACTTTGTGGTCTGATCCCAGATCTAAGGTCCACCATGGATAGTTCTCAGGTGACGTCTTGGAGCATTTCTCCAGGTCGCCATCAATAGCGTTACTTGCAACCTCCCCATCTGTGGTCGACTGTGTTGCAGTTGCAGTCATCGCCACGTTAGGAGCTAAGGAACAGAGGAGTTATAATATTGGGAGAAGAAGAAAACCACAAGGTGAACTATCAGACGAGGAGGTTCCTTACCAGCATTCGAGTGCTTCAGGACATTTCTCAGCTCAGTAGCATCTGTGGAGAACAAAGAATAAAGATCGACACATGTCCCGTCTTCAGTACTTGTCAGCTAACACAAAGTCACCAGACGTACGGTCATGTTCTTCACTGTTGAACTCCGTCTTCACCTCAGGGGCTGAAAGATACAGAATAGGTTTCTCATTATTAAGAATACATTACTCATCGCCATCTACTCAAAAAAATCTGATTCTCAGAGCAAAATGTGTGCAGTGGATAGAAGCATCACGCCACAAGATTAGTGCAAACCTCCATGTGACTGAACGCTGCACTAACAAAAGGAGTTTTCGGGGTTTCTACAATTGGATATGATGGTGTGGGGTCAACGCTCTGCACCCAAACCAATCAGCTCTATGAGTGGCTCAGGTGATCGTTGCAGCCTCTTCATCGTTCACATGGATTATGCACAGGTTCATACCCTGCACTTTGCACTTTTCATATTGATGGTCTTTCCTACTGTTGCTTTGTCCATTCTCTTACCTGTGTAGCCTTCAGAAACATTGGTGCCGTAGACCTTCACCTCGCACAGTGTCAGATACCCGGCTCTGCCCGGGATGGTGACGGTGACGTATTGACCGACCATTCCACAGATGTATTCTTCCTCCGTTCCAAGACCCAGTGTTTCGATTTTCGCACATCTGCAAGAAAGGCAGAGCTGACATTATCCAACACTCGGACTCCCTCTACTTTACACAGTAATGCAACAACTTCACTTACCTAGAATTACGATTTCCACCTTTTTCTCGAGAATTTCCAATTCTAATTTCTGCTCCGTTGATCCTCTCCTGGCAGCAATCACCCCGATTTCTAATTTTCACTTTGGTGATGTTGTAGGTGCGCAGGAGGTCCACTCTCCACCAGGGCTCTACGTCCATGTCGGTATGAGAGCAATGTCCGGACATGTACACGGCGCTGGTGGAGCCGTCTATGGCATTTTCAGAAGCTCCAAATTTATCATAAGTGCTGGACTGAGACGTGATTCCTCTGAAAGCCAAGTTTTCTCCTGCGATGAAACATAACGCCCCTTAAACAGTGTCCACCAAAATGACACCATTCACTGACTATAAGGACACATGAGAAGAGGTGACGGTGTGATATGACCTAGACAATGCCACCAGGCTCAGAAGTTAGGTCAGATGATCCCTTATTTACTCACCTTCAGGTTCTGGAACCTCAATTTCCTGAGAATCTAGAAGACAGAAAAATCAAATGTAATGTAAGGCATCCATAATTAGCAGCGGCAGCAGAGAGGCAAGTTGTGGTGAGTGCGGCATGGCAGGGGATGGATGCTTACCATCATCGAATAAGTCAAAGAATAAATTCCAGATATCCGGATCTGCGAGGAATGAAAGAAAGAATCAGCCAAGGTGCGGGGAATCAAAGTAACCGGAAGTGTGACAACCAACTGCCCGGAGGAAGGAACTGGCCGAGCCGCTGTGCAGCCCTATGTCAGGGGGACCAAACATAGTCATCGCGTCACATCTCACCACATCACAGAACAATGGGGATAGGGGAAAATATGTGTAAGTGGGTTTAGAACTGGCTCATGGATAGGAAACAAAGGGTGGTTATTAATGGAGCACACTCGGACTGGGTCACGGTTAGCAGTGGGGTACCACAGGGTCAGTATTGGGTACCACAGGGTCGGTGTTGGGTACCGCAGGGGTCAGTATTGGGTACCACAGGGGTCGGTGTTGGGTACCGCAGGGCTCGGTGTTGGGTACCGCAGGGGTCAGTATTGGGTACCACAGGGGTCGGTGTTGGGTACCGCAGGGCTCGGTGTTGGTTACCGCAGGGGTCAGTATTGGGTACCACAGGGGTCGGTGTTGGGTACCGCAGGGCTCGGTGTTGGGTACCGCAGGGGTCAGTATTGGGTACCACAGGGATCGGTGTTGGGTACGCAGGGGTCGATATTGGGTACCACAGGGGTCAGTATTGGGGTCGCTTCTCTTTAACATATTTATTAATGACCTTGTAGGGGGCATACAGAGTAGTATTTCAATATTTGCAGATGACACTAAACTCTGCAGGGTAATAAATACAGAGGAGGATAATTTTATATTACAGGAGGATTTATGTAAACTAGAAGCTTGGGCTGATAAATGGCAAATGAGCTTTAATGGGGATAAATGTAAGGTCATGCACTTGGGTAGAACAAACAAGATATATAATTATGTGCTTAATTGTAAAACACTGGGCAAAACTGTCACTGAAAAAGACCTGGGTGTATGGGTGGACGACAAACTCACATTTAGTGGCCAGTGTCAGGCAGCTGCTGCCAAGGCAAATAAAATAATGGGATGCATTAAAAGAGGCATAGATGCTCATGAGGAGAACATAATTTTACCTCTATACAAGTCACTGGTGCGACCACACTTAGAATACTGTGTGCAGTTCTGGTCTCCGGTGTATAAGAAAGACATAGCTGAACTGGAGCGGGTGCAGAGAAGAGCGACCAAGGTTATTAGAGAACTGGGGGGTCTGCAATACCAAGACAGGTTATTACACTTGGGGTTATTTAGTTTGGAGAAACGAAGGCTTAGGGGTGATCTTATTACAATGTATAAATATATGAGGGGACAGTACAAAGACCTTTCTAATGATCTTTTTACTCTTAGACCTGTGACGGGGACGAGGGGGCATCCTCTACGTCTGGAGGAAAGAGGTTTAGCCATAATCACAGACGCAGATTCTTTACTGTAAGAGCAGTGAGACTATGGAACTCTCTGCCGTCTAATGTTGTAATGAGGGATTCCTTACTAACATGTAAGAAGGGACTGGATGAAAAGTATAATATTACAGGCTATATTCACTGGTTTCCTAGATACTGCATTGATCCAGGGATCTAGTCTGATTGCCGGATGTGGAGTCGGGAAGGAATTTTTTTCCCCAATGTGAAGCTTACTGTTTGCCACTTGGTTTTTTTTTTGCCTTCCTCTGGATCAACATGTTAGGGCAGGTTAGGATAGGATATGGGGGGAACTAGATGGACTGAAAGTCTTCCTTCAACCTTAATAACTATGTTACTATGTTACATCTCACCACGTCACATGTCACAACATCACATCTCACCGCGTCACATCACAGCGTCACATCTCACCGCGTCACATCTCACCACATCACATCTCACCACGTCACATCACAGCGTCACATCTCATCACACCACGTCACATCTCACCAAGTCACCACAGATTGAATCAAATCATGACGCTATTTCACATACAACTTACACTTAAAAGGCAACAATCTGTCATCGATATCTGAGAGAAAGGAAAGAGCAGAAACTATCACTGCACCGAAAGAGGCAAATCCAAAGAATAGGAAGGAAACAACATCTACAAATTATCAGAAATCAGGAAAACAAAAAAAGTACAAAAGATACGAGGTGTAACCTCACACAGTCACCGACTAATCAGAGGGCAAAATGTGTGACGCTACTGAAGATACAAAGTAACAGATCAATATAAAAGAGGAAGGAATCTCTACTACTGTATACACACAACTATGCGCACTACAGAGCTGAAATCTCCCAGCATTCTCTTTGTTACTATACAGAGTTTATAATTCTAGAAAAAAAACAAAGCTCTGGAGAATAATACAGGAGGTAACTCAGGATCAGTAATGTAATGTATGTACACAGTGACTGCACCAGCAGAATAGTGAGTGCAGCTCTGGGTATAATACAGGATGTAACTCAGGATCAGTAATGTAATGTATGTACACAGTGACTGCACCAGCAGAATAGTGAGTGCAGCTCTGGAGTATAATACAGGATGTAACTCAGGATCAGTAATGTAATGTATGTACACAGTGACTGCACCAGCAGAATAGTGAGTGCAGCTCTGGGTATAATACAGGATGTAACTCAGGATCAGTAATGTAATGTATGTACACAGTGACTGCACCAGCAGAATAGTGAGTGCAGCTCTGGAGTATAATACAGGATGTAACTCAGGATCAGTAATGTAATGTATGTACACAGTGACTGCACCAGCAGAATAGTGAGTGCAGCTCTGGGTATAATACAGGATGTAACTCAGGATCAGTAATGTAATGTATGTACACAGTGACTGCACCAGCAGAATAGTGAGTGCAGCTCTGGAGTATAATACAGGATGTAACTCAGGATCAGTAATGTAATGTATGTACACTGTGACTGCACCAGCAGAATAGTGAGTGCAGCTCTGGAGAATAATACAGGAGGTAACTCAGGATCAGTAATGTAATGTATGTACACAGTGACTGCACCAGCAGAATAGTGAGTGCAGCTCTGGAGAATAATACAGGATGTAACTCAGGATCAGTAATGTAATGTATGTACACAGTGACTGCACCAGCAGAATAGTGAGTGCAGCTCTGGAGTATAATACAGGATGTAACTCAGGATCAGTAATGTAATGTATGTACACAGTGACTGCACCAGCAGAATAGTGAGTGCAGCTCTGGAGTATAATACAGGATGTAACTCAGGATCAGTAATGTAATGTAACACAGTGACTGCACCAGCAGAATAGTGAGTGCAGCTCTGGAGAATAATACAGGAGGTAACTCAGGATCAGTAATGTAATGTATGTACACAGTGACTGCACCAGCAGAATAGTGAGTGCAGCTCTGGAGTATAATACAGGAGGTAACTCAGGATCAGTAATGTAATGTATGTACACAGTGACTGCACCAGCAGAATAGTGAGTGCAGCTCTGGATATAATACAGGAGTAACTCAGGATCAGTAATGTAATGTATGTACACAGTGACTGCACCAGCAGAATAGTGAGTGCAGCTCTGGAGAATAATACAGGAGGTAACTCAGGATCAGTAATGTAATGTATGTACACAGTGACTGCACCAGCAGAATAGTGAGTGCAGCTCTGGAGTATAATACAGGATGTAACTCAGGATCAGTAATGTAATGTATGTACACAGTGACTGCACCAGCAGAATAGTGAGTGCAGCTCTGGAGGATAATACAGGATGTAACTCAGGATCAGTAATGTAATATATGTACACAGTGACTGCACCAGCAGAATAGTGAGTGCAGCTCTGGAGTATAATACAGGAGGTAACTCAGGATCAGTAATGTAATGTATGTACACAGTGACTGCACCAGCAGAATAGTGAGTGAAGCTCTGGAGTATAATACAGGATGTAACTCAGGATCAGTAATGTAATGTATGTACACAGTGACTGCACCAGCAGAATAGTGAGTGCAGCTCTGGGGTATAATACAGGAGGTAACTCAGGATCAGTAATGTAATGTATGTACACAGTGACTGCACCAGCAGAATAGTGAGTGCAGCTCTGGAGTATAATACAGGAGGTAACTCAGGATCAGTAATGTAATGTATGTACACAGTGACTGCACCAGCAGAATAGTGAGTGCAGCTCTGGAGTATAATACAGGATGTAACTCAGGATCAGTAATGTAATGTATGTACACAGTGACTGCACCAGCAGAATAGTGAGTGCAGCTCTGGGTATAATACAGGATGTAACTCAGGATCAGTAATGTAATGTATGTACACAGTGACTGCACCAGCAGAATAGTGAGTGCAGCTCTGGAGTATAATACAGGATGTAACTCAGGATCAGTAATGTAATATGTACACAGTGACTGCACCAGCAGAATAGTGAGTGCAGCTCTGGAGTATAATACAGGATGTAACTCAGGATCAGTAATGTATGTACACAGTGACTGCACCAGCAGAATAGTGAGTGCAGCTCTGGAGTATAATACAGGATGTAACTCAGGATCAGTAATGTAATGTATGTACACAGTGACTGCACCAGCAGAATAGTGAGTGCAGCTCTGGAGTATAATACAGGAGGTAACTCAGGATCAGTAATGTATGTACACAGTGACTGCACCAGCAGAATAGTGAGTGCAGCTCTGGAGTATAATACAGGATGTAACTCAGGATCAGTAATGTAATGTATGTACACAGTGACGCACCAGCAGAATAGTGAGTGCAGCTCTGGAGTATAATACAGGATGTAACTCAGGATCAGTAATGTAATGTATGTACACAGTGACCGCACCAGCAGAATAGTGAGTGCAGCTCTGGAGTATAATACAGGAGGTAACTCAGGATCAGTAATGTAATGTATGTACACAGTGACTGCACCAGCAGAATAGTGAGTGCAGCTCTGGGTATAATACAGGATGTAACTCAGGATCAGTAATGTAATGTATGTACACAGTGACTGCACCAGCAGAATAGTGAGTGCAGCTCTGGAGTATAATACAGGATGTAACTCAGGATCAGTAATGTAATGTATGTACACAGTGACTGCACCAGCAGAATAGTGAGTGCAGCTCTGGAGTATAATACAGGATGTAACTCAGGATCAGTAATGTAATGTATGTACACAGTGACTGCACCAGCAGAATAGTGAGTGCAGCTCTGGAGTATAATACAGGATGTAACTCAGGATCAGTAATGTAATGTATGTACACAGTGACTGCACCAGCAGAATAGTGAGTGCAGCTCTGGAGTATAATACAGGATATAACTCAGGATCAGTAATGTAATGTACACAGTGACTGCACCAGCAGAATAGTGAGTGCAGCTCTGGAGAATAATACAGGAGGTAACTCAGGATCAGTAATGTAATGTATGTACACAGTGACTGCACCAGCAGAATAGTGAGTGCAGCTCTGAGTATAATACAGGAGGTAACTCAGGATCAGTAATGTAATGTATGTACACAGTGACTGCACCAGCAGAATAGTGAGTGCAGCTCTGTAGAATAATACAGGAGGTAACTCAGGATCAGTAATGTAATGTATGTACACAGTGACTGCACCAGCAGAATAGTGAGTGCAGCTCTGGAGAATAATACAGGAGGTAACTCAGGATCAGTAATGTAA
>JARQOD010000009.1:66454334-66505752 GCA_033576555.1 Oophaga sylvatica | reverse complement strand
GAAAAAAAGGAAATTTGATTTCGTCGCGAAATATTCACAGGTTGGATTAGATACACGGGTCAGCAAAGTATCCCAAAGGATTAGATACAGCCAGCAGAAGTTACACAGGATAGGATTTTATCAAGTCAGCAGCAGTATCACACAGGATAGGATTGATACACGCTCGCAGCAGTATAAAACAGGAAGGATTTGAACCGGGGCAGCAGCAGTAACAAGGATAGGATTAGATTTCACGGCTCACCCAAAGTATAACAGGAGGGTTGTACAGCTCAGCAGCAGTATCACGGATAGGATTAGTACACAGCCAGCAGCGTATCACACAGGATAGGATTAGATTTCACGCTGCAGACATTCACCGGAAGGATTGAACACAGCTCAGCAGCAGTATCAAAAAGGTAGGATTAGATACAATCGCAGAAAGTATCACCAAAGGGGAGGATTGGGGTACAGCTAGCAGTCAGTATTAAAAGGATAGGATTAGAACCAGCTCAGCAGGGGTATCACACAGGAGGGATTAGTAAGGTCAGCAGTCGTATCACAAGGAAGGATTAGATAAAGCCCGCAGTCGTATCACACGGAAGGATTAGATACACGGCTCAGCGCAATAACCCCAGGAAGATTTGATACACAATCAGCGTGTTACAAGGATAGGTTTTTAATCAAAATCGCAGGGTATCACACAGGAAGGATTGATAAGGTAGCAGCATATCACACAGGGGGGATTTGTACACAGCTCGCAGTCAGTATCACAAGGAAGGATTAGATACCCTCAGCAGGTATCACACAGGAGAGGATAGATACCGGGTCAGCTCAGTATCACCAGGGGGGATTGTTTCAGGCTCAGCAGCAGTATACACAGGAGAGGATCAGTCACGGTCAGAAGGGCGGTATCCAGGAGGGATCAGTGACGGCTAGCAGTCATATCCCCAGGAGAGGATTGTACACGGCTACGTCGTATACACAGGTAGAATTAGATACAGGTTTTAGCAGTCAGTTCACAAGGAGAGGATTTGATACACGTCAGCAGTCAGTATCACACAGGAGGGTTAGTACACGGCTCAGCAGACAGTATCACAAGGAGAGGATCAGTAACGGTCAGCGCAGTTTCACACGGATTGGTGGTCACGGCTCAGCAGTCGATCACAAAGGGGAGGATCAGATTTCAGGCAGCAGTCAGTACAACAGGATAGGATTAGAGCACAGTTTAGCAGACTATCCCCCGGAGGGATTAGTCAGGCTCAGCAGTCGGGATCACAAGGAAGGATTTTGATACATGGTCAGCAGTCGTATAAAAAGGGAAAGGGTTTGATACCCGGCCACCAGTCAGATCACAAGGGAGGATTTGTACCGGCTCGAAGTCAGTATCAAAGGAGGGATTAGAACACGCTCAGCAGTAGTTCACAAGGAGGGATTAATACACAGCTAAGCGTATTTAACAGGGGGATTAGTACAAGTAGCAGTCGTATCAACCCGGTTTTGGATTTGATAATGGCTCAGAGTCAGTATCACCAGGAGGGATTTGATACAGGCTCACCCTAGATCCAAGGAGAGGATTAGTACACGGCTCAGAAATCAGTATCACACAGGAGGGTTGATACACAGTCAGCGTCAGATAACAGGGGGATTGTACACAGCTCCAGACGAGGTGAGTTGGGGCCCCACACTAAAAATACACAGTAGTGATGCCCCGCATCAAACCCAGGTCCCTCCCGCCCGGCCCCAAAGGGTTCAGGGCATCACTATCGTGTTTTCTTAGTGTGAGTCAGTGGCCCAAAAATCATTTTTAAAACCCCTTTTTTTTTAAAAAATTTTACTTATTTAAATCTGGAAAATTTTCCGTTTGCCCATTTTAGGCCCCTTTTGTGCCCCGAAAACCCCCTTTTGGGGGGGGGGGAGGAGGGGCCGGGTTTGATGCGGGCCCACTATTGTTTACTTTAGTGGGATCAGTGGCCCAAAATCATTTAAACCCCCTTATAAACATGTTACTTATTTTAAATCTGTGAAAAATTTGGGTTTTGCCATTTGATGCCAATTTGAGCCCAAAAACCCCTTTGGGCCCGGCGGAGGGGCCTGGGTTTGATGGGGGATCACTATCTGTGTTTTCTTAGTTGAGACGGGGCCCCAAAAGTATTTCCCCCTTTAAAAACATTTTTTTAAATCTGTGAAATTGTCCGTTTGCCCCTTGATCCCAAATTTGATGCCCAGAACCCATTTGGGCCGGCAGGAGGACCGGGGTTTTGATGCGGGCTAAATTTCTGTGTTTTAGTGTGAGATCAGTGCCAAAGTCATTTCCCCCTTAAAAACATCTGTTACTTTTTCTCTGTGTAAAATTGGTTTTGGCCCATTTTGATCCCAAATTTGGCCAAAACCTTTTGGGCCGGGCCGGGAACCGGGTTTGATCGGGGCCCATCTGTTAACAGTGGAGATCAAGGGCCAATTTTTTTAAACCCCTTTAACACGGTTACTTATTCAAAGGAAAATTTGGGGTATTTCCCCCTTTTTTGATCCAATTCTGAGCCCAAAAAAACCCTTTTGGCCAGGCATATACACAGGAAGGATTAGATCCCCGGCTCAGCAGTCGTATCACACGGGAAAGGGATTGATAACGGCTCAGCAGTCTATCAACAGGAAGGATTAGATACACGGCCAGCGCGTATTCACAGGAGGGATTGAAAAAAGGTCAGCGTCGTTAACGGAGGGATTATACACGGTCAGCAGTCTTATCACGGAGGGGATTAGTTTTACAGGTCAGCACCCGTTCACACGGAGAGGTTTAAATACACGCTCAGCGCAGTATAAAGGAGGGATTAGATACAGTCAGCAGCGTATCAACAGGAGAGGATTAGTTAAAAAGCTCGCAGCAGTATCACACAGGAGGGGAATTGATACCAGTCAGCACGTATCCACAGGGAGGTTAGATACAGGGCTCCGGTGATGTCGGTGACTCTTGCGGGAGACTCGCCCGGTCATGGATACAATGTCTTAACTGGGGCGTGGTCGGGTTGTTTTGTTTGGCACGTGCTTTGTTTACACACTCCGTGAGTGGCTTGAGGTGACAAGCACCAGGCACCGCCCCTTGTGATACCGTGACCCTAGGTGCAGCCATCACAGGAGGCCCGCGGTAAAATGCTCGGGGTTCTTTTTTGATCCGCACTTCGGGCTCGGGGTTTCCGGGCCCGGGATGGGAGAGTGTCCCGGGCTTCACGAGCGGCCGCGGCTGGAGCTGGCCGATCCCCGCGCTGAACAAACCTGCTGCAGGAGCGGAGGTCACACAGCGCCGGGGCCCAGGAGATCTGTGGGGGTGAGAGACAGAGGGGGAAAGAGAGAAGGGGAAAGGAGGGCTGGGAGGAAGAGAGAGCTGGAGGAAAAAAGAGAGGTGGGAGGGAAAAGAGAGCAGGGGGAGGAAGAGAGTGGAGGGAGAGAAAGAGCTGGAGGGAAGAGAGAGAGCTGGGAGGAAGAGAGCTGGGAGGAAAGGTGAAGGCTGGAGGGAAGAGAAAGAGCTGGGAGGGAAGAGAGCTGGGGAGGAAGAGGAGGGGGAAGAGAGCTGGGAAGAGAGAGCTGGGAGGGGAGAAAGAGTGGAGAGAGGTGGGAGGGAAGAGAGAGAGTGGGAGGGAGAAAGGGGAGGAAGAGAGGTGGGAGGGAAGAGAGAGGGCTGGAGAGGAAGAAAGAGGTGGGAGGAAAGAGAAAGAGCTGGGAGGGAAGAGAGAGCTGGGAGGAAAGAAAGAATGGAGGGAAGAAGCGGGAGGAAAGAGAGAGTGGGAGTGGAGAGGTGTGAGGGAAGAGAGAGCGAGGAGGAGAAGAGAGCAGGGTGGGAAGAGAGCAGGGTGGAGGAGAGCAGGATGGGAGAGCAGGGAGGGGATGGAGAGCAGGGTGGAAAGAGAGAGCAGGGAGGAAGAGAGCAGGGTGGGAAGAGAGCAGAGTGAGAAGAGAGCAGGAGGAGAGAAGAAGGGAGGAGAGAGAGCAGGGAGGGAATTGAGAGAGAGCAGGGAGGAAAGAGAGCAGGGAGAAGCGGAGGGGAGGAGGAGCAGGAGAGAGCAGCGAAGAGAGAGAAACAGGGATGGTAGAGGAGCAGGGAGGGAATAGAGAGAGAGCAGGGACAGAATAGAGCGAGCAGGGAGGGATGGAATACAGGGAGCAGGGATGGAATAGAGAGAGAGCAGGGAAGAAGAGGAGCAGGGAGGAATAAGGAGAGCAGGGATGAATAGAGAGAGAGCAGGGATGGAATACAGGGAGCAGGGATGGAATAGAGAGAGAGCAGGGAAGAAGAGAGAGCAGGGAGGGAATACAGGGAGCAGGGATGGAATAGAGAGAGAGCAGGGATGGAATACAGGGAGCAGGGATGGAATAGAGAGAGAGCAGGGAAGAAGAGAGAGCAGGGAGGGAATAGACAAAGAAGGGAGAGAGCAGGCAGGGGAGAGAGGAGCAGGGAAGGGAGAGAGCTGGGAGGTAATAGAGAACGGAGTGGAGAGACAGCAAGGAGGGAAGAGACAGACGGTAGGGAAAAGAAGGGGCAGAGAGGGGAAGTGAGAGAGAGCTGGGAGATAAGAGAGCAGGGAGTGAAGAGACTGCTGGACATGACGGATTAGACTGCTGGGTTATTTGCATTTTATTTCCAGGTTGTCTCCGAATTCTGTGATAAATCCTCACCGCAGCTTCCTCGGCACCGGTAACTATGACGTCAATGTCATCATGGCGGCGCTGCAGACTCTGGACTACGCTGCCGTGTGGTGGGATAAGAGAAGGTGATGACGGACCCCCGCCCCTGACCTTAGAGATTTGTATTCATGGCAGGTTTAGTTCTGGGTGCGACTGCGCCGGCCCCTGAGGATCTCTAAGCTCCGCCTCTTCCCTCGCAGATCTCTGGACACTTTGGCCTTGAGTGAAATCTTCGGCTTCATCCTGAACATCCCATCGCCCATCTCCCTGGGGTTCCTGTCTCTCCCGATCACCCGCAAGCACTGGATCGCTGTGCGCCAGATCGGCGGCATCTACTACAACCTTGACTCCAAGCTGAAGTCTCCGGTGCGGCTCGGGGACCCCGGGAGCTGAGGTGAGTGATGGCCGCCTTCGGGGGATGTGCAGGTGTCCTCACAGGAGACGTAAGAGGGGATCTTCCTGGAGAGTGCCACCAGCTCCGCCCTCCTGACTGCTGAAATCTAGAGGCCAGCGCCCTCTGCTGCTGGAGGTGAAGTTCCCTTTACGTTACGTGACATTCCGTGTTGTGGGCCCTGACGTTTGTGATTGGTGATGATACTGTGGCCCCCCCCGGGGTCCGGTGTGAGTGCATATTGTAAGGTTGATGGTTGGATGCTCCACTTGCCTTCAGAGCTGTAGTTATAATTCTGCAGTCCTCATTCTGCTGCTTTCTGTAACTTCACTGATGGGTAATATAACGTGTAACCCCACAGGGTGCTTGGGAGCTCTCCATGGCTCCGCCCGATTGTCACTTATTCCGCGTGAGCAGCAGGTGGCGCTGCTGTAATGACAGTGTATATCGGCTTCGTTCATTTGATGTTTAACCCTTTCTGCCTCCAGGGATTTCCTGCAGGGCTGCATCTCCCGGGGAAGCTGCGAGATCCTCCTGGTCGTGACGAAGGATGTGGAGGAATCTCGGCTGTGGATGAACGAAAGTGAACAAACCTCGTGAGCTGGACTCCGCTCTGCACCCAAAGACTTTACCGCCATAACCCTGGCGTCTATTTATTGGGGACCCCCACCCCCGTCTTCCTGATCAGGTCACCTCCGCGTCATGGATGGAATCTCCCGTCATCCTGAGCCTCCTACTGATATGCACTACTCTGATGCCTTAATGCCGCTTGTGATCTTTTATTGTTTTTTTTACCAGGTGCTGAATATTAATATATTACACGAACGTCGCTACTTTATGCTAATTCCATTAAAGACTTTTTATATATGAGCAGCAGACTCTGCCCCTGTATTCTGCGACTAAACGATACGAGCACGAGGCCGGCGGACTGTAGATTTTGTCCTCCTTCTGCTTTTTTTGTGTTTTTTTTTTTTTTATGTTTGGTTAAAAAAAAACTTATCTGCATAAAACTGTAACTGACAGTGACCTGCCATCAGGTGGCGCTGTGCAGTTAAGCCTCAGTTCACAGGTAGGGAGTTCTCGCCCCCTGGTGCTCGATGTCATGTATCGCAGCCATAAAAACTAATCAATGCACAGAACATTACAAATTCTTTTCCTTGGAGCTAAAAAAAAAAAAAAAGTTGAATATTTTATTAAAATTGTCATTTACAAGAGAAAGAGATTGTATAGAAGTGGATACATTTCATGGTGGAGGAGAACTAGAAATCTTCACTCGCAACTCTAGAAAAGAAAGGTGGTTCTGAAGTTCTTCATCCTTCATCTGTTTATTTTTCTTTCTCCATTACATATTTCATACCTAGAAAAAGCAAAAGTGAAGACGCGCTGCTAATTACGTCAGGAGATCAGCAACTTATTGAAGAGTGGAACGTTTTGTTTTAGTCTGCACTTTCTATATTTAACCCCTAAACAACCAGAGGTATTTCTGTTTTTGCATTTTCATTTTTTGCTCCCTTTCTTCCCAGAGCCGTAACTTTATTATTTTTCTGTCACTATGGCCGTGTGAGGGCTTGTTTTTTTTTGCAGGACGAGTTGTACTTTTGATCGAAACCATTGGTTTTACCATATCGTGTACTGGAAAATGGGAAAAAAAAATCCCAAGTGTGGTGAAATAGTAAAAAAAAAAGTGCAATTCCACAGTTTTTTTTATTTATTTTTTTAACCATGTTCACTAAATACTAAAACTGAGCTGCTATTATGATTCTCCAGGTCATTACGAGTTCATAGACACCAAACATGTCTTGAGTTTTTTTTTTTTTTTATTTAAGTGGTGAAAAGAAAAAAATCCAAAGTTTAACAAGAAACTGCGCCATTTTCCAATACAGGTAGCGTCTCCATTTTTCGTGATCTGGGGTTGGGTGAGGGCTTATTTTGTGCATGCTGATCTAACGTTTCTATTGATACCATTTTGGTGCAGATACGATCTTTTGATTGCCCATTTTTGCATTTTAATGCAATATTATGGTGACCAAAAAACGTAATTCTGGCGTTTTGAGTTATTTTCTGGTTACGTCGTTTAGCGATCAGGTTAATTTTTTTTTTTATATTGATAGATCGGGCGATTCTGAACGCAGCAATACCAAATATGTGTATGTTTGTTACGGTGTGAAAGGGGGGTGATTTGAACTTATAGGTTTTTTTTTAAAATATTTTTAAACTTTTTTTTCTTTTCACTTGCTTCAATAGAAGCTGCGATATTCTGATCGGCTCTTCTACATACAGGCGATGATCAGATCACCTGTATGTAGCAGAATTACTCACTTGTTATGAGGGCCAACAACTGGGCGGCGCTCATAGCAATCCTGCAGTGACAACCATAGACGTCACCTGGTTGTCATGCCGACCCATCGTGACCCGCGATCATGTGACGAGGTCACCGATGAGCTGGATTTCCGGTGCGCTTTCCAGAAGCGTGAGTTAAATGCTGCTGTCAGCGGTATTTAACAGGTTAACAGCAGTGGCTGGATCGCGATTACACCCGTGGCTGTTACGGACATATGTCAGCTGTTCAAAACAGCTGCCATGTGCCGGAAAAGATGTGGGCTCCCCACATCAAAGGGAGGGTAACCGCCATCGGCGTACTATTACGTCCAGTGTCAGAAAGGGGTTAAAAGAACATCTTAGGCTGTATGTACAGTGACCCCAGCCTAGCTGGTAATCTGGGGTACGGGCCCTTAAAAAATAATGTATATGTATTTTATGGGTTGTGATTGGACATAAACTGCAGCGGAAATCTGCTCCTGATCACACTACACCGCACACAACACTCTTGTTTGTCTTTTACTCACTGCCAAGAGTTTGAGCATCAGAATAATCCACCAGAAAATAAAAGGTGACTCCTGGATGTAAGCTGAATGGTGACAAAAACAGTCCAGCAGGAAAGTAATAATCTAACTTCAATCTACAGACATGGAGCTCCCCTAGTGATGGCTGCAGACAGAATCTTATGTATCTGTATACAGGGAGCTCCCCCTAGTGGTGGCTGCAGACAGAATCTTATTTATCTCTGTATACAGGGAGCTCCCCCTAGTGGTGGCTGCAGACAGAATCTTATGTATCTCTGTATACAGGGAGCTTCCCCTAGTGGTGACTGCAGACAGAATCTTATGTATCTCTGTATACAGGGAGCTCCCCCTAGTGGTGGCTGCAGACAGAATCTTATGTATCTCTGTATACAGGGAGCTCCCCCTAGTGATGGCTGCAGTCAGGATCTTATCATGTATCTCTGTATACAGGGAGCTCCCCTAGTGGTGGCTACAGACAGGATATTATCATGTATCTCTGTATACAGGGAGCTCCCCCTAGTGATGGCTGCAGACAGAATCTTATCATGTATCTCTGTATACATGGAGCTCCCCTAGTGGTGGCTGCAGACAGGATCTTATCATGTATCTCTGTATACATGGAGCTCCCCCTAGTGGTGACTGCAGACAGGATCTTATCATGAATCTCTGTATACAGGGAGCTCCCCCTAGTGATGGCTGCAGACAGGATCTTATCATGTATCTCTGTATACAGGGAGCTCCCCCTAGTGGTGGCTGCAGACAGGATCTTATCATATATCTCTGTATACAGGGAGCTCCCCCTAGTTGCGACTGCAGACAGGATCTTATCATGTATCTCTGTATACAGGGAGCTCCCCTAGTGGTGGCTGCAGACAGGATCTTATCATATATCTCTGTATACAGGGAGCTCCCCCTAGTTGCGACTGCAGACAGGATCTTATCATGTATCTCTGTATACAGGGAGCTCCCCCTACTGATGGCTGCAGACAGAATCTTATCATGTATCTCTGTATACATGGAGCTCCCCCTAGTGGTGGCTGCAGACAGGATCTTATCATGTATCTCTGTATACAGGGAGCTCCCCCTAGTGTGGCTGCAGACAGGATCTTATCATGTATCTCTGTATCAGGGAGCTCCCCTAGTGGTGCTGCAGACAGGATCTTATCATGTATCTCTGTATACAGGGAGCTCCCCCTAGTGGTGGACTGCAGACAGGATCTTATCATGTATCTCTGTATACAGGGAGCTCCCCTAGTGGTGACTGCAGACAGGATCTTATCATGTATCTCTGTATACAGGGAGCTCCCCTAGTGGTGGCTGCAGACAGGATCTTATCATGTATCTCTGTATACAGGGAGCTCCCCCTAGTGGTGACTGCAGACAGGAATCTTATCATGTATCTTGTATACATGGAGCTCCCCCTAGTGGTGGCTGCAGACAGGATCTTATCATGTATCTCTGTATACAGGGAGCTCCCCTAGTGGTGACTGCAGACAGGATCTTATCATGTATCTCTGTATACAGGGAGCTCCCCCTAGTGGTGCTGCAGACAGGATCTTATCATGTATCTCTGTATACAGGGAGCTCCCCCTAGTGGTGACTGCAGACAGGATCTTATCATGTATCTCTGTATACAGGGACTCCCCTAGTGGTGACTGCAGACAGGATCTTATCATGTATCTCTGTATACAGGGAGCTCCCCCTAGTGGTGCTGCAGACAGGATCTTATCATGTATCTCTGTATACAGGGAGCTCCCCCTGTGGTGGCTGCAGACAGAATCTTCATGTATCTCTGTATACAGGGAGCTCCCCCTAGTGTGGCTGCAGACAGGATCTTATCATGTATCTCTGTATACATGGAGCTCCCCCTAGTGGTGGCTGCAGACATGATCTTATCATGTATCTATATACAGGGAGCTCCCTCTAGTGGTGCTGCAACAGATCTTACATGTATCTCTGTATACAGGGAGCTCCCCCTAGTGGTGGCTGCAGACAGTGATCTTATCATGTATCTCTGTATACAGGGAGCTCCCCTAGTGATGGCTGCAGACAGATATCTTATGTATCTCTGTATACAGGGAGCTCCCCCTAGTGGTGGACTGCAGACAGGATTTATCATGTATCTCTGTATACAGGGAGCTCCCCCTAGTGATGACTGCAGACAGGATCTATATGTATCTCTGTATACAGGGAGCTCCCCTAGTGATGCTGCAGACAGGATCTTATCATGTATCTCTGTATACAGGGAGCTCCCCTAGTGGTGGCTGCAGACAGGATTTATCATGTATCTATATCAGGGAGCTCCCCTAGTGGTGCTCAGACAGGATCTTATGTATTCTGTATACAGGGAGCTCCCCTAGTGGTGCTGCAGACAGGATCTTATATGTATCTCTGTATACAGGAAGCTCCCCCTAGTGGTGACTGCAGACAGGATCTTATCATGTATCTCTGTATACAGGGAGCTCCCCCTAGTGGTGGCTGCAGACAATCTTATCATATATCTCTGTATCAGGGAGCTCCCCCTAGTGGTGGCTGCAGACAGGATGTTATCATTATCTTATACAGGGAGCTCCCCTAGTGGTGACTGCAGACAGGATTTATCATGTATCTTATACAGGGAGCTCCCCTAGTGGTGACTGCAGACAGGATCTTATATGTATCTCTGTATACAGGGAGCTCCCCCTAGTGGTGCTGCAGACAGGATCTTATCATGTATCTCTGTATACAGGGAGCTCCCCCTAGTGGTGGCTGCAGACAGGATTTATCATGTATCTATATACAGGGAGCTCCCCCTAGTGGTGTGCAGACAAGATCTTATCATTATCCTGTATACAGGAAGTCCCCCTATGTGACTGCAGACAGAATCTTATCATGTATCTCTGTATACAGGGAGCTCCCTAGTGGTGGCTGCAGACAGGACTTTTCAGTATCTCTGTTAAGGGAGTACCCCTATGGTGGCTGCAGACAGGATCTTATCATGTATCTCTGTTACAGGGAGCTCCCCCTAGGAGTGGCTGCAGACAGGTCTTATCATGTATCTCTGTATACAGGACTCCCCTAGTTAGGCTGGCAGACAGGATTTATATGTATCTGGTTACAGGGAGCTCCCCTATGGTGGTTTGCAGACAGGATCGTTTTATGTATCTCTGTATACATGGGAGCTCCCCTAGGGTGGCGCGCAGGATCTTTCATGTATCTCTGTATGCAGGAGCTCCCCCTAGTGTGACTGCAGACGGTTCTTATCATCGATCTCTGTATACGGATGCTCCCCAGTGGTGACTGCAGACAGACTTTCATGTATCTCGTATACAGGGAGCTCCCTCTAGTGTGACTGCAGACAGAATCTTATCATGTACTCTCTGTATCGGTCGCTCCCCTGAAAGGGTGACTGCAGAAATGATCTTCCATGTATCTCTGTATCGGGGCTCCCCCTAGTGATGGATGCAGACAGGATCTTTCAGATCTGTATACGGACTCCCCCTAGTGGGTGCAGACATGATCTTATCATGTATCTCTGTATACAGGGAGCTCCCCCTAGTGGTGGCTGCAGACAGGATGTTATCATGTATCTCTGTATACAGGGAGCTCCCCCTATGATGACTGCAGACAGGATCTTATCATATATCTCTGTATACAGGGAGCTCCCCCTAGTGATGACTGCAGACAGGATCTTATCATGTATCTCTGTATACAGGGAGCTCCCCCTAGCGATGACTGCAGACAGAATCTTATCATGTATCTCTGTATACAGGGAGCTCCCCCTAGTGGTGGCTGCAGACAGGATCTTATGTATCTCTGTATACAGGGAGCTCCCCCTAGTGGTGGCTGCAGACAGGATCTTATCATGTATCTCTGTATACAGGGAGCTCCCCCTAGTGGTGGCTGCAGACAGGATCTTATCATGTATCTCTGTATACAGGGAGCTCCCTCTAGTGGTGGTTGCAGACAGGATCTTATGTATCTCTGTATACAGGAGCTCCCCTAGTGGTGGCTGCAGACAGGATCTTATCATGTATCTCTGTATGCAGGGAGCTCCCCCTAGTGGTGACTGCAGACAGGATCTTATCATGTATCTCTGTATACAGGATGCTCCCCCTAGTGGTGACTGCAGACAGGACCTTATCATGTATCTGTGTATACAGGGAGCCCCCCCTAGTGGTGGCTGCAGACAGGATCTTATCATGTATCTCTGTATGCAGGGAGCTCCCCTAGTGGTGACTGCAGACAGGATCTTATCATGTATCTCTGTATACAGGATGCTCCCCCTAGTGGTGACTACAGACAGGATCTTATCATGTATCTCTGTATACAGGGAGCTCCTCCTAGTGGTGACTGCAGACAGGATCTTATCATGTATCTCTGTATATAGGGAGCTCCTCCTAGTGGTGGCTGCAGACAGGATCTTATCATGTATCACTGTATACAGGAGCTCCCCCTAGTGGTGACTGCAGACAGGAACTTATAATTTATCTGTATACAGGAAGCTCCCCCTAGTGGTGGCTGCAGACAGGATCTTATCATGTATCTCTGTATACAGGGAGCTCCCCTAGTGGTGGCTGCAGACAGGATCTTATCATGTATCTCTGTATACAGGGAGCTCCCTCAAGTGGTGGCTGCAGACAGGATCTTATGTATCTCTGTATACAGGGAGCTCCCCCTAGTGGTGGCTGCAGACAGGATCTTATCATGTATCTCTGTATACAGGGAACTCCCCCTAGTGGTGGCTGCAGACAGGATCTTATCATGTATATCTGTATACAGGGAGCTCCCCCTAGTGGTGGCTACAGACAGGATATTATCATGTATATCTGTATACAGGGAGCTCCCCCTAGTGGTGGTTGCAGGCACAATGTTGTCTATCACTGATACATGAAGGTCGCTCTTTGCTGTGCTAGTGATATACTCAGATATGTGTCACTCTGTGGAGTATGCCATGACTTGTGTCGGCTCTATGTTATGTACTTCTGTGCAGCATTCACCATGACTCATCCTTGTCACTTTTCTACGCACCGGGTTCTGGCAGGACGTGCCGCTGCAGGTGTTTTGGCAGCACTTCTGTTCACCCTCACAGTTGTTATCGGAGTGGCAGAGTTTGGTTTGGTCGCAGGTTGTCCCATTGACGATCTCAGGAGAACGACAGGAGCCGGGTTTATCTGGGGAGGAATGAAGATGGAGCAGTCACAGCGGGTCGGTGCTGTGGTCTCCCAGTCGGACAGTCGGGTTCCTACTCACCGTCTGGGATCTGACACTGAAATCCATCACAGGACGTCTTACAACATTTGCGATTGCCTTCACAGTCAGAGTCGTAGGAGCATTTCTTGTCACAGATCCCCAGAGACAAATCACGGATACCCGGGCACGTTCCTGGCTTAGCTGAAAGGGTGAAATTAAAGAAATGAACATCTTCGCGGCACGGACCTCGTCGCCCATCTTGTCCCCCGAGCTTAGGATTGCTGAATGGATGGAGCTTGCTGCGACCTGTGGTGCATCCTGTTGGGCAGCACGGCAGCTTTTTTTTGGTGATGTTTCTTTGCATGATCCCGTGGGGGCGGGGTAACATCGATACACAAAGCCACGCCCATTTACCAAAAACTCGCCCCTTCAGGTCACAGCCCCACAGTGAAGGTGCGCAAGTCCTACAGTGAAGTTTATACACCCAATGGCTTCCTCCTGACAACCTCCACCATTGTTACAGGGTCTGGACCTACAGTGATAACAGTCTCTACAGCAGTGCCGTGTGCTCAGGAGTCGGGGGTTAAGCAGGGTTTTGGCAATTATCGTTTGAAGGTCTGGACTGAACATTCCCATCACAGAGAGGACTCATCTAGTGAAGTCCAACAAAAAATGCATCTCTTTACTTTCAAGAGATACAGAATGACAGCGTGTATCATATCGGCCTCCACTTGCCAGCACGTCACCGCGAGACCCCCAGCACCAGTGCTGGACATGAGCGCAGCGCTGGGGCCACATGAGGGGCACCCAACATTACAGACCTTCTCTAAAGATGGATCCCAGCCTTTCCCTGATGGTTGGAGGACGGGCAGTTTATTGATTCTACATTTGCAGAACAGATTTACCGGCAGCGACAAAAGACCCTCAATAAGTCATTGCTTGTTCTCCCAAATAATCCAAAACCCAAAGTTACTGATGTCTGCTAAAAAGGATTAGTGACATCAGATGGAAACAAAACAAGGGATTATTAGGACGAGTGAAGGTCATCACTCAACAGGACTGGAATCGTGCATATTAGAATGGATAAAGGGTTAATTATCTGTAGAATTCTAGAACAACAACAGAAAATTAAATATCCTAATTGTCCAACATTCTGCCATATTCAATTTATAGAAGAGGCGTCACTCCAGATACCCCCCAACAGGCGCCATAAGATTATTGCTGCCCATGGGGGCGCCCGTCCGGTCTGATCCAATGTAAGAGCGGTCAGTGCCCCGACTGTCCCTGTATATCAAGGACCAGAACTGGACATGAAGCAATGGAAGGAGGAGGATGCACTATGGGCAGAAAGAAAGCTGGCGGAGGTGGTGTGACGGGGTGACACTCTGCGGAGTGACGGGGGCCCATGCTCTGCGATCATTGTACCAGCTACCTAGACATTGCGCAGCCCCCCCTTCATGGCAGCGCAATTCCCTAATGGTCGGTCAGGAAGTGTCTGAGGATCGAGGTGATGGTTTCTCTCCAGATCCGTCTTCAGAGGATGGATGGGCCACAGCCTGGAGCGCACAGGCTGTAACATGGCAGTAGGGACCCCCGGAGCATGTCCGCATCTCAGACACTGATCTCTTGCTTCTTAGCAAAAGTGTTCAGAACTAAAGACGAGGATCTTGGGTGACATCTGCTCGGACTGTATGGACCCCACAACCACATCACAGCAAAGCTCTCGGAGGGGCTCTGACTATAAAGATGCAGCACCGCCGCCGCAGCAGGGGGTGCGGCCCACAGCACCATGCTGCCAGAATAAGACCCCCTGGCTCCAGGTCACTCCACCCCACAAACAGCAGCAATGGCAGCCACACCGCACCAACACCAGGTGAAAGGTGCTAAACCCCCTCACCTTCCACATGTTCTCAGACATAGGGCGCAGTCAGACGGCCGTGTAACATGGATGACGATCGAATCGCAGTGCTCAGACTGGCCGACGGCTCTCCTGACCCTGCATACAATACAGGCTGTCACACTCAGGTCAGGAGAGCCGCCGGCCAGTCCTAGTACTGCAATTCGATCGTCATCCATGTTACACGGCTGCACATCCAGTTGGAAGAATGTCTCAAGTGGGGTACCACAAGGCTCTGTTTTGGGCCCTGTATTGTTCAACATCTTTATCAATGATTTAGATGAAGGAATTGAGGGTAAGCTGATTACATTTGCTGATGACACAAAGCTAGGAGGGGTAGCTAATACTAGAGAAGAGAGAGGATTCAAAAAGATATACATAAACTGGAGCAGTGGGCAGCAACTAACAGAATGGTTTTTAATAGGGAAAAATGCAAAGTACTACATCTGTGCAATAAAAATGAAAAAAGCATATACAGAATGGGAGGAATAGGGCTAAGTAACAGCACATGTGAAAAAGACTTGGGTATACTAATTGATCACAGACTTAACATGAGTCAACAGTGTGATGCAGCAGCAAAAAAGGCAAATACAATTCTAGGATGTATCAACAGAAGCATACAGTCTAGATCACGTGAGGTCATTATTGCCCTCTACTCCTCTTTGGTCAGACCTCATCTGGAATACTGTGTCCAGTTTTGGGCACATTTTAAAAAAGACATCAACAAACTGGAGCAAGTTCAGAGAAGAGCCACCAGAATGGTGACCGGTCTGCAAACCATGTCCTATGAGGAACGGTTGCAGGATTTGGGAATGTTTAGCTGCAAAAAAGAAGACTGAGAGGAGACTTAATAGCTGTCTACAAATATCTCAAGGGCTGTCACATTGTAGAAGGATCATCTTTATTCTCATTTGCACAAGGAAAGACTAGAAGCAATGGGATGAAACTGAATGGGAGGAGACACAGATTAGATATTAGAAAAAACTTTTTGACAGTTAGTGTGGTCAATGAGTGGAACAGGCTGCCACAAAAGGTGGTGAGTTCTCCTTCAATGGAAGTCTTCACACAGAGGCGGGACAGACATCTGTCTGGGATGATTTAGAGAATCCTGCTTTAAGCAGGGGGTTGGACCAGATGACCCAGGAGGTCCCTTCCAACTCTACTATTCTATGATTCTATGATGTGATCGACATCCAACTGCGCTCTGAGAACAAAAATAGGCAGAAACCCCAGGAGTCTCCTGGCCATTTATAAACCCTTTGGTCACATGGAAAAAAGAAGGGGACAGTGTACATGTGCTTTAGGTGGACGCACGAGGTCAGGGACCCACTAGGACTAGGAGTCCGCACATTTTTGTGGATCCACTGAGGTTCAGTGTCGGAGTTTGTGGACTTCCAGTACTTCAGTTATAATGCACAGGATCTGCGGCCGATCCCACCGGACTTCTGCAGAGGAACCTGGAGTCCGGGCCTGAATGGTTCAGAGATGCACAATATTAGGTGGTGGTTTTAGGCCACGTTCACACATTCAGTCTTTTACATCAGTATTTGTAAGTAATAACCAGAAGTGGAAAAGTATAATAGAAACTCGTCACCACTTCTGCATGTATCACCCTCCTGTTTATGGCTACAAATACTGATGTAAAAGACTGACCAAATACTGATCGTGTGAATGTGGTCTTAAGGTACTGTCACACTAAGCGAGATCGCTAACGAGATCGCTACTGCGTCAGCGATTTAATGACGCAGCAGCAATCTCGTTAGCGACTTAGCTGTGTGTGACATGTAGCAGCGATGTGGCCCCTGCTGTGATGTCGCTGATCGCTTATGAATGTTCTGAGCCGTTTTTTGGTCGTTGGTGTCCTGCTGGTGAGCCTGAATCTCTGAGTGTGACATGTAGCAGTGATGTGGCCTCTGCTGAGATGTCACTGATCACTTATGAACGTTCTGAGCCGTTTTTTGGTCATTGGTGTCCTGCTGGTGATCCTGAATCGCTGTGTGTGACATGTAGCAGTGATGTGGCCTCTGCTGAGATGTCACTGATCACTTATGAACGTTCTGAGCCGTTTTTTGGTCGTTGGTGTCCCGCTGGTGAGTCTGAATCGCTGTGTGTGACATGTAGCAGTGATGTGGCCTCTGCTGAGATGTCACTGATCACTTATGAACGTTCTGAGCCGTTTTTTGGTCGTTGGTGTCCTGCTGGTGAGCCTGAATCGCTGAGTGTGACATGTAGCAGTGATGTGGCCCCTGCTGAGATGTCGTTGATCACTTATGAACGTTCTGAGCCGTTTTTTGGTCGTTGGTGTCCTGCTGGTGAGCCTGAATCTCTGTGTGTGACATGTAGCAGTGATGTGGCCTCTGCTGAGATGTCGTTGATCACTTATGAACGTTCTGAGCCGTTTTTTGATCGTTGGTGTCCTGCTGGTGAGCCTGAATCGCTGAGTGTGACATGTAGCAGTGATGTGGCCTCTGCTGAGATGTCGCTGATCACTTATGAACGTTCTGAGCCGTTTTTTGATCGTTGGTGTCCTGCTGGTGAGCCTGAATCGCTGTGTGTGACATGTAGCGGTGATGTGGCCTCTGCTGAGATGTCGCTGATCACTTATGAACGTTCTGAGCCGTTTTTTGGTCGTTGGTGTCCCGCTGGTGAGTCTGAATCGCTGTGTGTGACATGTAGCAGTGATGTGGCCTCTGCTGAGATGTCACTGATCACTTATGAATGTTCTGAGCCGTTTTTTTGGTCGTTGGTGTCCTGCTGGTGATCCTGAATCTCTGTGTGTGACATGTAGCAGTGATGTGGCCCCTGCTGAGATGTCACTGATCACTTATGAACGTTCTGAGCCGTTTTTTGGTCGTTGGTGTCCTGCTGGTGAGCCTGAATCGCTGTGTTTGACATGTAGCAGTGATGTGGCCTCTGCTGAGATGTCACTGATCACTTATGAACGTTCTGAGCCGTTTTTTGGTCGTTGGTGTCCTGCTGGTGAGTCTGAATCTCTGAGTGTGACATGTAGCAGTGATGTGGCCTCTGCTGAGATGTCACTGATCACTTATGAACGTTCTGAGCCGTTTTTTGGTCGTTGGTGTCCTGCTGGTGAGCCTGAATCGCTGTGTGTGACATGTAGCAGTGATGTGGCCCCTGCTGAGATGTCGCTGATCACTTATGAATGTTCTGAGCCGTTTTTTGGGTCGTTGTGTCCTGCTGGTGAGCCTGAATCCTGTGTGTGACATGTAGCAGTGATGTGGCCTCTGCTGAGATGTCGCTGATCACTTATGAACGTTCTGAGCGTTTTTTGTCGTTGGTGTCCGCTGGTGAGCCTGAATCCTGAGTGTGACATGTAGCAGTGATGTGCCTCTGCTGAGATGTCACTGATCACTTATGAACTTCTAGCCGTTTTTGAGTCGTTGTGTCCCGCTGGTGAGCCTGAATCGCTGTGTGTGACATGTAGCAGTGATGTGGCCTCTGCTGAGATGTCACTGATCACTTATGAACGTTCTGAGCCGTTTTTTGATCGTTGGTGTCCTGCTGGTGAGCCTGAATCTCTGTGTGACATGTAGCAGTGATGGCCTCTGCTGAGATGTCCTGATCACTTATGAACGTTCTGAGCCGTTTTTTGTCGTTGGTGTCCTGCTGGTGAGTCCTGAATCTGCTGAGTGTGACATGTAGCAGTGATGTGGCCTCTGCTGAGATGTCACTGATCACTTATGAACGTTCTGAGCCGTTTTTTGGTCGTTGGTGTCCTGCTGGTGAGCCTGAATCGCTGTGTGTGACATGTAGCAGTGATGTGGCCTCTGCTGAGATGTCGCTGATCACTTATGAATGTTCTGAGCCGTTTTTTGGTCGTTGGTGTCCCGCTGGTGATCCTGAATCCTGGTGTGACATGTAGCAGTGATGTGGCCTCTGCTGAGATGTCACTGATCACTTATGAAGTTCTGAGCCGTTTTTTGGTCGTTGGTGTCCGCTGGTGAACCTGAATCCTGTGTGTGACATGTAGCAGTGATGTGGCCTCTGCTGAGATGTCACTGATCACTTATGAACGTTCTGAGCCGTTTTTTGTCGTTGGTGTCCGCTGGTGAGCCCGAATCGCTGTGTGTGACATGTAGCAGTGATGTGGCCTCTGCTGAGATGTCCGTGATCACTTATGAACGTTCTGAGCCGTTTTTTGTCGTTGGTGTCCCGCTGGTGAGCCTGAATCTCTGAGTGTGACATGTAGCAGTGATGTGGCCTCTGCTGAGATGTCACTGATCACTTATGAACGTTCTGAGCCGTTTTTTGGTCGTTGGTGTCCCGCTGGTGAGCCTGAATCTCTGAGTGTGACATGTAGCAGTGATGTGGCCTCTGCTGAGATGTCACTGATCACTTATGAACGTTCTGAGCCGTTTTTTGATCGTTGGTGTCCTGCTGGTGAGCCTGAATCACTGTGTGTGACATGTAGCAGTGATGTGGCCTCTGCTGAGATGTCACTGATCACTTATGAACGTTCTGAGCCGTTTTTTGATCGTTGGTGTCCTGCTGGTGAGCCTGAATCGCTGTGTGTGACATGTAGCAGTGATGTGGCCTCTGCTGAGATGTCACTGATCACTTATGACGTTCTGAGCCGTTTTTTGAGTCGTTGGTGTCCTGCTGGTGAGCCTGAATCGCTGTGTGTGACATGTAGCAGTGATGTGGCTCTGCTGAGATGTCGCTGATCACTTATGAATGTTCTGAGCCGTTTTTTGTCGTTGGTGTCCCGCTGGTGAACCTGAATCACTGTGTGTGACATGTAGCAGTGATGTGGCCTCTGCTGAGATGTCACTGATCACTTATGAACGTTCTGAGCCGTTTTTTGGTCGTTGGTGTCCCGCTGGTGAGTCTGAATCGCTGTGTGTGACATGTAGCAGTGATGTGGCCTCTGCTGAGATGTCACTGATCACTTATGACGTTCTGAGCCGTTTTTTGGTCGTTGGTGTCCCGCTGGTGAGCCTGAATCTCTGGTGTGACATGTAGCAGTGATGTGGCCTCTGCTGAGATGTCACTGATCACTTATGAACGTTCTGAGCCGTTTTTTGGTCGTTGGTGTCCGCTGGTGAGCCTGAATCCTGAGTGTGACATGTAGCAGTGATGTGGCCTCTGCTGAGATGTCACTGATCACTTATGAACGTTCTGAGCGTTTTTGATCGTGGTGTCCTGCTGGTGAGCCTGAATCGCTGTGTGTGACATGTAGCATGATGTGGCCTCTGCTGAGATGTCACTGATCACTTATGAACGTTCTGAGCCGTTTTTGATCGTTGGTGTCCTGCTGGTGAGCCTGAATCGCTGTGTGGACATGTAGCAGTGATGTGGCCTCTGCTGAGATGTCACTGATCACTTATGAACGTTCTGAGCCGTTTTTGATCGTTGGTGTCCTGCTGTGAGCCTGAATCGCTGTGTGTGACATGTAGCAGTGATGTAGCCTCTGCTGAGATGTCGCTGATCACTTATGAACGTTCTGAGACGTTTTTTGATCGTTGGTGTCCTGCTGGTGAGCCTGAATCGCTGAGTGTGACATGTAGCAGTGATGTGGCCTCTGCTGAGATGTCGCTGATCACTTATGAACGTTCTGAGACGTTTTTTTGATCGTTGGTGTCCGCTGGTGAGCCTGAATCTCTTGTGTGACATGTAGCAGTGATGTGGCCTCTGCTGAGATGTCACTGATCACTTATGAACGTTCTGAGCCGTTTTTTGATCGTTGGTGTCCATGCTGTGAGCCTGAATCGCTGTGTGTGACATGTAGCAGTGATGTGGCCTCTGCTGAGATGTCGCTGATCACTTATGAACGTTCTGAGACGTTTTTTGATCGTTGGTGTCCTGCTGGTGAGCCTGAATCGCTGAGTGTGACATGTAGCAGTGATGTGGCCCCTGCTGAGATGTCGCTGATCGCTTATGAACATTCTGAGCCGTTTTTTGATCGTGTGTCCTGCTGGTGAGCCTGAATCGCTATGTGTGACATGTAGCAGTGATGTGGCCTCTGCTGAGATGTCACTGATCGCTTATGAACGTTCTGAGCCGTTTTTTGGTCGTTGGTGTCCCGCTGGTGAGCCTGAATCGCTGTGTGTGACATGTAGCAGTGATGTGGCCCTGTGAGATGTCTCTGATCACTTATGAACGTTCTGAGCCGTTTTTTGGTCGTTGGTGTCCTGCTGGTGAGCCTGAATCGCTGTGTGTGACATGTAGCAGTGATGTGGCCTCTGCTGAGATGTCGCTGATCACTTATGAACGTTCTGAGCCGTTTTTTGGTCGTTGGTGTCCTGCTGGTGAGCCTGAATCGCTGTGTGTGACAGTAGCGGTGATGTGGCCTCTGCTGAGATGTCACTGATCACTTATGAACATTCTGAGCCGTTTTTTGATCGTTGGTGTCCTGCTGATGACCCTGAATCGCTGTGTGTGACATGTAGCAGTGATGTGGCCCCTGCTGCGATGTCGCTGATCGCTTATGAACATTCTGAGCCGTTTTTTGGTCGTTGGTGTCCCGCTGGTGATCCTGAATCTCTGTGTGTGACATGTAGCAGTGATGTGGCCTCTGCTGAGATGTCGTTGATCACTTATGAACGTTCTGAGCCGTTTTTTGGTCGTTGGTGTCCCGCTGGTGAGCCTGAATCGCTGAGTGTGACACCCTTTATGAACGACTTCACCAGCGTCGCAGGCGGGACTAGGTTTTCCCAACGACCGCAGAGGTCGTTATACAGATCTCTGATCTCTGATGGGATCTTTGTGTTTGGAATCTACTAGCGATCACATAGCGATCGCACCAACGATCTCGCCAGGTCGTGTCGTTGTCGTGATCGCTAGTGCGAATGTAACAAGATGTAACAGAATGTAACAAGATGTAACAGAATGTAACAAGATGTAACAGAATGTCACAGAATATAGCAGAATGTCACATTCTCCCCGGGATAGGACAATGGGGGTCTGTGGGCCTTACCTGCAGCCGCGGCCACCTCTGCCCCACGGACACACGTCAGTTCCAGCAGCAGTGCCAGCAGGAGGTAGCGCCTCATTGTGCTGCTCGCGGCTCTGGGTAGACAGCAATCCCTGCAAATCACCCAAATAGTATTTAAATGTGAGGCGGTGCAGGGAGGAGCGGCCAGGGTGGGGTCTGCGGTGGGACGGACCCTGACACCTGCTACCTGCAGCCCCGAGCCACTTCAGGAAAGAATCAGAAAAGTCTCCAAGCTGAGACAAAGGATCTGCCAGCGTCAGACGGCAAAAACAGAAAGAAACGGAACGTCTCCGATGGAACAGTCTGTGCGAGGTCCGGGACATTCAGATCTATGGGATCCTGCGGTCATAAAGGGCAAAAGGCTCAATGTACTGACCTCAGCCTGTGTACACAGACCCGGCCCAAGCACAGAGGCTTGTAGGTCACCAAAACCCAGCACCTGCGGCAAATCATACTGGGAGTTGTAGTTCCACAGCCAGTGGTGTAACTTGAAGCTTGTGGGTCCCGATGCAAAATCCCCAAGAAACTTATTGCAACTCTTTAAAGGTTTTGGTCCTTTCTTATAGGCTAAGGGCCACGTAAGCACCAGGGCCCGGGTGCGATTGCAACCCCTGCACCTATCGTAGTTATGCCTCTGCTCACAGCTGGAGAAACGCAGGTTATAGGGGCCGGACAGACCACTGGTGCAAACTGTGCAGCCACCCAGGGGCCAAAGAGAAGAGGGGGCCACAGGATTTGTGCATGATGAGGAGCTCTAGTCCTGCATAGGCCCATGTCCTCCAGTCTGTGTCCTGTAGACCCCATTATCACCTGGCCGGGGCGCAGGGGCTTCACGCTTCCTTCACTCTGGTTACATCCATACAACGGCTTCAGTCTGCATTTGCTGTAGACATTGGGTTCAGTAAACCACATGGATCAGATGTGAGGAACTACGACTCCCAGCATTGTAATGAGACTTCCTCACCACCACCTGCTGGTCACAGTCGGTATTACAAATAGATCTCCAGATATGAGTAATGGGAGCAGCGCTGTAGGTTTTGGGGCGGAGATGCCCCTGAGAAGAGAGCGATGCGGACCTGTGATTATTTGGTACAGATTTATGTATTAGACCCCAATTATATACGAGAAGCCATGTGATCTCCACGATGGGTGGGGGGCAATAACATAACTAGAAGCGTGTGGACCCCAGTGCAAAATCCCTAACAGGACCCCAACTACCATGGGTCTTCTCATATGGCCAATATCTTATGTCCCCCCTGGGTACAGGGTCCAGGTGCAACCGGGCCCCTGCACCCTCTATAGTTACACCTTCCGTAGGGGGCACCAGGGGGGCTGGTGATTTCATGTCTTGGTGTATCATGTATTCTCTTGAACAAGTTGTGTTGTTCAGGAGGATCTGGGGTCCGGCTGCCCTAAATTTCATTGAGGCTCCAGAAGAAAACTGCAGTCTGTCCATAGTCAATTAAAGGGCCGCTCCGGATCCACTTGATATTCATGGTCCTGGTGCAGGAATCGCAGGGACAGATGTCCCATAAAATGACTTTTCCCTACTGCCACCCCCCATATTGCTGCATGAGGTGCACAGCTTTTGTGTCCTCAGTGTTGTGCTCACTGTCGCCCCCTACTGAGTAACGCTCAGTGTACAAGCTGCCAAGGACAGCGGGGGAGGGGAAGTGACACCTAATCTATGAATATTTCTTACCAAAGTGGTTGTCACTAATCCCCAAGGATCACAAATTTCTGTATCCGCAGCTGCTACTATAGGACCGAACAATGTGGTAAGAGACTCGGAAACACTGAAGCAATGTCTGCAGCCTGGGGCAGTGATGCACCTCCATGGGAATGCTCTGAATCACTTTACTGGGGAGCAATGGTGACAAACTGGTAAAAAGTTGAACAACTAAAGTCATGGAAAGATGGCATCATGTGACCTGTGCCGGGCGCCGTCGCGCGCAACGTCTTCATGCAATGAAGACAAAACTGAAATGAATAGAAATGAAATCTTCATGAGCTGATCAGTTGGCTCCTCGGCACGTAGACCCGAGATCACCGGTAATGTCTCCACAAACTTTCAACTATTTGTGGTTGCTGTGATGATAAATTATGTTCTTCAGACGCCAAACATCGAAGCGGTTAAAATCCACGGCCCCGGAGTACAAACCACACCTGGCGGCTGCCTACACATCTGATCCTGGCAGTACGAGGCACTGAAGTCAACTCCAACTGCCCCGGGCAGAAGAACCTGTTATTGACTGTACCCAGGAGCCTTCATCATATTGTGCCTAAAATGTCTACATTGCAGCCATAAGTCAGTGCATGACACCCTGTACCTGTCTACAGAGGGCCGAAGACTGCAGGATACGGCCACAGAACGCTGCCGGACACGGGATCATTCACCACCGAAAGTGCATCTCCATAGACGTGTGGGAAGATCCAGGTCCTTCTATCCTCCAGACTCCTCTGTCTCCCCCAGACCCCTCTGTCTCCTCCAGACCCCTTAGTTCTCTTCAGACCCTCTATTCTTCACTAGACTTCTTAGTCTCCCGTATACATCTGTTCATTTTACAGACCCTTTTGTCTCCTCCAGACCCTCTATTCTTCACTAAATTTTTCTGTCCCCATATAGATCTGTTCCTCTTACAGACCCCTCCATACCCTGCAGACCCTTCTTATAGACCCCTCCGCCCCCTGCAGACCCCTCTGTCCCTCTTACAGACCCTTCCATCCCCTGCAGACCCCTCTGTTCCTTCTACAGACCCCTCCATCCCCTGCAGACCCCTCTGTCCCTCTTACAGACCCCCTCCATCCCCTGCAGACCCCTCTGTCCCTCTTACAGACCCATCCATCCCCTGCAGACCCCTCTGTCCCTCTTACAGACCCCTCCATCCCCTGCTGACCCACCTGTCCCTCTTACAGACCCCTCCATCCCCGGCAGACCCATCTGTCCCTCTTACAGACCCCTCCATCCCCTGCAGACCCATCTGTTCCTCTTACAGACCCTCTGTCCCTCTTACAGACCCCTCCATCCCCTGCTGACCCATCTGTCCTTCTTAACAGTTCCTGCAGACCCATCTGTCCTTCTTACAGACCCATCCATCCCCTGCAGACCCCTCTGTCCCTCTAACAGACCCATCCATCCCCTGCAGACCCCTCTGTCCCTCTTACAGACCCCTCCATCCCTGCTGACCCATCTGTCCCTCTTACAGACCCCTCCATCCCTGCAGACCTCTCTTACAGACCCCTCCATCCCCTGCAGACCTCTCTTACAGACCCCTCCATCCCCTGCAGACCTCTCTTACAGACCCCTCCATCCCCTGCAGACCCATCTGTTCCTCTTACAGACCCCTGCAGACCCTCTGTCCCTCTTACAGACCCCTCCATCCCCTGCTGACCCATCTGTCCTTCTTAACAGTCCCCTGCAGACCCATCTGTCCTTCTTACAGACCACTCCATCGCCTGCAGACCCTCTGTCATTCTTAAAGACCCCTCTGCCCCCTGAAGACCCCTCTGTTCCTCCTACAGACCCCTCCATCCCCTGCAGACCCCTCTCTCCCTCTAACAGACCCCTGCGGACCCCTCTGCTTCTCTTACAGACCCCTCCATCCCCTGCAGACCCCTCTGTCCCTCTTACAGACCCCTCCATCCCCTGCTGACCCATCTGTCCCTCTTACAGTCCCCTGCAGACTCCTCTGTTCCTCTTACAGAACCCTCCGTCCCCTGCAGACCCATCTGTCCCTCTTACAGACCCTTCCATCTCCTGCAGACCCCTCTGTTCTTCTTACAGACCCCTCCATCCCCTGCAGACCCCTCTGTTCTTCTTACAGACCCCTCCATCCCCTGCTGACCCCTCTGTTCCTTACAGACCCCTGCAGACCCATCTGTCCCTCTTTCAGATCCCTCCATCCCTGCAGACCCCTCTTACAGATCCCTCCATCCCTGCAGACCCCTCTGTCCCTCTTACAGACCCCTCCATCTCCTACAGACCCCTCTTACAGACCCCTCCATCCCCTGCAGTCCCCTCTTACAGACCCCTCCATCCCCTGCAGACCCCTCCATCCCCTGCAGACCCCTCTTACAGACCCCTCCATCCCTGCAGACCCCTCTGTCCCTCTTACAGACCCCTGCAGACCCATCTGTCCTTCTTACAGATCCCTCCATCTCCTGCAGACCCCTCTGTCCCTCTTACAGACCCCTCCATCTCCTGCAGACCCCTCTGTCCCTCTTACAGACCCCTGCAGACCCATCTGTCCTTCTTACAGACCCCTCCATTTCCTGCAGACCCCTCTGTTCCTCTTACAGACCCCTGCAGACCCATGTGTCCCACTTACAGACCCCTGCAGACCCCTCTTACAGATCCCTGCAGACCCCTCTGTCCCTCTTACAGACCCCTCCATCTCCTGCAGACCCCTCTGTCCCTCTTACAGACCCCTGCAGACCCATCTGTCCTTCTTACAGACCCCTCCATCTCCTGCAGACCCCTCTGTTCCTCTTACAGACCCCTGCAGACCCATCTGTCCCACTTACAGACCCCTCCATCCTCTGCAGACCCCTCTTTCAGACCCCTCCATCCCTGCAGACCCCTCTTACAGACCCCTCCATCCCCTGCAGACCCCTCTGTCCCTCTTACAGACCCCTGCAGACCCATCTGTCCTTCTTACAGACCCCTCTGTCCCTCCTTGTTCTTCTCCAGATTTCTCTTGCCATATTTTATTGTTGCTTTATCAGGCTTGTGGAAATCCAGAATACTCGATGGTTCTTTTTTCTGACATTTGCTTTGGGGGAACAGGCAGGACACCTCCTTATGTATGATGATTGGGTGACAGTGGGTTTGGCAAACAACATGTGGGTCCACTATTAGACTGCAGTCGCACACTGGTGTTTGTGGTGGGTCGCATGATTGTGCCCCCAGTTTGTGCACTGCAGACCAGTTACAGTTGTAATCACAGCCATGATCTCTGAGTATTGTCTGTTACTGATATTCCCACCAGAATCCCCCTATATTACATCACACATCTCTGCCGCGACCCTGCACTGCCTGATATCCCAACAGGAGCCCAATCAGCAGCCGCTTCAATGCACAAATCTCCTCCTGGACCAATCACTACAGTGTCGGGCAGAAAAGACCACAGATAGGACCATTGATGGCTCTCAGACTGGATGGTCAGGAGCCTCATGGAAAAGCAGCCCAATATGGGCACCGTAGTAATATGTAGCCTGCGCAGCGACTCGCGAAACTGGATTGATGCAGAATTCCTTTGCATCTTCTTCTTGATGTTTCCTTCTCTTTTCCGTTTTATTGCAGAACATGTCATAGAGCATTAAGTCAACAGCCGTCTGGAAATATTAAATTCCTCCCCATAATATTCACCTTCCATTTACTTAGCAATGTTGACATAACAAAGGATAATATTTCACGGCTCGAGATCTGCGCTGATTCAATATCACACCCCCCCCCACTCCTTAGATACAAAAGGTCCTTAAGGTCGATTTGCCAAGATGTTGTAAGAGGAAGACTCCCCATCTTGCATAACCAGGCCCTGAGCGGAGCTTATACCCTGCTGCATCTTCTGATGATCCCAGGTTGGATTGTCTCCTGGATTTGCAGGAAACGTTACATCTTATCACTATTATCATGGTGAATGTCTCACTTTGTAGCTTTCACGTTGCCGGTAGCTTTTTTTTGCAACACAATTATAGAAAGGGTTGGAGTTGTGCATAGAAAAGCGGAGGATCATCTGGTAGCCGCCGTAATAGGAATCCATCACAGCGTGCAAGATCCCGATCGGTTGCCCTGGAGCAAGTGTTCGCAATTTGTGTATTTTCTCATAAACAAAGAAAAATGTGCTAACTTCTTTAACCTTTCTCTAAATGATCTCATTAGTCAACACTTTAGTGTCTGCAAGAACCTGTTTTTCTTCTCCTGTCATGTCCCCACATAGCAGAAGGGCGGCCATAGCGTTGCCGTCTTCTTATATTTGTACTCATACTGAGTACATTAAGTACTGGAACAATCTTACCCTATACGAAAACAATAATGAAAACAATGGTGATCGGGAAGTGATTGATGGCAACTATAGATAAAAATCTACTTCATAGCCTCCCTTTAAGCTTATCACTTTCCATCTGTTGACCACAATCCTTATGACAAATTAATGGTCTGGGTCAGTCCTATTTATTGGAAGATGAAACAAAGAAACGTACAAGTACAAACATCCTAAAATGTGGAAATTCAAAATTTTCACTAATATGTCAGAGCAGTTCACATGAAATTATAACAGTGTTTGTTGGGATGAGCAACCCAGGATCTAGTAACTATCATCAAGATATCCATGACAGGGTCTAGAAAAACATAGACTTGTCCAGTCCTCAATGGCATTTTCTATTGATTTAAAAACTCCAAAACAGAGAAACAGGGTATTGGGAAGAACATTGACCAAACCAAAGAAAATGAAGAAGAGTATGAACAAGGCAAGAAAAATAGTGTAGAACATGGACCCAGCCTAACAAAATGGTGACGAAAATGGACCAAACCAAGCAAAATAGAGAACATGGACCAAACCAAGAGAAATGGGGTAAAGCAAGGAACAGTCCAAGGAAAATGGTGAAGCACATCGAGCAGTCCAAGGAAAATAGTGAAGAACATGGACCAAGCCAAGGAAAATGATGAAGAATATGGACCAAGCCAAGGAAAATGGTGAAGGACAAAGACCAAGCCAAGGAAAATAGCACAGGACATGGACCTAGCCAAGAAAAAATGTGAAAAACAAGGATCAATCCAATGAAAACACTGAAGATGGACCAAGCCAAGAAAATGAAGAAGATCATGGACCAAGCCAAGGTAAATGGAAAAGAAGATGGACCAAACCAGTTAAAATGGTGAAGAACATGGATCAAACCAAGAAAAATGGAGAACGTGGATCACATTAAGGAAAGTTGGGAAGAACATGGACCAAGTCAATTAGAGTGGAGAAGAATATGGACCAAATCAAGAAAAATGGTAAAAAACATTGACAAATCAAGAAAAATAGTGAAAAACATAGACCAAGCCAAGGAACTTGGTGAAGAACATAAGCAAAATAAATTACAATGGTGAACAAGGACTAAACCAAAGAAAATAGTGAAGAACATGGACAAAGCTATGGAAAATGGAGAAGGAGATGGACAATGTTGAAAAACATGGGCCAAGCCAAGGAATATGGTGAAGAACATGGACTAAACAAATGGACATGGTGAATAACGTAGATCAGACCAAGGTGAAGAACATAAGCAAAATCAAGGAAAAAAGTCAACAAGGACCAAATCAAGGAAAATGGTGAAGAATGTAGACCAATCCAAGGAAAATGGTAAAGAACATGGACCAAGCAAAGAAAAGTGGTGAAGGACTAGCACCAAGCAAAGAAAATAGCATAGGGCATGGACCCAGCCAAGAAAAACTGTGAAAAGCGTGGATCAAGCCAAGAAAAATACTGCAGATGGACCAAGCCAATGAAAATGGAGAAGAACATGGACCAAGCCAAGGTAAATGGAAAAGAAGATGGACAAAACCAGTTAAAATGGTGAAGAATATGGATCAAACCAAGAAAAATGGAGAATGGGGATCACATTAAGGAAAGTTGTGAAGAACATGGACCAAGTCAAATAGAATGGAGAAGAATATGGACCAAATCAATAAAAAAGGGGGAAACACATTGACCAAGCCAAGTAACTTGATGAAGAACATAAGCATAATAAAAGAAAATGGTGAACAAGGACCAAACCAAAGAAAATAGTGAAAAACATGGACAAAGCTATGGAAAATGGAGAAGAACATGGACCAAGCCAAAGAAAATGAAGAAGGAAATGGACAATGTTGAAAATTGTGGTCCAAGTCAAGGAATGTGGACCAAACAAATGGACATGGTGAATAACGTAGATCAAACCAAGGACAATGGTGAAGAATGTAAACCAAGTCAAGGTAAATGGCAAAGAATGTGGACCAAACCAAGGAAGATTGTGAAGAATGTGGCCCATGGCAAAGTAAATGGTGACGAACATAGAACAAGCCAAAAAAATGGAAAAGAATGTGGACCAAAATAAGGAATACTCTGAAGATCATTGACCGAACCAAGGAAAGTCTTCTTCAAGAACTGAAACGAACGGCATATGCTCCATCTCTTGGTGGAAAATATTATCATCATTTGTAGAATCTGGCAAATTCCAAGTATAAATAAAACCGCCATGCTCATTTTATGAAACGGATTATCACTTTGATTTTTGGCTCATTGTTCTGCCGCCTCGTCTTATGATGCCTGTGATGACACAACGTTTATTCTTAATTATGCCAGACATATTGTTCAGTTGGTCAAGGGACATGAATGGTTCATATGATCCCGTACATTCCCTCTTGTATGTTAATCTGTGGACTGCCTGCTGATTACGTATTGTATCAACCCCCTGCAGTTTACTAGGTTACACACCCTGAAGAACAAAAATACAGGTTAATTGAACAATGAGGGATTACTTCCCCCAGTCCTGTGAGACTGAGAGCTGTGGAATATAAAAAGGGGGCTTCCTCTAACTACAGAGAGGCTCTGGAGCTGGAGAACACATGCTACGGTCGTGATATCTGGCGTCTGGAAGAGCAGAGGCTGTGACTACAGACTATGCCTGCAGGAGATACAAAAGCTGTGGCCCAACCAAAAGTTGTGAGGCAGTGTGTATCGCCTGGTACGGGTGCAGTGGAATTACTGGCCCCGGGTTGGGATCTCCTAGACTAGGGGCTTTACATTGTGGCCATCTGCCCGAAATTGCTGTTAGACCGTGGACGTAAGGAATAAAAATAGTTGCATTGTTAACGTGGCTACGTGATTATTACTACCCACAACCTCAGATCTTCACAATGCCTCAGATAAAGTATTCACAAACATCAGAAACCAAGAAGCCCAAAAAGGGAATCTTAATTATCATTGCTTATTAATCAAAAATTGTGCAATTTAATGACAGAATTCCCAGATATAATTATATCTGGGAAGCCCACGCCCCATATTTACAGATGACAGTGAGGAAGTGAACGAAATCTCGAACGTGCCCTAAAAAGTGATTGAGACAAATGTATCTGACACATTCACAAGGAATCCAGCAATGAGTACACAGAGACCAATTAAATAATAAGGAACCATGTCACAGGAAATGAAAAAGTATTACAGCATGATCACAAGGTGGAAAAAGTCACAGAATCAATGCAAAAATAGACATTCAGTAGCATCTGTACAAAACAGCAGTATTATAGGAGGCACATAGGGGCAGTATTATAGTAGTTATATTCCTGTATATAGGGGGCAGTATTGTAGTAGTTATATTCCTGTATATAGGGGGCAGTATTATAGTAGTTATATTCTTGTACATAGGAGCAGTATTATAGTAGTTATATTCTTGTACATAGGAGCAGTATTATAGTAGTTATATTCTTGTACATAGTGGCAGTATTATAGTAGTTATATTCTTGTACATAGGAGCAGTATTATAGTAGTTATATTCTTGTACATAGAGGTAGTATTATAGTAGTTATATTCTTGTACATAGGGAGCAGTATTATAGTAGTTATATTCTTGTACATAGGGGGCAGTATTATAGTAGTTATATTTTTGTACATAGGAGCAGTATTATAGTAGTTATATTCTTGTACATAGGAGCAGTATTATAGTAGTTATATTCTTGTACATAGGAGCAGTATTATAGTAGTTATATTCTTGTACATAGGAGTAGCATTATAGTAGTTATATTCTTGTATATAGTGAGCAGTATTATAGTAGTTATATTTTTATACATAGGGGCAGTATTATAGTAGTTATATTCTTGTACATAGGGGCAGTATTATTGTAGTTATATTCTTGTACATAGGGGCAGTATTATAGTAGTTATATTCTTGTACATAGGGGCAGTATTATAGTAGTTATATTCTTATACATAGGGGCAGTATTATAGTAGTTATATTCTTGTATAGGGGCAGCATTATAGTAGTTATATTCTTGTACATAGGGGCAGCATTATAGTAGTTATATTCTTGTACATAGGGGCAGTATTATAGTAGTTATATTCTTGTATATAGGGGGCAGTAGCAAGGCCGCTATGTGGGCATTACTGCCCTTACTGACATATAGGGGCCCAGCGATCAGAGGGTACCTGGAGTGGGCCCGCTCTCTTGCTCACCGGGTCGCAGCAACAGGATCCTGCCGCTTTAGTAACTGATATTGTGTCCTCAGACGCACGTTCAGTTAACATCAGATTTCTCCTGCACGGCAACAGTTAATAGCCACCAGCCAATCACAGATTAGAAAGTGATGTCAGCGCACACGTCGCCGGCATATGACGTCACTGTCATACGGAGGAACGACTGTCCCCACCTCAGATGAATCCTAACAGATTCTTGTATGTGGTCTTATAGGTCACTTTGTTGTGGTAATATGTGTTCTGGTCATGGTGTGATGGTTTTTCTCCCTTGTATGTGGTCTTATAGGTCACTGTGTGGTGATAATATGTGGTGTGGTCATGGTGTGATGGTTTTTCTCCCTTGTATGTGGTCTTATAGGTCACTATGTGGTGATAATATGTGGTGTGGTCATGGTGTGGCAGTATTTGTCCTTTGTATGTGGTCTTATAGGTCACTATGTGGTGGTAATATGTGGTGTGGTCATGGTGTGATGGTTTTTCTCCCTTGTATGTGGTCTTATAGGTCACTGTGTGGTGGTAATATGTGGTGTGGTCATGGTGTGATGGTTTTTCTCCCTTGTATGTGGTCTTATAGGTCACTGTGTGGTGGTAATATGTGGTCTGGTCATGGTGTGATGGTTTTTCTCCCTTGTATGTGGTATTATTCGATCACTATGTGATAGTAATATGTGGAGTTTTTCCGAGAGAGGGCGGTGGGACTGTGGAAGGGTTGCGGGTTGGAGGAGGAGCTTGGGTGGAGCCTGGGCGGAGTCTCAGGGGGACCTGAAAATGTTGCCAGTATGGGGCCCTGAAATTCAGCCTTGGGCATTAATACAGAAGTCCATGAATCGTCCCCTTGTGTCTGGTTTGCCCTGTACCGGGTCTCTCTTGCACAGTGCCGCCGTTTCAGCCTCGGGGGGTCTGCACGTTCTGTACGGGGCCAGGGCCGCACTGTGACCCTGGTTTGGATGCTTTTCTTTCTTTGCTGCCCGTGGGAACAAGAATGTGTTAATGGCTGAGGATTGTAATAGAACCGGTTGCCTCAGGATTTCTCATGATTATTAAGCTGTAAATAATCAACTTGGCGCAGGAAGAGGAGTATGTGATGACAAAAGGAATAGTGGGCGCCACCGGCGAGGGATCGAGCGTGACGGTAACAAGCCGACGACTTAGCGCTCACTTCCAGTAGATAATGCGCGGCTGCTTTTCAGACATTTTTGGTAATCTTTGGGGATTTGTGTTGTGTCGGGATCTATGGAGATAAATGTACCTGGGGCCACAAAGCCTCCATTGTGACTAGGCAGGTAACGGGGACGTGCCAGGTCCCAGGAGTCACCTGAGCGCTCCGCTGTGGGGCCCTCGGGACACAATCTGTGACTTGTGCCAGGAACGTTTCTTACGCTTCACTGGAGGTTCGTGTTCCCAGCAGGATGGAGGTTACATTACATCAGGGGCAAGATTGCCAGCAGAGATAACCCCTTATCCTTCTGGACCAAGGCCACATGAGAAGAAGAGAATCTCTGCAGGAGGGAGAGGACTGGAGGCACCTGCAGCTGCAAGCAACATGTTTGTGCCATCTCCCTGCATCTACTGCAGCGAACGATCATTTATTTATATAGTATAGCGCCCCCTGGTGTGTACAATGTATAGCAATGTGCACATCCCCCTCTGTACACTGCATGGCAGCCAATACGAAAAGATCTCTGCCCGCTTGTCAGGAGAGGAGCAAAGTCTCTGCCGCTGAGGATCCCTGAGCCGCATGGAGCTCTTCTCTGATTCACACTCCATGGAGCAATGATAATCCAACTACAGTCCGGATACGGCACATTAAAGGCATACTACACTGTCGTCACACATAAACAGTATATACCAGCAACGAATATACCGCAGACAAATATATACCTCATAGAAAAACACATAACTACAGTATATACACTAGAACAGAAAGAAGACAGAAATGTATCCTGCCCAGAATATACTGGATAAATATACACACAGCACAAATAAATGTATACCAGCGAAGAATAAGCCCTGTATATAACTGTACTATGACACTGGTGACCGTACCGCAGATCATTGTTATGAGTACGGAATGGCAGGAAGTAGTGCACGTCTCAATTCCCTGTCTGCTCTCTACCAGCACCCCGAGACACACACTCTGCTAGTGGTACTCTGGGATGAGCATGGTCAAGGCCACAAGCAAATCTGCAGGAGAGAGGGACAATTTCACATCATCTCTCTCTACTGTGTCATCTCTGTATACAGGAGCTCCCTCTAGTGGTGGCTGCAGACAGGATCTTATCATGTATCTCTGTATACAGGGAGCTCCCCCTAGTGGTGGCTGCAGACAGGATCTTATGTATCTGTGTATACACGGACTCCCCCTAGTGGTGGCTGCAGTCAGAAGCTTATCATGTATCTCTGTATACAGGGAGCTCCCCCTAATGGTGGCTGCAGACAGGATCTTATCATGTATCTCTGTATACAGGGAGCTCCCCCTAATGGTGGCTGCAGACAGGATCTTATCATGTATCTCTGTATACAGGGAGCTCCCTCTAGTGGTGACTGCAGACAGGATCTTATCATGTATCTCTGTATACAGGGAGCTCCCCTAGTGGTGACTGCAGACAGGATCTTATCATGTATCTCTGTATACAGGGAGCTCCCTCTAGTGGTGGCTGCAGACAGAATCTTATCATGCATCTCTGTATACAGGGAGCTCCCCCTAGTGGTGGCTGCAGACAGGATCTTATCATGTATCTCTGTATACAGGGAGCTCCCCCTAATGGTGGCTGCAGACAGGATCTTATCATGTATCTCTGTATACAGGGAGCTCCCCCTAGTGGTGGCTGCAGACAGGATCTTATCATGTATCTCTGTATACAGGGAGCTCCCTCTAGTGGTGGCTGCAGACAGGATCTTATGTATCTCTGTATACAGGGAGCTCCCTCTAGTGGTGGCTGCAGTCAGGATCTTATCATGTATCTCTGTATACAGGGAGCTCCCTCTAGTGGTGGCTGCAGACAGGATCTTATCATGTATCTCTGTATACAGGGAGCTCCCTCTAGTGGTGGCTGCAGACAGGATCTTATGTGTCTCTGTATACAGGGGCTCCCCCTAGTGGTGGCTGCAGACAGGATCTTATCATGTATCTCTGTATACAGGGAGCTCCCTCTAGTGGTGGCTGCAGACAGAATCTTATCATGTATCTCTGTATACAGGGAGCTCCCCCTAGTGGTGACTGCAGACAGGATCTTATCATGTATCTCTGTATACAGGGAGCTCCCCCTAGTCGTGGCTTTACACAGGAAATTATGTATCTCTGTCTACAGGGAGCTCCCCCTAGTGGTGGCTGCAGACAGGATCTTATCATGTATCTCTGTATACAGGAAGCTCCCCCTAGTGGTGGCTGCAGACAGGATCTTATCACGTATCTCTGTATACAGGGAGCTCCCCCTAGTGGTGGCTGCAGACAGGATCTTATCATGTATCTCTGTATACAGGGAGCTCCCCCTAGTGGTGACTGCAGACATGATCTTATCATATATGTCTGTATACAGGGAGCTCCCCCTAGTGGTGACTGCAGACAGGATCTTATCATGTATCTCTGTATACAGGGAGCTCCCCTAGTGGTGATTGCAGTCAGGATCTTATGTATCTCTGTATACAGGGAGCTCCCCCTAGTGGTGATTGCAGTCAGGATCTTATGTATCTCTGTATACAGGGAGCTCCCCTAGTGGTGATTGCAGACAGAATCTTATCATGTATCTCTGTATACAGGGGGCTCCCCTAGTGGTGATTGCAGTCAGGATCTTATGTATCTCTGTATACAGGGAGCTCCCCCTAGTGGTGATTGCAGTCAGGATCTTATGTATCTCTGTATACAGGGCGCTCCCTCTAGTGGTGGCTGTAGGCAGTGAATCCATTTACATAGAACATTGGCTTAGTCTGTATGCTATAATGCTTTTGACACCCTCCGTTTATTTTCCTGCCATTTGATCTGATTTCCACTTCTTGACTTTTCTTGCTTTTCTGGGGCTGATGCCGGACATCATATAACAAGTAATCGCCCACCAGACATCGACAAGTCAGCAGCTGATTAAAAAACAAGGTACTTTTTATTCGTTTTCTATAGAAAATACAGAGCTAAGAGTGAATCTGTCTGATTTGTACGGTCGGCTCTAATTTCTGGAATGTAAACCACCCCCAAGAGAAGAAAATAAAACGTAACGACTCGGGATGACATCGGCAGCGCTGAACGATCTGGCACTTTAGCTCATGCGTCTCATGTGACCTCATCGGAGCCACATTTATACTTTTTTTTTTCCTTGGGAAGAGCCCGCAGTTCCTAAATGCAGCATGCGGCCGGCCCCTCCCCCGCAGCGATCGTTTAGATCTGATCTCACAGGATGAGACGCTGGACGTCACCCAAATCCAAAAGTAAACAAATAATGACACCGGCAAATAACGTAAAATCAAGGATGGCGCCACTGCTCCTCCTGCCGCTCCATTGTATCCAGAGAACAATAACGGAGACGGCGGCGGTGAGTCACGAGACTTATCACGACCCCTGAGCCAACCGGAGAGAGGGCAAAAATGTGCAAGGGAAGATCTTCAGCAATTCCGACATCATTCAGGCACAGACAAAAGCAAAAAAGAGGAAAAGGCGATCGGGAACGTGTCCGTGTAGGAAGCCACGATGACCAGAGGAGACGCTGCAGAGATTCCCGAGACCCCTGTGCCGGATCCACACCATCCTGGGCAGGGAAAGCAAAATGTAGGCCAAGGTCTCCGCACATCCCACGGGCCCGGTCTTGGCGCTCTTCTCTCAGGCAGGACTTGGCAGCGAGTCAGACTCTAACTGTCCTCACCGTTCTCACCAGGCCCCTTAATCAGCCGCTTCTGTCCTCGCTTCCCAGCAGGTCCTTTGGGTTTGGCAAAAGCTTGTTTAAAGGCGTGCTGCTTGGGGTGCACCTCGTCGTAGAGAAACTCGGGGGTCAGCTCTGCACCATCCTCTATTTCAATCTGGAGGACAACAAGAGATGGAGGTGAGTACAGCGCGCCATGAGGCAGGCAGCGACTAAAGGAGCGCTGCTCTGGGACCAAAGGAGCGCTGCTCTGGGACTAAAGGAGCGCTGCTCCGTATTTATGTAGAGAAGGTGAAAAGTGCCGTAAGGTTCTCTATTTCACACCCTTATCAAGATCTCTGCTTGCTGTGGCCACGTTCAGAGGCTAAAACAGCTTCCTGGCCTAATAAGTCACAGCTGAGGGTTTGCTACAATTATAACCAGTCTGTACAATCATTTGTAAGCTTAATAAACATGAATACAATGTATCACGCTCATCAGCTTACAGGGGATTGTCCAGACTGGACACAAGTGTAACAAACCCTCAGCTGTGAGATAAAAGGAGCTGTATTGACTTATCAGCCTCTTGACAGCAAGCAGATATCCAATCATAAAACCAGTAAAAACTGAAACACAGCTCATATAATGCAGCTTTATTTACAGTAACCTGGAGGCCCCCTTTATAGAGAATGTCCCTCTACGAAGGAAAAGGAAATTCATACATCAAAAATGATGGCTGTCTGTTCCCAGGAAAGTTGGGTGACACCAAATACAACTGCAATAATGGATCCAGTGCGGTCGTCACCAGACTTGTATCACTAGAAACGTCCCGTGTCTATAATGTGCACAACATGGTGATCGCTGCAGAAGAGGAGTTACCTTTTTTGCAATTTCAAGCTGAAAATCCTGCTCCACCGATTCCAGAAGTCGGTTCTTACAGCTGGAGTACAGCATGCGCTCCTTTATACTGCACTTATAGCCCGGCATGGAGTAAATAAAAACTGGAAGAGAGAAGAGGGAATAATGAAAAGACGTGAAAAAATAAAAAGGAAACTTCTGTAGCATCAGAAACAGTTAAATGTTATTCTGTCTGTGGCCCCCACTAGGGGGAGCTCCCTGTATACAGAGATATATGATAAGATCCTGTCTGCAGTCACCACTAGGGGGAGCTCCCTGTATACAGAGATATATGATAAGATCCTGTCTGCAGTCACCACTAGGGGGAGCTCCCTGTATACAGAGATACATGATAAGATCCTGTCTGCAGCCACCACTAGAGGGAGCTCCCTGTATACAGAGATACATGATAAGATCCTGTCTACAGTCACCACTAGGGGGAGCTCCCTGTATACAGAGATACATGATAAGATCATGTCTGCAGCCACCACTAGAGGGAGCTCCCTGGATACAGAGATACATGATAAGATCCTGTCTGCAGTCACCACTAGGGGAGCTCCCTGTATACAGAGATACATGATAAGATCCTGTCTGCAGCCACCACTAGGGGGAGCTCCCTGTATACAGAGATACATGATAAGATCCTGTCTACAGTCACCACTAGGGGGAGCTCCCTGTATACAGAGATACATGATAAGATCCTGTCTACAGTCACCACTAGGGGGAGCTCCCTGTATACAGAGATACATGATAAGATCCTGTCTGCAGTCACAACTAGGGGGAGCTCCCTGTATACAGAGATATATGATAAGATCCTGTCTGCAGTCACCACTAGGGGGAGCTCCCTGTATACAGAGATACATGATAAGATCCTGTCTGCAGCCACCACTAGGGGGAGCTCCCTGTATACAGAGATACATGATAAGATCCTGTCTACAGTCACCACTAGGGGGAGCTCCCTGTATACAGAGATACATGATAAGATCATGTCTGCAGCCACCACTAGAGGGAGCTCCCTGGATACAGAGATACATGATAAGATCCTGTCTGCAGTCACCACTAGGGGGAGCTCCCTGTATACAGAGATACATGATAAGATCCTGTCTGCAGCCACCACTAGGGGGAGCTCCCTGTATACAGAGATACATGATAAGATCCTGTCTACAGTCACCACTAGGGGGAGCTCCCTGTATACAGAGATACATGATAAGATCCTGTCTACAGTCACCACTAGGGGGAGCTCCCTGTATACAGAGATACATGATAAGATCATGTCTGCAGCCACCACTAGAGGGAGCTCCCTGGATACAGAGATACATGATAAGATCCTGTCTGCAGTCACCACTAGGGGGAGCTCCCTGCATACAGAGATACATGATAAGATCCTGTCTGCAGCCACCACTAGGGGGAGCTCCCTGTATACAGAGATACATGATAAGATCCTGTCTGCAGTCACCACTAGGGGGAGCTCCCTGTATATAGAGATACATAAGATCCTGTCTGCAGTCACCACTAGGGGAGCTCCCTGTATACAGAGATACATGATAAGATTCTGTCTGCAGTCACCACTAGGGGGAGCTCCCTGTATATAGAGATACATGATAAGATCCTGTCTGCAGTCACCACTAGGGGGAGCTCCCTGTATACAGAGATACATGATAAGATGCTGTCTGCAGCCACCACTAGGGGGAGCTCCCTGTATACAGAGATACATGATAAGATCCTGTCTGAAGTCACCACTAGGGGGAGCTCCCTGTATATAGAGATACATGATAAGATCCTGTCTGCAGTCACCACTAGGGGGAGCTCCCTGTATACAGAGATACATGATAAGATCCTGTGTGCAGTCACCACTAGTGGGAGCTCCCTGTATAGAGATACATGATAAGATCCTGTCTGCAGTCACCACTAGGGGGAGCTCCCTGTATACAGAGATACATGATAAGATCCTGTGTGCAGTCACCACTAGTGGGAGCTCCCTGTATACAGAGACACATGATAAGATCCTGACTGCAGCCACCACTAGGGGGAGTCATCGCTCACCTACAGACTCCAGGTAATCCCCCTCATGGGAGTGTTTATACAGGAAGAGGTGGTAGCGCGCAGTGTCCTTGGGGACCCTCGCCGGCAGCTCCTGGATGTCCGTGTGCTTCGTATGGACCAGATCGATTGTCTCCTTTTCTTGATCCAGTTTCTAACAGATGAGAGAATAGACGTGAAGCCGATTTCTGATGCGGACGATCGATCATCCACATTATCTGATCTTTCCACATTCTGAGACTTTCTGATTTGATACAATGCGGCTTCTACATTCTAACAAGTTGCAGCTGTTATCTCCATGACAATGACTGTCCCACACTGCAGCACAGGTGTCAGGCTCCACCCATTTATAGGACTTTTCTTCCCATATATAGTTGTCAGATACTAAGCATTGCCCAGGGTGGGGGGATGCGGAGCGGTGGTCTTCACCCCATTCTGCGGCGGAGGTGGGGGGTCATTGTAGCAGATTCTTTCCCTTTGGCTCCATGTGCTGATCTCTGGGTGATCGCTGCCGCATCCACGTAACTCAATCCTCGCTACCCCATGTCTGACAGGCGGCAGTGAGTCATCGTCACTCGGATTAGTCACAGGAGATGTTTGTCACATTTATCTCTTAAAGAAACAGCCCAGAGAGCCTCCGGCGTAGCACTGGTGACTATGGGGTCTGATCCATGATTTACCCTACAGCTCTACATTCAGTACAATGATCAGAGACTCAGTTTCCTGTGATGTCTATTGCCACCTTATTTGGATGTTTTACACTGCAGCTTTGCTCCATTAGAAGACAGTTATGACTAGATACTTTATCTATTAAGGTCTGTACTAGATTGAATGCCACCTCCTGTCTGAGAAGACACAGACTGCTGCTCTGTTCTTCTCCCTCATACTTGACAGTGCAGCTCTGCTCTATTATAATGCACTAATGAACAGACTTTTCTAGATTATTCCTGCTTTACACTGCAGCTCTGCTCCATTAGTAGAGATTCGCACTGAGCTGCATTGCATCTCGCACCTGTAGTAGATGGAAATCAAGCAGCTGCCTCATCAGACACAGACTGCTGCTCTCTGCACCCTCCTCTTACTTTACACTGCAGCTCTGCTCACTTACAGTGCTTTATATAGAATAGCACTGACAGCCCCTTTATGTAGTGCTGCTCCGGTGGTCTTACACCTGCTGTCCAAGTACAACTCCTAGCACACCTTGGAAGCCAAAGGATGCCAGAGCATGCTGGGAGTTGTAGTTTTGCAGAGAATCATGGTCTGGAGTCTGCTGTACTGTACAATGCTGATGACCTAAGAACAACTACTCCTAACATTCATGTGCATGATGAGTGTCCTCCACCTACCAGCTGTATGTAGTTGATCTTCCTCTGCTTCAGGAGCTGAACGGCCTCCACAGCCTCCGGCCTCAGAGGGAAGGACAATCCCTGCAGCGTCTGCTGCTTACTCTCCACGCTGATCTCAGTCTTCACCTGCAGAGGAACAGAGGTTATCATAGAAGTGCGATGCGGTCCGGAGACCCCCGGTCACATCCTCACGCACCTCGTTGATCTTGATCTCCCGTAGTTCCCTCTCGGCGGTGGTGAGCGGCGCGCGGGGCAGCACAGGACGACACGTGTCTCTGGTATCCGCTGAGCGTGATGTCTTCCTAACACACATAATGACACAATGAGAATATATCCCCCCGTGTAGAGCCGACCATCCAATAGTCCAGAATGGCAGATGTGGGACTTGTCCTGCATAATGGGATCCGTGCCGCCCTCCACCTTCAGATTCTGACCTTTATGGTGCCGAACACTTCATCTTTTATGTGTCCGCCGCCGAACTCTTTCTTCACGGTCGCCCTGGTGGCCGCGTACAACATCTTCAGCCGCACCTGTCAGCGGAGGACACAGGATCCCGTTATATCGGAGGGGCACGACCCGTGAGCACCGCGGGCCGGGCAGGTCATTACCCAGAATCCCCCATGTGACAACGCGGAGCGCACCTCTGCAAAGTTCACATCCCAGAGTCGAAAAGCTCCAAAACTTTTACAACAGCGTGAAACTTCTTCCATATCTCTGCTTGCTGTCAGTGAATGAACCTTACCCGCACTGATATACTGCAACAAGCTGACAGGAGAGATTGATGCTCGGCCACATTCACACCAGCACATTTTAACTCTTTGTTCTCCACTGTCTATAAAGCTTCATTATCGCATCATGAAATGTTTTTCAACCTTTTAATTGATTTTGTGATTTTAATTCATCATCCTGACCTGTGCTTGCTGTCAGTGACTGGAAAGTTTTAATATCTACAGCCAGAGGTGGAAAAGTCATCCTGACCTCACCCTGCTTATAAATGGGTCCAGACTATACAATCCTCAGATCTTTCCTGTTATGACTGTTTGTTACAATGTATCAGTGCAGGTAATAATGTATCAGGCTGTTCAGCTCACAAGGATTGTCTACAAGTAACGAACCATCAGCTGTGACAACTGCAAGGTGCCCATGACTTTCCATGGATGCATGTATATGCCCGGCGGCATGTTCAGATACGGAGCGTTAATCTGTGACCGGGTGTCTTACCGGCGAGTGATCAGGTGACCACGACAGGAAGAGCCACTCGTAGCCCTGCGCGTTCTGGCTGTCCAGGCGGTACAGGACGTAGCACGGCTGAGCGTCGTCCAGGAGCGGGAGGATGAGGGGGTCGTAGTCATGGTCCCAGCTCTTCCGCAGCTCCTTGTGCGCCCCCAGAACAAGCTGCTCTGCAGGAGGGAAGAAGAAACGACACATTGTAACAAACCATCCAGATATAACTATGTGATCAGGACCGGCGCTCAGCCTCTAGAGCTGAACAAGGAATCTTTCTATTCAATGACAACAAGCAAGAATCTGGAGAACAATGGCGAAACAAAGCAAATAAAGATTTAAAACTGGACACTGGCCCTTTAATAATCACTCACTGCCCCCCAAGCACATGATGACCCCCAACATGTCCATCCTCTCGGCGGTAGCCTGGCTACTAACCAGCCCTGGTGGTCGCGTCTCCCGGCACGAGGTGTTTATCTGGCAGCTATTCTGAGCGCAGCATTCCTCGCCGCCAGGCGCGCACTTTCCATGACATCTCTGGGGCTCCGACTCTCGGGTGACCAGCCGTGGAGGACAAAGGGTTAAACAGGAAAGACAAGGGTTCATTGGTCGCCTCTGCTGCCACCGGGTACCGGCAGACGGAGCCAGCAACATCTTAACTCTTAATAGATTATGCCTAAACGGGGATTCGGGGGTTAATGAGTCATCTCAAAGGGCCGGCGTCCAGTCTCTCAACCATAGAGCGTCTTCACTGTATCGTAAAAAGTTCTGCAACTTCAGTGAGTCGATGTACGGATTCAACATTTACAACCAGAGTTGGAAGAGTCACCCAGACCTGTCCTGCTCACATATATGGAGCTGTTACAATGTTTGTCAGAATTTACCAGCTCTGATACATTGTATCTCACCACTTACCTGGAGGAGGATACAATTGTAACAAACCCTCAGATGGGACAGATGATTATCTTGTAAGCAAAACTAAAGGCACTGCCACACTTAGCGATCGCACCAGCGATCACAACGACTCGACCTGGCGAGATTGCTGGTGCGATCGCTATGTGATCGCTAGTTAGATTCCAAACACATCTCATCAGCGATCTGTATAACGACCTCTGCGGTCGTTGGGAAAACCTAGTCCCACCTGCGACGCTGGTGAAGTCGTTCATAAAGGGTGTCACACTCAGCGATTCAGGCTCACCAGCAGGTCACCAACGACCAAAAAACGTCTCAGAACGTTCATAAGTGATCAGCGACATCTCAGCAGAGGCCACATCACTGCTACATGTCACACTCAGAGATTCAGGCTCACCAGCAGGTCACCAACGACCAAAAAACGTCTCAGAACGTTCATAAGTGATCAGCGACATCTCAGCAGAGGCCACATCACTGCTACATGTCACACTCAGCGATTCAGGCTCACCAGCAGGACACCAACGACCAAAAAACGGCTCAGAACGTTCATAAGCGATCAGCGACATCTCAGCAGGGGCCACATCGCTGCTACATGTCACACACAGCTAAGTCGCTAACGAGATCGCTACTGCGTCATAAATGGTGACGCAGTAGCGATCTCGTTAGCGATCTCGCTTAGTGTGGCATACCCTTTACAGTTATATTCACTGACACCAAGCACAAAACTTGAAAACGGTAAAGCTGAAAGAATGTGGGGGAACTTTTCATACATGGATTACAGCTACACCTCAATGAAACCCCCGCTAAGTCATTGTGAGGTGACCTCAGCGCCCTTCCGGAGGTGTCAGCAAAGTGCGAGGCCCAAAGGACAGGAAGTCCTGCAAGATATGGTATCTGCTCCGGAAAAGCCGGGTGTTGACCGGTCCTGACGGTTCCGCAGGGGCCGTCGCCAAGACAGTCACCCAGAGGGCCGTCGGCTGGCTCTCTCCTGCAGGGGCCGTCACCAAGGCTGTCACCCAGAGGGGCCGTCGACTGGCTTACCAGAAGGCCGAATGGGAGTGATAATTTCCCAAATAATGGGCAAATAAGGGAGTAGAGGAAAACAGGATGAGAAACTTTGGGGTATAGTGACTGACAACCGGGGACTATCAGGACTTACAAGCCCCAACCCTCCCTCCGGCCCCCGGGGACTCACCATCTTCGATGACCACTTTGATCAGCCGGATGGATCCATTTCGAGCTTTTGCAAAGAAATCCTTCAGTTCCGGAGTAGCTACAAGAACCAAGAACATACCGGTGAGTCAGTGAGATGCTGCGGGCAAGGAGAAGGCTGCGGGCGAGGAGAGGGCTGCGGGCGAGGAGAGGGCTGCGGGCGAGAAGGCTGCAGGACGTCTGTCTGAGATCAGCTACAAATGGGCAACAGCAGCACATGAGCTGAACCTGATCCCTGACTGCGTCACCTCCCAAATATAGCCGAAGGCACTAGAGGGGGTGGCTGGCTGCTTAATACCAGGGGGATAAACACAAGGTCTTATATACATAGAAACGTCTTTGTGGTGTCACCGGGGCAGAGGGTGATGCCCATTGGTGCCACGTCCTGCTCTACAGATGGAGTTTCCGTTCCTTCTGTGATTGATGGTCGGGGTGGGGGGAAATCAGCGTCTCCTGGAAACTCAGGATAAGCAAATGCAGAAGGTGACCCCGAACACGACACCACCGATGTGTGAGACCCCAACCCACCACCGGGGGGTAACTGTATGGCAGTAATAACCGTGTGACAATGGGGGGGTAATGATGTCACCGTCATACAAACGACCCTTCTGCCCTGTGGGGGGGGGTTGGTGTTGTGTGCCCACCTGACCTGTGGGGGGGTGCCGTGGGCCCTCCTAACCCGTGTGTGTGTGTGGGGGTGCCATGTGCCCTCCTGATCCATGTATGTGTGTGGGGGGCTGCCGTGTGCCCTCCTGACCCATGTGTGTGTGTGTGTGTGGGGTGCCGTGGGCCCTTCTGACCCGTGTGTGTGTGTGTGTGTGTGTGTGTGTGTGTGGTTCCGTGGGCCCTCGTGACCTGTGAGGGGAGCTTCCGTGGGCCCTTCTGACCCGTGTGTGTGTGGGGGGGTGCCGTGGGCCCTTCTGACCCATGTGTGTGGGGGGCTGCTGTGTGTGCTCCTGATCTATGTGTGTGGGGGGCTGCAGTGTGCCCTCCTGACCCATGTGTGTGGGGGTGTGCCATGGGGTCTCCTGACTGTGTGTGTGTGTGTGTGTGTGTGTGTGTGTGTGTGTGTGTGTGGGGTGCCGTGGGCCCTTCTGACCCGTGTGTGTGTGTGTTGGGGGGGTGCCGTGGGGCCTCCTGACCCGTGTGTGTGGGTGGTTCCGTGGGCCCTCGTGACCTGTGGGGGGCCTTCCGTGTGCCCTCCTGACCCGTGTGTGTGGGGTGCCGTGGGCCCTTCTGACCCGTGTGTGTGGTTCCGTGGGTCCTCGTGACCTGTGGATGGGCTTCCATGGGCCCTTCTGACCCTTGTGTGTGTGTGTGTGTGGGGCGGTGACGTGTGCCCTCCTGACCCGTGTGTGTGTGTGTGGGGGGGTGCCGTGGGACCTCCTGACCCATGTGTGTGTGTGTGTGGGGTGCCGTGGGCCCTTCTGACCCTGTGTGTGTGTGTGTGTGTGGTTCCGTGGGCCCTCGTGACCTGTGAGGGGAGCTTCCGTGGGCCCTTCTGACCCGTGTGTGTGTGGGGGGGGTGCCGTGGGCCCTTCTGACCCATGTGTGTGGGGGGCTGCTGTGTGTGCTCCTGATCTATGTGTGTGGGGGGCTGCAGTGTGCCCTCCTGACCCATGTGTGTGGGGGTGGCCATGGGGCCTCCTGACTGTGTGTGTGTGTGTGTGTGTGTGTATGTGTGGGGTGCCGTGGGCCCTTCTGACCCGTGTGTGTGTGTTGGGGGGGTGCCGTGGGGCCTCCTGACCCGTGTGTGTGGGTGGTTCCGTGGGCCCTCGTGACCTGTGGGGGGCCTTCCGTGTGCCCTCCTGACCCGTGTGTGTGGGGTGCCGTGGGCCCTTCTGACCCGTGTGTGTGGTTCCGTGGGTCCTCGTGACCTGTGGATGGGCTTCCATGGGCCCTTCTGACCCTTGTGTGTGTGTGTGTGGGGCGGTGACGTGTGCCCTCCTGACCCGTGTGTGTGTGTGGGGGGGTGCCGTGGGACCTCCTGACCCGTGTGTGTGGGTGGTTCCGTGTGCCCTCCTGACCCGTGTGTGTGGGGTGCCGTGGGCCCTTCTGACCCGTGTGTGTATGTGTGGGGGGGGGTGCCGTGGGCCCTCCTGACCCGTGTGCGTGTGTGTGGGGTGCCGTGGGCCCTTCTGACCCGTGTGTGTATGTGGGGGGGGTGCCGTGGGCCCTCGTGACCTGTGGGGGGGGGGGGGGTGGCGGTGGTGCCATGGGCCCTCACAATATACAGGAGGTGGTGTTGTGCAGAGGCTGGAGCTGTGACCTGCTGCCACCTCCTCTCAGCACTTACTGAATCACATTGCTCTTTTCTTCATTCTCTTCTGGTCATTGATGATAATTTATCCATGGCTGAAGCGCCTGACTCTGCAGCTCGTCTCCCACCTGCCTGACACTTGTGCCCAGTCCGGTGAGACCTGGAGCTCTGCGCCCTGCAGACTCCTATTACACTCCAGTATGGTTATAACCACCAGGACTCAAGTAACTGGCCCTTTAAAAATCAGTTCCATGTTGTCAGATCCAGCGCCTCCACAGATCCCGCTCACTGGCCGTATCGTACAGGGCCAGGACGGGGATTACGTGGGCGCTGATGCTGTGAATTCAGCATTCTATAAATAGCAGCGTTCGTAGCAGCGGAGACACCATAAGTCCCAGCAACTCCATGGAAACACCCCCTCCCCAATCGTGTTAGATCTGCTCCTGAGGATTGTATCCGGTCATAAAGGAAAACAACGGAAAAGGTGATGCGTTACTGATCGCTGGGGGTCCGACCTGCAGAAGCGGCCCTGTTATGATGGACCCTCGGCACTCGGTCGCCCTCCATTCATTCTCTGCACCGTAGGGAATGAATGGAGGGCGACCATCATAACGGGGCTGTAACTCTGCGGTCGGTCCCAGCAGTCGGACCCCCAGCGATAAGCGAAGCAAAAGAGGTTTCCAGAATCTGTCACCAAGCAGAGATGCAGAAAATGGTGAGGAACGGAAACAGAGAAATGTAAGAAGCTAAGAGGAACGTTATGGAGGTCTGACAACGACATCACCTGGAGGATTGGGGGGGCAGCAGCTGGAGGACCAGGATCGGGGCACCTGAGGGAGGAATGTGGGAAGGAAAACACCAGTTGGAGGACTGTGGGGGGGGAGGAAAACACCAGCTGGAGGACTGTGGGGGGGGAGGAAAACACCAGCTGGAGGACTGTGGGGGGGGGGGAGGAAAACACCAGCTGGAGGACTGTGGTGGGAGGAAAACACCAGCTGGAGGACTGTGGGGGGAGGAAAACACCAGCTGGAGGACTGTGGGGGGGGGAGGAAAACACCAGCTGGAGGACTGTGGGGGGGGGGGAGGAAAACACCAGCTGGAGGACTGTGGGGGGGGGAGGAAAACACCAGCTGGAGGACTGTGGGGGGGGAGGAAAACACCAGCTGGAGGACTGTGGGGGGGGAGGAAAACACCAGCTGGAGGACTGTGTGGGAGGGGGGACACCAGCTGGAGGACTGTGGGAGGGGGGACACCAGCTGGAGGACTGTGTGGGAGGGGGGACACCAGCTGGAGGACTGTGTGGGAGGGGGGACACCAGCTGGAGGACTGTGGGAGGGGGGACACCAGCTGGAGGACTGTGGGAGGGGGGACACCAGCTGGAGGACTGTGTGGGAGGGGGACACCAGCTGGAGGACTGTGAGAGGGGGGAACACCAGCTGGAGGACTGTGTGGGAGGGGGGACACCAGCTGGAGGACTGTGTGGGAGGGGGGACACCAGCTGGAGGACTGTGGGGGGGGGAGGAAAACACCAGCTGGAGGACTGTGGTGGGAGGAAAACACCAGCTGGAGGACTGTGGGGGGAGGAAAACACCAGCTGGAGGACTGTGGGGGGAGGAAAACACCAGCTGGAGGACTGTGGGGGGGGGGGGGAAAACACCAGCTGGAGGACTGTGGGGGGGGGGAGGAAAACACCAGCTGGAGGACTGTGGGGGGGGAGGAAAACACCAGCTGGAGGACTGTGGGGGGGGAGGAAAACACCAGCTGGAGGACTGTGTGGGAGGGGGGACACCAGCTGGAGGACTGTGGGAGGGGGGACACCAGCTGGAGGACTGTGTGGGAGGGGGGACACCAGCTGGAGGACTGTGTGGGAGGGGGGACACCAGCTGGAGGACTGTGGGAGGGGGGACACCAGCTGGAGGACTGTGGGAGGGGGGACACCAGCTGGAGGACTGTGTGGGAGGGGGAACACCAGCTGGAGGACTGTGAGAGGGGGGAACACCAGCTGGAGGACTGTGGAGAGGGGGGAACACCAGCTGGAGGACTGTGTGGGAGGGGGGACACCAGCTGGAGGACTGTGTGGGAGGGGGGACACCAGCTGGAGGACTGTGTGGGAGGGGGGACACCAGCTGGAGGACTGTGTGGGAGGGGGGACACCAGCTGGAGGACTGTGGGAGGGGGGACACCAGCTGGAGGACTGTGGGAGGGGGGACACCAGCTGGAGGACTGTGTGGGAGGGGGGACACCAGCTGGAGGACTGTGAGAGGGGGGAACACCAGCTGGAGGACTGTGAGAGGGGGGAACAACAGCTGGAGGACTGTGAGAGGGGGGACACCAGCTGGAGGACTGTGGGAGGGGGGACACCAGCTGGAGGACTGTGAGAGGGGGGACACCAGCTGGAGGACTGTGTGGGAGGGGGGAACACCAGCTGGAGGACTGTGGGAGGGGGGACACCAGCTGGAGGACTGTGAGAGGGGGGACACCAGCTGGAGGACTGTGAGAGGGGGGACACCAGCTGGAGGACTGTGGGAGGGGGGACACCAGCTGGAGGACTGTGAGAGGGGGGACACCAGCTGGAGGACTGTGGGAGGGGGGACACCAGCTGGAGGACTGTGGGAGGGGGGACACCAGCTGGAGGACTGTGGGAGGGGGACACCAGCTGGAGGACTGTGGGAGGGGGGACACCAGCTGGAGGACTGTGTGGGAGGGGGGACACCAGCTGGAGGACTGTGTGGGAGGGGGGACACCAGCTGGAGGACTGTGGGAGGGGGACACCAGCTGGAGGACTGTGAGAGGGGGGACACCAGCTGGAGGACTGTGAGAGGGGGGACACCAGCTGGAGGACTGTGGGAGGGGGGACACCAGCTGGAAGACTGTGAGAGGGGGGACACCAGCTGGAGGACTGTGAGAGGGGGGAACACCAGCTGGAGGACTGTGAGAGGGGGGACACCAGCTGGATGGGGGGATGTGTCTCCTGCCGGTGACATCTCGGAGGCGCAGAGTTTACACCTATAAGGAGCCGTTTCCTCCGTTCTCTGCACTCCTGTCGCTGCTGTCTCGGGATTTGTCCCGCTCGTACTCACCGTGGATCCCGGTCTGGTGCGCCATGTCGTGATATCGTGACAGCTCGGGATCAGGGAGCGGCTCTCAGTGGCCTGCAGGGAGGGGCGTGGCCGGATACCGGGGAGGAGGAGCTAGGCCAGGGTAAGCGCAGACAGCCAATGAGAGGCTGAGCCGCGCGGCGTGCCGGGAGGTGTAGTCCACAGCTACTCTGCTGCCTCCGGGGGCGGCGCTGTGCCCTCTGCGCTCTCAGGAATGTGTGTGAGGCGCTGGGCATGCTGGGACTTGTAGTTCTAGACCCTCTTGTGACTTGTCAGGATTCAGAATTGTGGTTTTCATGACCTGAAATATCTGCAAGTTGATAGAAAACGCACCAGAGACGCTGCAGTCACTCCGGGGCCATGTCCTCTTCTGGAGTTTTTCCATTAGGGCCCATGAGCTTCACATTTCGCTCCCGGAGAAAGCACCCGAAAATCCTGTCAGCGACAGAAAAGCCACGAGTGTCTGCGAGGAAAACACCCGAAGCCCGACAGCGAGCCCCGACCTGCGGAACATCCCCCGACCTGCGGAACATTCCCCCCGCGGAACATCCCCCGACCTGCGGAACATTCCCCCCGCGGAACATCCCCCCGACCTGCGGAACAACCCCCCCCTCGGAACATCCCCCCGACCTGCGGAACATTCCCCCCCGCGGAACATCCCCCCGACCTGCGGAACAACCCCCCCCTCGGAACATCCCCCGACCTGCGGAACATTCCCCCCCGCGGAACATCCCCCCGACCTGCGGAACAACCCCCCCCTCGGAACATCCCCCGACCTGCGGAACATTCCCCCCCGCGGAACATCCCCCCGACCTGCGGGACATTCCCCTCTTGCGGAACATTCCCCCCCGCGGAACATCCCCCCGACCTGCTGAACAACCCCCCCTCGGAACATCCCCCCGACCAGCGGAACATCCCCCCAACCTGCGGAACATCCCCCCCTCGGAAAATCCCCCCGACCTACGGAACAACCGCCCCCTCGGAACATCCCCCCGACCAGCGGAACATCCCCCCCCCCGCGGAACATCCCCCCCCTCGGAACATCCCCCCGACCAGCGGAACATCCCCCCCTCGGAACATCCCCCCGACCTACGGAACAACCGCCCCCTCGGAACATCCCCCCGACCAGCGGAACATCCCCCCCCCCTGCGGAACATCCCCCCCCTCGGAACATCCCCCGACCAGCGGAACATCCCCCCCAACCTGCGGAACATCCCCCCTCGGAACCCCACCTACGACACCCCCTCGGAACATCCCCCGACCACGGAACAACCCCCCCTCGCGGAACATCCCCCCGACCTGCGGAACATCCCCCCCCTGCGGAACATCCCCCCCTGCGGAATATCCCCCGACCTGCGGAACATCCCCCCCGCGGAAATCCCCCGACCAGCGGAACATCCCCCCCTACGAAACATCCCCCCGACCGCGGAACATTCCCCCACCGCGGAATATCCCCTCTGCGGAACATTCCCCCAACCTG
>JARQOD010000009.1:66402827-66454234 GCA_033576555.1 Oophaga sylvatica | reverse complement strand
TATTCTAAAAGTCATTACACACAGAGTGATCTATTCTATAGAGTCATTACACACAGTGATCTATTCTATAGAGTCATTACACAAGAGTGATCTATTCTATAGGTCATTACACACAGTGATCTATTCTATAGTCATTACACACAGAGTGATCTATTCTATAGAGTCATTACACACAGGTGATCTATTCTATAGAGTCATTAACACAGAGTGATCTATTCTATAGAGTCATTACACACAGTGATCTATTCTATAAGTCATTACACACAGAGTGATCTATTCTATAGAGTCATTACACACAGAGTGATCTATTCTATAGAGTCATTACACACAGAGTGATCTATTCTATAGATATTACACAGAGTGATCTATTCTATAGACATTACACACAGTGTGATCTATTCTATAGAGTCATTACACACAGAGTGATCTATTCTATAGTCATTACACACAGATGTGATCTATTCTATAGAGTCATTACACACAGAGTGATCTATTCTATAGATATTACACAGAGTGATCTATTCTATAGTCATTATACACAGAGTGATCTATTCTATAGAGCATTACACAGAGTGATCTATTCTATAGAGTCATTACACACAGAGTGATCTATTCTATAGTCATTACACAGAGTGATCTATTCTATAGAGCCATTACACACAGAGTGATCTTATTCCAGAGTAGAGTCATTACACACAGTGATCTATTCTATAGAGCATTACACAGAGTGATCTATTCTATAGAGACATTACACACAGTGATCTATTCTATAGAGTCATTACACACAGAGTGATCTATTCTATAGAGTCATTACACACAGAGTGATCTATTCTATAGAGTCATTACACACAGTGATCTATTCTATAGAGTCATTACACAGAGTGATCTATTCTATAGTCATTACACACAGTGATCTATTCTATAGTCATTACACACAGAGTGATCTATTCTATAGAGTCATTACACACAGAGTGATCTATTCTATAGAGTCATTACACACAGAGTGATCTATTCTATAGATATTACACAGAGTGATCTATTCTATAGTCATTACACACAGTGTGATCTATTCTATAGAGTCATTACACAGAGTGATCTATTCTATAGAGTCATTACAACAGAGTGATCTATTCTATAGTCATTACACACAGAGTGATCTATTCTATAGAGTCATTACACACAGAGTGATCTATTCTATAGATCATTACACAGAGTGATCTATTCTATAGAGTCATTACCACAGAGTGATCTATTCTATAGTCATTACACACAGAGTGATCTATTCTATAGAGTCATTACACACAGAGTGATCTATTCTATAGAGTCATTACACACAGGTGATCTATTCTATAGAGTCATTACACACAGTGATCTATTCTATAGATCATTACACAGAGTGATCTATTCTATAGGTCATTACACACAGAGTGATCTATTCTATGAGTCATTACACACAGAGTGATCTATTCTATAGAGTCATTACACACAGAGTGATCTATTCTATAGAGTCATTACACAGAGTGATCTATTCTATAGATCATTACACAGAGTGATCTATTCTATAGAGTCATTACACACAGTGATCTATTCTATAGTCATTACACAGAGTGATCTATTCTATAGAGTCATTACACACAGAGTGATCTATTCTATAGTCATTACACACAGAGTGATCTATTCTATAGAGCATTACAAAGAGTGATCTATTCTATAGTCATTACACACAGGTGATCTATTCTATAGTCATTACACACAGAGTGATCTATTCTATAGAGTCATTACACACAGAGTGATCTATTCTATAGAGTCATTACACCAGAGTGATCTATTCTAATAAGGTCATTATCACACAGAGTGATCTATTCTATAGAGTCATTACACACAGAGTGATCTATTCTATAGAGTCATTACACACAGAGTGATCTATTCTATAGTCATTACACAGAGTGATCTATTCTATAGAGACATTACACACAGAGTGATCTATTCTATAGAGTCATTACACACAGAGTGATCTATTCTATAGAGTCATTACACACAGATGATCTATTCTATAGAGTCATTACACAAGAGTGATCTATTCTATAGAGTCATTACCACAGAGTGATCTATTCTATAGAGTCATTACACACAGAGTGATCTATTCTATAGAGTCATTACACACAGTGATCTATTCTATAGAGACATTACACACAGAGTGATCTATTCTATAGATCATTACACAGAGTGATCTATTCTATAGAGCATTACACAGAGTGATCTATTCTATAGAGTCATTACACAGTGATCTATTCTATAGAGTCATTACACACAGAGTGATCTATTCTATAAGTCATTACACACAGAGTGATCTATTCTATAGAGTCATTACACACAGAGTGATCTATTCTATAGAGTCATTACACACAGAGTGATCTATTCTATAGAGTCATTACACAGAGTGATCTATTCTATAGAGTCATTAACAAGTGATCTATTCTATAGGTCATTACACAGAGTGATCTATTCTATAGATCATTACACACAGAGTGATCTATTCTATAGAGTCATTACACACAGAGTGATCTATTCTATAGAGCATTACACACAGAGTGATCTATTCTATAGTCATTACACACAGAGTGATCTATTCTATAGAGTCATTACACACAGAGTGATCTATTCTATAGAGTCATTACACAGAGTGATCTATTCTATAGAGTCATTACACACAGAGTGATCTATTCTATAGTCATTACACACAGAGTGATCTATTCTATAGTCATTACACACAGAGTGATCTATTCTATAGAGTCATTACACACGAGTGATCTATTCTATAGAGTCATTACACAGAGTGATCTATTCTATAGTCATTACACACAGAGTGATCTATTCTATAGTCATTACACACAGAGTGATCTATTCTATAGAGTCATTACACAAGTGATCTATTCTATAGAGTCATTACACAGAGTGATCTATTCTATAAGTCATTACACACAGTGATCTATTCTATAGTCATTACACACAGAGTGATCTATTCTATAGAGTCATTACACACAGAGTGATCTATTCTATAGAGTCATTACACACAGAGTGATCTATTCTATAGATATTACACAGAGTGATCTATTCTATAGACATTACACACAGTGTGATCTATTCTATAGACATTACACACAGAGTGATCTATTCTATAGTCATTACACACAGAGTGATCTATTCTATAGAGTCATTACACACAGAGTGATCTATTCTATAGATCATTACACCAGAGTGATCTATTCTATAGTCATTAACACAGAGTGATCTATTCTATAGTCATTACACAGAGTGATCTATTCTATAGAGTCATTACACACAGAGTGATCTATTCTATAAGTCATTACACACAGAGTGATCTATTCTATAGAGCCATTACACACAGAGTGATCTATTCTATAGAGTCATTACACACAGTGATCTATTCTATAGAGCCATTACACAGAGTGATCTATTCTATAGAGACATTACACACAAGTGATCTATTCTATAGAGTCATTACACACAGAGTGATCTATTCTATAGAGTCATTACACACGAGTGATCTATTCTATAGAGTCATTACACACAGTGATCTATTCTATAGAGTCATTACACAGAGTGATCTATTCTATAGAGTCATTTACACACAGTGATCTATTCTATAGTCATTACACACAGAGTGATCTATTCTATAGAGTCATTACACACAGAGTGATCTATTCTATAGAGTCATTACACACGAGTGATCTATTCTATAGATCATTACACACAGTGATCTATTCTATAGTCATTACACACAGAGTGATCTATTCTATAGTCATTACACACAGAGTGATCTATTCTATAGAGTCATTACACACAGAGTGATCTATTCTATAGATCATTACACACAGAGTGATCTATTCTATAGATCATTACACAGAGTGATCTATTCTATAGAGTCATTACACACAGAGTGATCTATTCTATAGAGTCATTACACAGAGTGATCTATTCTATAGAGTCATTACACACAGAGTGATCTATTCTATAGTCATTACACACAGAGTGATCTATTCTATAGAGTCATTACACACAGAGTGATCTATTCTATAGTCATTACACACAGAGTGATCTATTCTATAGAGTCATTACACACAGAGTGATCTATTCTATAGAGTCATTACACACGAGTGATCTATTCTATAGATATTACACAGAGTGATCTATTCTATAGTCATTATACACAGAGTGATCTATTCTATAGAGTCATTACACAGAGTGATCTATTCTATAGAGTCATTACACACAGAGTGATCTATTCTATAGTCATTACACAGAGTGATCTATTCTATAGAGCCATTACACACAGAGTGATCTATTCTATAGAGTCATTACACACAGTGATCTATTCTATAGAGCCATTACACAGTGATCTATTCTATAGAGACATTACACACAGTGATCTATTCTATAGAGTCATTACACACAGAGTGATCTATTCTATAGAGCCATTACACACAGAGTGATCTATTCTATAGAGTCATTACACACAGTGATCTATTCTATAGAGACATTACACACAGAGTGATCTATTCTATAGTCATTACACAGAGTGATCTATTCTATAGACATTACACACAGAGCGATCTATTCTATAGTCATTACACACAGAGTGATCTATTCTATAGAGCCATTACACACAGAGTGATCTATTCTATAGAGTCATTACACACAGTGATCTATTCTATAGAGTCATTACACACAGAGTGATCTATTCTATAGTCATTACACAGAGTGATCTATTCTATAGACATTACACACAGAGTGATCTATTCTATAGAGCCATTACACACAGAGTGATCTATTCTATAGAGACATTACACACAGTGATCTATTCTATAGTCATTACACAGAGTGATCTATTCTATAGAGACATTAAACACAGAGTGATCTATTCTATAGAGTCATTACACACAGAGTGATCTATTCTATAGTCATTACACACAGAGTGATCTATTCTATAGTCATTACACACAGAGTGATCTATTCTATAGAGTCATTACACACAGTGATCTATTCTATAGAGCCATTACACAGAGTGATCTATTCTATAGAGACATTACACACAGTGATCTATTCTATAGAGCCATTACACAGAGTGATCTATTCTATAGAGACATTACACAGTGATCTATTCTATAGTCATTACACACAGAGTGATCTATTCTATAGAGCCATTACACACAGAGTGATCTATTCTATAGAGACATTACACACAGATGATCTATTCTATAGAGTCATTACACACAGAGTGATCTATTCTATAGAGTCATTACACACAGAGTGATCTATTCTATAGAGTCATTACACACAGAGTATCTTATGAGTCATTACCACGGTGATCTATTCCGTGTTTATTTTGTAATGTTGATGATTATGGCTTGCAGCCAATGAAAACCCAAAAGTCATTATCTCAGTAAATTAGAATACTTTATAACAGCAGCTTGAGGAATGATTGTAAAATCTGAAATGTATGATCAGTAAATGCATCAATACTTGGTCGGGCTCCTTCTGATCAATTACTGCATCAATGCGGCGTGGCATGGAGGCGATCAGCCTGTGGCACTGCTGAGGGGTTATGGAAGCCCAGGTTGCTTTGATAGCAGCCTTCAGCTCGTCTGCATTGTTGGGTCTGGTGTCTCTCATCTTCCTTGGACCACTGACAACAGTCTGGTTCTTTTTCTCCTTGGCTCCGGTAAGAAGCTTCTGGCATTGTCTATTGGTCATGAGTGGTGACACAAGGAATGTGACACTTGTGGCCCATGTCCTGGACACGTCTGTGTGTGGTGGCTTTTGGAGCAATGACTCCAGCAGCGTCCTCTCCTTGTGAATCTCCCCCACATTTCTGAATGGCCTTTTCTTAACAATCCTTTCCAGGCTGCGGTTATCTCGGTTGCTTGTGCACCTTTTTCTACCACACTTTTTCCTTCCACTCCACTTTCCATTAATCTGCTTGGATACAGCACTGTGTGAACAGCCGGCTTCTTTAGCAATGACCTTTTGTGGCTTCTCCTCCTTGTGGAGTGTGTCAGTGACGCCTTCTGGACATCTGTCAGGTCAGCAGTCTTCCCCATGATTGTGGAGCTACTGAAACAGACTAAGGGACCTTTATAAACACTTAGGAGCCTTTACAGGTGTTTATTGTTAATAATTATTCTAATTTACTGAGATAATGACTTCTGGCTTTTCATTGGCTGGACACTGTCCTCATACTCGTTAGCACGGTGTGTAATGAGACATGTAGATAAACCCCTCGTCTTCTTTAAGTAAAAGAGGCTGTAACGTTGTTACCTTCATTATTGATGTGACAGGAAAGGTGAAACTATAAGATGCAATAACAGGAGCATTTCAGAATATATAACTGCACAGTGCCTAAAATACAGATAGTCTGCAATACACAGTAACATGAGGTAATATACAAGCTGATGATTACCTCTCTAATACAGCAAACGTCCTGATAACACAGGACTGTAACACATAGATAGTGACTTACCAACTATGCAGAGAGCCGGCGGCTTACAAGGAGCACGACACAGAGACGAGCACAGGAACAATGGCTGCTGTTCCCTCAGTGTCAGAATAAGACCACAATGCAACAGGAACAATCCCACAATGCAACAGGAACAATCCCACAATGCAACAGGAACATCCCATAATACATTGCAAACTGCACCAGAATGCATACACGAAATCGCCAGCAGATGGTGCTGTTACCTTACAATATAAAAATATAGGAAGGATTAATATACACAGAAAGTACAATGTACAGTCATGGGCAAAAGTTTTGAGAATGACACAAATATTAATTTTTACAAAGTCTACTGCTTCACTTTTTCTAATAGCAATTTGCATATACTCCAGAATGTTATAAAGAGTGATCAGCTTAACAGCAATTACTTGTAAAGTCAATATTTGGCTAGAAAATGAACTTTATCCCCCAAAACACATTTCAACATCATTGCAGCCCTGCCTTAAAAGGACCAGCTAACCTCTTTTCAGTGATTGCTCCATTAACACAGGTGTGGGTGTTGATGAGGACATGGCTGGAGATCAATCTGTCATGATTAAGTAAGAATGACACCACTGGACACTTTAAAAGGAGGCTGGTGCTTGGCATCATTGTTTCTCTTCTGTTAACCATGGTTATCTCTAAAGAAACACGTGCAGTCATCATTGCAATGCACAAAAATGGCCTAACAGGGAAGAGTATCGCAGCTAGAAAGATTGCACCTCAGTCAACAATCTATTGCATCATCAAGAACTTCAAGGAGAGAGGTTCCATTGTTGCCAAAAAGGCTTCAGGGCACCCAAGAAAGACCAGCAAGCGCCAGGACCGTCTCTTAAAAGTGTTTCAGCTGCGGGATCGGGCTACCAGCAGTGCAGAGCTTGCTCAGGAATGGCAGCAGGCAGGTGTGAGTGCATCTGCACGCACTGTGAGGCGGAGACTCTTGGAGCAAGGCCTGGTCTCAAGGAGGGCAGCAAAGAAGCCACTTCTCTCCAGAAAAAAACATCATGGACAGACTGATATTCTGCAAAAGGTACAGGCAGTGGACTGCTGAGGACTGGGGTAAAGTTATTTTCTCTGATGAATCCCCTTTTCGATTGTTTGGGACATCAGGAAAACGCCTCATTCGGAGAAGACAAGGTGAGCGCTACCACCAGTCTTGTCTCATGCCAACTGTTAAGCATCCTGAAACCATTCATGTGTGGGGTTGCTTCTCAGCCAAGGGAATCGGCTCTCTCACAGTCTTGCCTAAAAACACAGCCATGAATAAAGAATGGTACCAGAATGTCCTCCAAGAGCAACTTCTCCCAACCCTCCAAGAGCAGTTTGGCGATCAACAAAGCCTTTTCCAGCATGATGGAGCACCTTGCCATAAAGCAAAGGTGATAACTAAATGGCTCAGGGAACAAAACATAGAGATTTTGGGTCCATGGCCTGGAAACTCCCCAGATCTTAATCCCATTGAGAACTTGTGGTCAATCATCAAGAGACGGGTGGACAAACAAAAACCTAAAAATTCTGACAAAATGAAAGCATTGATTGTGCAAGAATGGACTGCTATCAGTCAGGATTTGGTCCAGAAGTTGATTGAGAGCATGCCAGGGAGAATTGCAGAGGTCCTGAAGAAGAAGGGTCAACACTGCAAATATTGACTTGCTGCATTAACTCATTCTAACTGTCAATATAAGCTTTTATTACTCATATGTTTACAATTATTATATTTCTGTCTGTGATAAAAACATCTGTCAAACACACATAAAAACCAGAGGGCAGCAGATCATGTGAAAATAGAATATTTGTGTCATTCTCAAAACTTTTGGCCATGACTGTAATAACCACAAAAATGACTAAACTGTAACCAGCAATTACACACTAGGACAGGACAGGGCTGTAAGCCATAACCCTAAACATTACCAGAAATAAACACGTGAAATAGATCACTGTGTAATGACTATAGAATAGAGGAGTCACTTTTTGTATTGAAGAACTGAAATAAATTGATGATATTCTAATTGACTGAGAAGCTCCTGTATAAGTGTCAGTGATCGGGGGCTGCAGATTATGGGGGGCGCTCCAAGAAATAACTTTATTCAGAAAAATCGCACCAAAGCGCCGAAATCCCGAATATCAACCAGAGTCCTGCAATTCACAAAGATCCGGAGCCAAAGCTGCAGGAGCAGCCCAGAGAAGTGGTGAAAGCAGCGCAGAGATCAGGCCGGGGCCCGGACACAGAGCGGCACCGGAGACCAAGTGGTGGTAAAGGACAAAAGACGGAGCCCAGATCCAGAGGATTAATGAGAACTGACCAGTAAATGTGTAACAGACCGAAAGGAAAAGGCGTGTGACACTGATAATGGGGGACGGTCACAGTGACAGTGCGTCCAATATTCCACAGTGAATGTTCAATGGGATACGGTTACTGAAGTGACTGTAGGGAGGGCTCCGGCCGGCAGAGACCCCCTCACATCTCCAATGGTCCGGACAGCTCAAGTGATTTCACTATAATCTTCAGTACAGACGACTCCACGATCCACAAAGCCCCAATGCGTTCCACAACATTGGTGCCCTTGTACTTTCTGAAGCCATACTTATAGACATTGCCGGTGACGGCCTCCTCCCCCCTCCCCCTCCCGAGTCCATCGCTGGTGTCCTCGGTGACAGCCTCCTCTTCCTCCTGAGTCCATGCAGTATCACCAGAGACAACCGCCTCTTCCTCCCGAGTCCATCGCTGGTGTCAGCCTCCTCTTCCTGCCATATTGAGGTAGTGTCGCTGGTGACGGCCTCCTCTTTCCCAAGTCCATGCAGTATCACCAGAGACAGCAGCCTCTTCCTCCCGAGTCCATCGCTGGTGTCGGCCTCCTCTTCCTGCCATATTGAGGTAGTGTCGCTGGTGTCAGCTCCTCTTCCTCCGTATTCACGTAGTGTCACTGATAACGGCCTCCTATTCCACCCACGTCCATGCAGTGTCACTGGTAAAAGCCTCATCTTCCTCTCAGTTCATGCAGTGTCGCCGGTGACAGCTCCTCTTCTTCCCGAGTCCATCGCTGGTGTCAGCCTCCTCTCCTCCGAGTCCATAGCTGGTGACGCCTCCTCTTCCTCCCGAGTGCATGTAGTGTCCCTGGTGACAGCCTCCTCTTCCTTCCGAGTCCATCACTGGTGACAGCCTCTTCTTCCTCCCGCGTCCATTTAGTATCGCCAGTGACAGCCTCCTCTTCCTTCAAGTCCATCACTGGTGACGGCCTCTTCTTCCTCACGCGTCCATGTAGTATTGCGGTGACAGCCTCCTCTTCCTCCTGAATCCATGTAGTGTCCCTGATGACGGCCTCCTCTTCCTCCTGAATCCATGTAGTGTCCCTGGTGATGGCCTCCTCCTCCTCCCGAGTTCATGTAGTGTCCCTGGTGACGGCCTCCTCTTCCTCCTGAGTCCATGTAGTGTCCCTGGTGACGGCCTCCTCTTCCTCCTGAGTCCATGTAGTGTCCCTGGTGACGGCCTCCTCTTCCTCCGAGTTAATGTAGTGTCCCTTGTGACGGCCTCCTCTTCCTCCCGAGTTAATGTAGTGTCCCTGGTGACGGCCTCCTCTTCCTACTGAGTCCATGTAGTGTCGCTGCTGACGGCCTCCTCCCGTATTCATGTATTATCCCTGGTGAAGGCCTCCTCTTCCTCCCGAGTTCATGTAGTGTCGCTGCTGACGGCCTCCTCTTGCTCCTGAATCCATGTAGTGTCCCTGATGACGGCTTACTCTTCCTCCTGAATCCATGTAGTGTCCCTGATGACGGCCTCCTCTTCCTCCCTAGTTCATGTAGTGTTCCTGGTGACGGCCTCCTCTTCCTCCTGAGTCCATGTAGTGTCCCTGGTGATGGCCTCCTCTTCCTTCCGAGTTCATGTAATTTTCCTGGTGACGGGCTCCTCCTCCTCCCGTATTCATGTAGTGTCCCTGGTGACGGCCTCCTCTTCCTCCTGAATCCATGAAGTGTCCCTGGTGACGACCTCCTCTTCCTCCCGAGTTCATGTAGTGTTTCTGGTGATGGCCTCCTCTTCCTCCTGAGTCCATGTAGTGTCCCTGGTGACGGCCTCCTCTTCCTCCCGAGTTAATGTAGTGTCCCTGGTGACGGCCTCCTCTTCCTCCTGAGTCCATGTAGTGTCCCTGGTGACGGCCTCCTCTTCCTCCTGAGTCCATGTAGTGTCCCTGGTGACGGCTCCTCCTTTCCTATGAGTCCATGTAGTGTCCCTGGTGACGGCCTCCTCCTCCCGTGTTCATGTAGTGTCCCTGGTGACGGCCTCCTCTTCTTCCTGAGTTCATGTAGTGTCCCTGGTGACGGCCTCCTCTTCCACAACCAAGATCTCACGCCCCAGAGGATTCAATGTGGGCTCTGGAGTTCTGCACCAGTCAGAAGTCACATGAGCACCTGTGATTGGCTGCAGCGGTCAGGTTACTAGAGAGCGCATCATTGGAGACACGTCCTGACATGAGGAGTCTGATGTGTGCAGTGTATCTGTCTCATGCCGCAGAGGATCGGCCCTCAGGGCCTGTGCACACGTTGTGGATTCCTAGCGGTTTTGACGCGTTTTTTTTGCGGCGGAAACGCCGTGAAACCGCGGCAAAACCGCTTACACAATACAACTCATTATGGCCTATGGGATTCCGCAATGCTGTGCACATGCTGCGGGTTTTTCCGCGGCGGAATCGCATTGCGGGAGAATCCACAGCATGCTCATTCTTTTTTGCGGAACCGCGGCGATTCCGCCGCCATAGGAATGCATTGAACCAATTACTTTCCGCATGGGCTGTGCCCACCATGCGCAAAGTAAGTGGTTCATGTGCGGATGGTACCCAGGGTCTGGAGGAGAGGAGACTCTGCCCTGGGTACCATATCCATGTAAAAACAATAATTAAAATAATAAATAGTGATATTCTCACCTTCCGGCGGCCCCCGCAGCTTTCCCGCCTTCAGCGACGCTCCCGGCCAATCCGTTCCCAGTAATGCATTGCGAGAATCACCCAGATGACGTAGTGGTCTCGCGTAATGCTACGTCATCGGGGTCATTGTCGCAAAGGACGCCTGGGAACAGGATTGGCCGGGAGCATCGCTGAGAGGCGGGAAAGCTGCGGGGGCCACCGGAAGGTGAGAATATCATTATTTATTATTTTTTTTTATTATTTTTACATTAGATCTTTTTACTATTGATGCGACATAGGCGGCATCAATAGTAAAAAGTTGGTCACACGAGTCAAACACTTGTTTCACTCGTGTGACCAACCTGTCAGATCGCTTGTAAAACGCTAGTATTCTGCAAGCTAATTACGCTTGAAAAACACTAGTTTTTAGCGGGATACGCATACCTATAATATGCGGATTTCCCGCAGCAGGGAGGTGCGGAATTGCCGCGGAAATTTCCATGGCAATTCCGCAACGTGTGCACATAGCCTCAGTCACACCATGTGCGGCACAGAGCCACAGACACAATAGGATGAAGGCCCCACATAGAAATGGCCGCCGCTCTGCATCTGGGTCACATTCTAAGCTGAGCTACGGAAACATGGCCGCCCGGAAAGGTCTGATTACTGCTCACGTGACTGGTTACCGCAGTGACCCCGGAAGTAGATGCGCGCGTTGCCTGGACACGGAAGCGGAAGTGCGGCTGTGCACCGCGGAGCTTGTGGTGGAGCTGCCGCGGAGGTGAGGTGATCGCAGATCAGATGTCGGCCGCATTGTTCTGTGTCCCGGGGCCGCTGTTCTCCATCCATAGTGTGTGACTGGACCTCGCATCCTCCTCTCATCATGTGCAGGAGCTCTGCTTGCTGCAAGTGACTGGGAGCGTCCAGCAGTGCACCCTGCGCTTCTCACAGCTGAGGGTTTGTTTCATTGTGTCCTGTCTGCACTGATACATTGTAACAAGCGCACAGCTGTGTGAGGGCAGAATGTTTTCACTGACTGCAAGAGGAAACCGCAGACCTGACACCAGATAAGGGGCGCAGGCTCAGCATGGAGGGGTCTGCACCATCCCGGACCCCCATTACCTGCCCCAGGTCTGAGCCTTCATCAGTGTGTGGGAGGGGCAGCTGCAGGCGATCAGCTCCTATAATCAGTCATCAGTGTGGGGAGGGGCAGCTGCAGGCGATAAGCTCCTATAATCAGTCATCATGTGTGGAGGGGAGCTGCAGGCGATAGCCCCTATAATCAGTCATCAGTGTGAGGGAGGGGCAGCTGCAGGCGATCGCCCTATAATCAGTCATCAGTGTGGAGGGGCAGCTGCAGGCGATCAGCCCCTATAATCAGTCATCAGTATGGGGAGGGGCAGCTGCAGGCGATCTGCCCCTATAATCAGTCATCAGTGGGGGAGGGGCAGCTGCAGGCGATCTGCCCTATAATCAGTCATCAGTGTGGGGGAGGGGCAGCTGCAGGCGATCAGCTCCTATAATCAGTCATCAGTGTGGGAGGGGCAGCTGCAGGCGATCAGCTCCTATAATCAGTCATCAGTGTGAGGGAGGGGCAGCTGCAGGCGATCATCTCCTATAATCAGTCATCAGTGTGGGAGGGGCAGCTGCAGGCGATCAGCTCCTATAATCAGTCATCAGTGTGAGGGAGGGGCAGCTGCAGGCGATCAGCTCCTATAATCAGTCATCAGTGTGAGGGAGGGGCAGCTGCAGGCGATCTGCCCCTATAATCAGTCATCAGTGTGGGAGGGGCAGCTGCAGGCGATCAGCTCCTATAATCAGTCATCAGTGTGAGGGAGGGCAGCTGCAGGCGATCAGCTCCTATAATCAGTCATCAGTGTGGGGGGGTACAGCTGCAGGCGATCTGTCCCTATAATCAGTCATCAGTGCGGGGGAGGGGCAGCTGCAAGCAATCTGCCCCTATAATCAGTTATCAGTGCGGGGGAGGGGCAGCTGCAGGCGATCTGCCCCTATAATCAGTCATCAGTGCGGGGAGGGGCAGCTGCAGGCGATCAGCTCCTATAATCAGTCATCAGTGTGAGGGAGGGGCAGCTGCAGGCGATCAGCTCCTATAATCAGTCATCAGTATGGGGAGGGGCAGCTGCAGGCGATCTGCCCCTATAATCAGTCATCAGTGTGGGGGAGGGGCAGCTGCAGGCGATCTGCCCCTATAATCAGTCATCAATGTAGGGGAGGGGCAGCTGCAGGCGATCAGCCCCTATAATCAGTCATCAGTATGGGGGAGGGGTAGCTGCAGGCGATCTGCCCCTATAATCAGTCATCAGTGCTGGGGAGGGGCAGCTGCAGGCGATCTGCCCTATAATCAGTCATCAGTGTGGGGGAGGGGCAGCTGCAGGCGATCTGCCCCTATAATCAGTCATCAGTGCGGGGGAGGGGCAGCTGCAGGCGATCAGCCCCTATAATCAGTCATCAGTGTGGGGGAGGGGCAGCTGCAGGCGATCTGCCCCTATAATCAGTCATCAGTGTGGGGAGGGGCAGCTGCAGGCGATCTGCCCCTATAATCAGTCATCAGTGCGGGGAGGGGCAGCTGCAGGCGATCAGCCCCTATAATCAGTCATCAGTGTGGGGAGAGGCAGCTGCAGGCGATCTGCCCCTATAATCAGTCACCAGTGTGGGGGAGGGGCAGCTGCAGGCGATCTGCCCTATAATCAGTCATCAGTGTGGGGGAGGGGCAGCTGCAGGCGATCTGCCCCTATAATCAGTCATCAGTGTGGGGGAGGTACAGCTGCAGGCGATGTGCCCCTATAATCAGTCATCAGTGTGGGGGAGGGGCATCTACAGGTGATCTGCCCTATAATCAGTCATCAGTGTGGGGAGGGGCAGCTGCAGGCGATCTGCCCCTATAATCAGTCATCAGTGTGGGGAGGGGCAGCTGCAGGCGATCTGCCCCTATAATCAGTCATCAGTGTGGGGAGGGGCATCTGCAGGCGATCTGCCCCTATAATCAGTCATCAGTGCAGGGGAGGGGCAGCTGCAGGCGATCTGCCCCTATAATCAGTCATCAGTGCGGGGTAGGGGCAGCTGCAGGCGATCTGCCCCTATAATCAGTCATCAGTGCGGGGGAGGGGCAGCTGCAGGCGATCTGCCCCTATAATCAGTCATCAATGTGGGGGAGGGGCAGCTGCAGGCGATCTGCCCCTATAATCAGTCATCAGTGTGGGGGAGGGGCAGCTGCAGGCGATCTGCCCCTATAATCAGTCATCAGTGTGGGGGAGGGGTAGCTGCAGGCGAGCTGCCCCTATAATCAGTCATCAGTGTGGGAGGGGCAGCTGCAGGCGATCAGCTCCTATAATCAGTCATCAGTGTGAGGGAGGGGCAGCTGCAGGCGATCAGCTCCTATAATCAGTCATCAGTGTGGGGAGGGGCAGCTGCAGGCGAGCTGCCCCTATAATCAGTCATCCGGACATGCGATAAAGGGGAAACTATGGAGGCCAGACCTGAGAACTGACCGATCACTGTCTGCTCCATCACAGGTGTCTACTGTCAGCGCGAGGAAGAGGACGGCAGCAAGATGGGGCGAAGATCCACCTCCTCCACCAAGAGTGGGAAGTTCATGAACCCCACAGATCAGGCCCGTAAGTGACCTACACTGAGCATCAGCCTGAGGGAGCGCATAAATGTATGTACACAGTGACTGCACCAGCAGAATAGTGAGTGCAGCTCTGGAGTTATAATACAGGATGTAACTCAGGATCAGTAATGTATGTACACAGTGACTGCACCAGCAGAATAGTGAGTGCAGCTCTGGAGTATAATACAGGATGTAACTCAGGATCAGTAATGTAATGTATATACACAGTGACTGCACCAGCAGAACAGTGATTGCAGCTCTGGAGTATAATACAGGATGTAACTCAGGATCAGTAATGTAATGTATGTACACAGTGACTGCACCAGCAGAATAGTGAGTGCAGCTCTGGGGTATAATACAGGATGTAACTCAGGATCAGTATGTAATGTATGTACACAGTGACTGCACCAGCAAAGTGAGTGCAGCTCTGGAGTATAATACAGGATGTAACTCAGGATCAGTAATGTATGTACACAGTGACTGCACCAGCAGAATAGTGAGTGCAGCTCTGGAGTATAATACAGGATGTAACTCAGGATCAGTAATGTATGTACACAGTGACTGCACCAGCAGAATAGTGAGTGCAGCTCTGGGGTATAATACAGGAGGTAACTCAGGATCAGTAATGTAATGTATGTACACAGTGACTGCACCAGCAGAATAGTGATTCAGCTCTGGGGTATAATACAGGAGGTAACTCAGGATCAGTAATGTAATGTATGTAAACAGTGACTGCACCAGCAGAATAGTGAGTGCAGCTCTGGAGTATAATACAGGATGTAACTCAGGATCAGTAATGTATGTACACAGTGACTGCACCAGCAGAATAGTGAGTGCAGCTCTGGGGTATAATACAGGATGTAACTCAGGATCAGTAATGTAATGTATGTACACAGTGACTGCACCAGCAGAATAGTGAGTGCAGCTCTGGGGTATAATACAGGAGGTAACTCAGGATCAGTAATGTAATGTATGTACACAGTGACTGCACCAGCAGAATAGTGAGTGCAGCTCTGGGGTATAATACAGGATGTAACTCAGGATCAGTAATGTATGTACACAGTGACTGCACCAGCAGAATAGTGAGTGCAGCTCTGGAGTATAATACAGGATGTAACTCAGGATCAGTAATGTATGTACACAGTGACTGCACCAGCAGAATAGTGAGTGCAGCTCTGGAGTATAATACAGGATGTAACTCAGGATCAGTAATGTATGTACACAGTGACTACACCAGCAGAATAGTGAGTGCAGCTCTGGAGTATAACACAGGGTGTAACTCAGGATCAGTAATGTAATGTATGTACACAGTGACTGCACCAGCAGAATAGGGAGTGCAGCTCTGGAGTATAATACAGGATGTAACTCAGGATCAGTAATGTATGTACACAGTGACTGCACCAGCAGAATAGTGAGTGCAGCTCTGGAGTATAATACAGGATGTAACTCAGGATCAGTAATGTATGTACACAGTGACTGCACCAGCAGAATAGTGAGTGCAGCTCTGGGGTATAATACAGGATGTAACTCAGGATCAGTAATGTAATGTATGTACACAGTGACTGCACCAGCAGAATAGTGAGTGCAGCTCTGGGTATAATACAGGAGGTAACTCAGGATCAGTAATGTAATGTATGTACACAGTGACTGCACCAGCAGAATAGTGAGTGCAGCTCTGGGGTATAATACAGGATGTAACTCAGGATCAGTAATGTATGTACACAGTGACTGCACCAGCAGAATAGTGAGTGCAGCTCTGGAGTATAATACAGGATGTAACTCAGGATCAGTAATGTATGTACACAGTGACTGCACCAGCAGAATAGTGAGTGCAGCTCTGGAGTATAATACAGGATGTAACTCAGGATCAGTAATGTATGTACACAGTGACTACACCAGCAGAATAGTGAGTGCAGCTCTGGAGTATAACACAGGGTGTAACTCAGGATCAGTAATGTAATGTATGTACACAGTGACTGCACCAGCAGAATAGGGAGTGCAGCTCTGGAGTATAATACAGGATGTAACTCAGGATCAGTAATGTATGTACACAGTGACTGCACCAGCAGAATAGTGAGTGCAGCTCTGGAGTATAATACAGGATGTAACTCAGGATCAGTAATGTATGTACACAGTGACTGCACCAGCAGAATAGTGAGTGCAGCTCTGGGGTATAATACAGGATGTAACTCAGGATCAGTAATGTAATGTATGTACACAGTGACTGCACCAGCAGAATAGTGAGTGCAGCTCTGGGGTATAATACAGGAGGTAACTCAGGATCAGTAATGTAATGTATGTACACAGTGACTGCACCAGCAGAATAGTGAGTGCAGCTCTGGGGTATAATACAGGATGTAACTCAGGATCAGTAATGTATGTACACAGTGACTGCACCAGCAGAATAGTGAGTGCAGCTCTGGAGTATAATACAGGATGTAACTCAGGATCAGTAATGTATGTACACAGTGACTGCACCAGCAGAATACTGAATGCAGCTCTGGAGTATAATACAGGAGGTAACTCAGGATCACTAATGTGTGTACACAGTGACCGCACCAGCAGAATAGTGAGTGCAGCTCTGGAGTATAATACAGGATGTAACTCAGGATCAGTAATGTAATGTATGTACACAGTGATTGCACCAACAGAATAGTGAGTGCAGCTCTGGGGTATAATACAGGATGTAACTCAGGATCAGTAATGTATGTACACAGTGACTGCACCAGCAGAATACTGAATGCAGCTCTGGAGTATAATACAGGAGGTAACTCAGGATCACTAATGTGTGTACACAGTGACTGCACCAGCAGAATAGTGAGTGCAGCTCTGGGATATAATACAGGATGTAACTCAGGATCAGTAATGTAATGTATGTACACAGTGATTGCACCAACAGAATAGTGAGTGCAGCTCTGGGGTATAATACAGGATGTAACTCAGGATCAATAATGTATGTACACAGTGACTGCACCAGCAGAATAGTGAGTGCAGCTCTGGAGTATAATACAGGATGTAACTCAGGATCAGTAATGTAATGTATATACACAGTGACTGCACCAGTAGAATAGTGAGTGCAGCTCTGGAGTATAATACAGGATGTAACTCAGGATCAGTAATGTAATGTATGTACACAGTGACTCCACCAGCAGAATCGTGAGTGCAGCTCCGGAGTATAATACAGGATGTAACTCAGGATCAGTAATGTATGTACACAGTGACTGCACCAGCAGAATAGTGAGAGCAGCTGTGGAGTATAATACAGGATGTAACTCAGGATCAGTAATGTAATTTATGTACATAGTGACTGCACCAGCAGAATAGTGAGTGCAGCTCTGGAGTATAATACAGGATGTAACTCAGGATCAGTAATGTAATGTATGTACACAGTGACTGCACCAGTAGAATAGTGAGTGCAGCTCTGGAGTATAATACAGGATGTAACTCAGGATCAGTAATGTAATGTATGTACACAGTGACTGCACCAGCAGAATAGTGAGTGCAGCTCTGGAGTATAATATAGGAGGTAACTCAGGATCAGTAATGTAATGTATGTACACAGTGACTGCACCAGCAGAATAGTGAGTGCAGCTCTGGAGTATAATACAGGATGTAACTCAGGATCAGTAATGTAATGTATATACACAGTGACTGCACCAGTAGAATAGTGAGTGCAGCTCTGGAGTATAATATAGGATGTAACTCAGGATCAGTAATGTAATGTATGTACACAGTGACTGCACCAGCAGAATAGTGAGTGCAGCTCTGGAGTATAATACTGGATAAGTATATGCACAGTTTGAGGCTAGTGGTTATAATGTCTTTCTGTATATTAGGATCACAGTTGAATTTCTCCTGTAAATCCTCCTGTTGGATGTGATTGTAATGTTTGTACTGATCATTTTGTCTGTTCTGCCCCCTGTAGGAAAGGAGGCGAGGAAGCGGGAGTTGAAGAAGGTGAGGTCCTGTCAGTAGTGACTGCAGTGATGTTCGGCTCCTTTTCTGCGTCTGATGATTGAGAAGTGACGTCCTGTGGATGATGAGTCTTCTGTGCAGTACAAGCCTTGGGTTTACTGTGAGTTCAGCGCGGTGGTATATGTTGGCGATATTAAGATTCTTTTTCCTTGCTTGTTTCCCATGTAGAACAAGAAGCAGCGGATGATGGTGCGAGCGGCGGTGCTGAAAATGAAAGACCCAAAGCAAATTATCCGAGACATGGAGAAACTGGATGAGATGGGTGAGTGCAGTCTCCGGATCTACAGCTAAAATCAGTAGGGATCTGATTGATTCATGGCATAAAGGGGCTTGGAAAAAAAATAGCCTCAGCTCTACTGTCTGCATGACATCATGATCAAGTAGGGATCTATAACTTTGTTCATCCAGACCCTGCTGCTTCACGAACAGAACACACAAGCCCTAAAGTGTGAGTGTCGATTTCTGCCGACTCCGTGTACTGACAAATTCTCTTTTCTTCAGAATTTAACCCCGTGCAGCAGCCGCAGCTGAACGAGAAAGTTCTCAAAGACAAAAGGAAGAAACTGAGGGAGACGTTCGAGCGCATCCTGCGTCTGTATGAGAAGGAGAACCCCGAAACCTACAAAGAACTGCGCAAAATCGAGCTGGACTACGAGCGCAAGAGGGCGCAGCTCAGTCAGTATTTCGATGCTGTTAAGGTGCGGGCCGTCTCCGTCCTCAGAGAAAAAAAGAGTTCTGTGGTTTTGTAAGACTTCTTATTTTCTTTGCGCTCCCTAATTATTTTCTAGATCTTTGCTTGCTGTAAATCGGAGAACTCAAAATAATTCTTGAATATTTTGTGTTACGTTTTCTGCGCCTCATGACAATCTGAAGGTCCAGAAAATCTGATAATCCTATTTAGTTGGAGAAGGATTCAGTGAATTTTCTTGTACTTCTCAGAGCTGTGGGTTTATAGCCCATTCGTGATGTCTACTGCGCGCTCTCACTATATGGAGTGCAGTGCAGCTGATGGCTGTGTTACACCGCCGGCACCCGAGTGTGACATCAAGATGGCCACCGTCGCTGCTAAGCCCATCGGGCCCTGTGTGACGTTATCGGGCTCTACTTTATAGGAGACCAGGAATATTACAGTGCACATCAATACTATTGTACTGCATTAGTGATCTCAGGTCTTTGTCCCCTCAAAGCACCATGACGGAAAAAAAAAGCTACGAAAGTTTATCCCCTGATGACTGGGCGATATTTTTTTATGTTTCTGTTTTTAAACTGCAGTGAATGGAGCGAGCTCCGGTCTCCGCATAAAAGAAAAACTACAGCATGACACTCAAAGAAACAACCCTACAACCCCCACACACAGCAACATTGACGGGAAAATAAAAAAGCTACCAATCTCGCAAAATAATTGATTTTATTTTACAAAGTTCTGAATTTTTTTTAACCACCGAAGTTAAAAAAAAAAAAAAAAAAAAATCTCCTTATCAATTTGGTCTCGCTGTGCTTGTACCTACCCGGGAATCACGCACAAAAACCCAAAAACATCGTTAGAATGGGGGGGGTTAGGGTTTCCTTTTCACTGCACTTGAACTGAAAAACTGGAAAAATACAGTATATGGCAAAGTGAATGATGTCAGTGTAAATTATCCTACAAATAAACTAGTCCCTCCTACTCGTACAGAGGCGGAAAAATAAGAAAAAAAAGTCACGGCTCTTGAAAGAGTGGAGGAAAACAACCGAAAGAGTAAAAGTGAAAAATTCCCTGGTTCTTAAGGGGTTAAAAAATTGTATTTTGTCAAAACAACACAATAGCATCTCCCAGACTGGACTGATACATTGTAACAATCCCATCAGCTGTGTAAAGCTGCACCTGTCCAGGAGAGGTGTTACTATTCAGTGACTTAAGGCAGAGTTGTTGCAGTCTCCTCGGTGGTGTTCTCTGTTATCTGACGTATCGGTCACATGTTTCTGTCTACAGAACGCGCAGCACGTGGAGGTGGAGAGCATTCCCCTGCCGGACCTGCCGCACGCCCCCTCTAATATTCTGATCCAGGACATCCCCCTCCCCGGGACGCAGCCGCCCTCCATTCTGAAGAAGACCTCTGCCTACGGGTGAGTGCAACGCCATGATTGGCGCTCGTTCTCTGGAGACCCGCGTCCGCCATGATGTAACGCTGCTCTACGCCCCTAGGCCCCCCGGCCGTGGAGTCTCTTTGCCGTTCCCCCCAGGACATGGGGTTCCTCGTTTACCGCCAGGGAAGAAGCCTCCTGGGCCGCCGCCCGGTCCTCCCCCACCTCAAGTGCTGGCGATGTACGGGCGCAGGGTCGGATTTGCTTTGGAGAACATAATGAGAAGAAGAGAGGATGAGAGGTACAGTCCTGAGCGAGGTGAGTGCCGATATTGGGGTCCCGTCTGATGAGGGGATGTGGGAGATCCCCAGGATATATGGTGGTCGCCAATCAGGTTGCTTCACCCTTTCCTGACGGGACGATTTTTATTTTTGCGCTTTTATTTGTGCACCACCACTGCTTCCGTGGATCATTACTTTATGTTCCTGCCGACATCGCTGTTTGTGGCTCCTTTTTTCGCAGGACGACCTGTGATTCTTAATGACATCGCTCACTTTACCATAAAATATAGGGGAAAATTCCAAGCGCAGTGAAACGGAGGGAAAAAATGCAAATCCACCATTGTTTCATTTTTAGAGCTTTGCACGGTAAATCTGAGCTGGTGACGAGATTCTTCAGGTCGGAGTGATTGCAGCGATGCCAGACGTGTTTTTTTTTTTTTTTTAAATTGATGGAGCAGAGTGTGTTTTATGGATGCGGTGATAACAAATATGTATTTTATTTTTCAATTCGACAAGGGGGTCGCTTCACACTTGTGTATATGTATTTATGTTCTTTAAGATGTTTTATTTTTATACTGATACATACAGATGCTGTATATAACTCTGCTCCCGAGCCCGCTCCGTACACCCACCCCCGAAATAGGATGTGCGTTTTATGGTGGCAGTGAGTTAAAGGGGTTGTCTGACCAACGGCTATTCCTTTAATATGGCGTCCACTGCAACTATTAAGAGCCCCGGCCAATGCTGCCCACTGCTGGTGAAGTGTAGTATTACATGTTTCCATTGACATGACTGGACTGGGTCTGATCTTTGTTATTGACGGGGGTTGGGAGATGTGTATAAATGTTGATAGTGGTTTCCCCATTAACGGACTCTGTCCGCCGACTCCCCACGTAGGCCCGGTGTGTATAAGCGATCATGTCTACATACATCCCCACCCTGACGCCTCCTCTTTGATCTGCCTCTCGCATCTCTACAGGGCTGAAAAGTCACCATGACCTCTCCAGCTCCAGTGAGGATGAGGACTATCCCAACGACATGGAGCAGGATAAGGAAGATGAGGGCAGCAGCGACGAGGACAGCGACAGCAACCACTCAGACGGCCGGGATAGCGACAGCGCAGAGTTCTCTCAGCGGGATGATGAGAAGAAAGCCGGCGGGGACAAGAAGGCGGCAGGTGAGCCCCCGCACTCCTCAGTCTGGGATCAGGTTGTGCTTTTTCTAGGGTCTGTATTCGGGTTTAACCCTTTACACTTTGCGCGTTCCTGCTTTATCGTAACGTGAAGAGTCTTCGTCTCCTCAGCAGAAGGGATTATGTGGATTTGTTTGCGCTGCTGATCATTGAAGATGTCAAAATCAGAGGATTAATCATATATATGAGAATTCATGAGCCTACAATAAACATTATTTATATGGATTTAGAAAGAGGGTCAGATAATAATGAGAATATAATCGATGTAACCTGAGGTGATCCTCCTAATCTGCTGCAGAAAATCCCGATTACCACGACGCAGTTTCCTTTTTCTTTGTTTTTCTTCTATTATTTTGACCTTTTATTTCTATGCAGCAACTCCCCCAATCTAATCTGTAAATCCCATCAGTATTGACCTACATCAACCCGGAGAGAACGTTTCCAGCGCTCACATAAAGATGAGGTTCTGGTCCCATTCTAGAATACGCCACTTTACTGTCCCCGTCTAGAAAAATATTTTCCTTTTTTTTCTCCTCTTTTTTTTTTTTTTTACTTTTGATGAAAACCTATGAATTATTCACCGTTTCCAGCAGTTGAAACTGTCCAATTAAGTATAAAATGAGCAGCATAATATCGTCAATCATCGTATGTGTGAAGAATCACGAGCAGTTTACAATTGATCTATAATATATTGGGAAGAATCAACGTTTTACATGACAAATGTTTTAATTTTATTTTTCTTCTCATAGAATAAGATTCTACATAAATAATATTTTCTATAGATCTTTTTCTTTTTTTCACCTTACCGACGCTGCAAATAGTCTAAAGAGTAAGTTGCCCATAATATTGATGTTCACGTAGAAATCAGTTCGATTCCATTTATTTTTTTAATATAGTAAACATGGAAGTAATTTTATTCTTTGTACAATTTTGTACATTTATTTTATCTTCTTATATTGTTGAAATTGTGATTGTTGATTGATATAAATGTCAGTTGAATTTTACTGACCGCCGTGTCCGTGATCTCTGACCCGTCGCTGCTGTCAGTTGCTGCCTCGGCGCCTCTTATGTGAAGGTTATCCATGTTCCTTGCTGTCCATGCGTTCCTGTACGGTTTCTCCAGAGGAAGAAGTGTATTGTACTTCGAAACGTGTCGAACAAAACCATATATTTAATTAATTCTCTGAATCTAACGTCTTCAATGATCTGCAGTGCGAACAAGTCCACAAAATCCCTTCTGGTTTTTATTGCGAGCGGTCGGGCGACCCGTGGATCCGCAGCAGCTGAATAACATTTTAAAACACACAATTCTGTGAAGCATTTGAGCAAAATCTGCTATTTTTAATTCTGAATTTTTAGCGGATAAGACCCTATTACGCTATTTTTTTTTCTCTTGCCTATCTACTTCGTCTCCTCAGGTCACAGCGTGCGATTTGCTGACGCTGCAGATAAGCCTCGTAAGAAAAAGAAGAAACATGTCAAGGATCTGACTCCTCTTCAAGCCATGATGTTACGTATGGCAGGTAAGTCCTCCTCATCCTTTCCACTGAGGACATCGATGGCTTGAGACATGCAACTTTCCCAGTCTCCTGAATGGCAGACATACCTGGAGTAACATTGGTGCCTTTACAGAAAGTTCATCTGTCGTTCATAGATCACCGACTAATGTCAGGAGGAACCACTTGTCTGGTAACGCGTCATTAATCCACAGGTCAGGAGATCACAGAAGAAGAGGAGGAACACGAAGTCGAAGAATACTCTTCATCTTCCTCATCAGAAGAGGACTCGGGTTCCGAGGACGAGCAGCAGACCGAAGAGCCCAAAACCGAATCTGCTGAGAGCAGCTCCTCCTCTGCACCAATCACTGTACCCCCACCCGTTACCGTCCCACCACCGCCCTTGCAGATGCCGCCGTCCATCATGACAGGGCCACCTCCATTGGGTCCACCTCCAGTTCCACCTCTCCGACCTCCTGGTCCCCCAACGGGAATGCCACCAGGACCGCCTCCAGGTAATATATGAGTGGACGCAACATGACAGCGATGTGTTCTCAGCCGAAAATATAAAACGACAATGTAACCACTCTACGCCGTCTATTTCAGGTGCACCCCCATTCCTAAGACCCCCAGGCCTCCGTGGACCTCCACCACGACTTTTGCCTCCAGGACCTCCACCTGGCCGTCCTCCAGGCCCACCTCCAGGTCCTCCACCTGGCCTGCCCCCAGGTCCTCCACCCCGTGGACCCCCGCCAAGGCTACCCCCACTTGGACCTCCAGGTATATTTTTATTATTGATTGGGCATCTTTGCAGAAATTAAACTGCATTGGCCATAATATATTCTAGTGGGCCAGGAGATGCTGCATGGATCCCCGCGTGAACCAATGCCTCAGCTGTCCATGTGCTGTACACTGTGAAGACCCCACTGCAGTGAGGTTACAGGGTACAATCTGGGCTGTGACCCCAGTAAAGTCAATGACATACGTGAGACACATTGATTAACCTCCTGATCTCTTATGTTCCTGTCTGTGCAGGTATGCCCCTCTTCCTCGTCCCATGATGCGGCCCCCCATGGTTCTTCCTCCCGGCACCGTCCCCCCAGGCCTTTACCCTCCAACATTGGCAAACCCTGGTGTGTTGAGTGCACCCCCCAGCTTGATACAAAGACCCAAGTCAGACGATGGAGGTGCCACCATTGAGAAGAAAGCCACCGCCACCATCAGCGCCAAACCACAGATCACAAATCCCAAGGCTGAGGTAACACGGTTTGTACCCACTGCACTCCGAGTGCGCAGAGAAAATAAAGGCGCCACAGTTTCAGCTCCTGCCAAAAAGCAAGAGGAGGAAGTGGTGCGGCCTGCGGTGAAAACTGGTCCCAAGGCTGGAAACCCAATGCCCGTGCAGACCAAGGACGATATGTATGAGTCGTTCATGAAAGAGATGGAAGGCCTGCTATAGGGCGCGTAGTGAAATGTACTGTGAGGTCGCCCCCTGTGCCCGGCACCAGCCTCGCCATCTGTGCCCACCCCATCACCGGCCGCCCTCTGCTCCTGTAGAGCTGATGCCCTCATGTTAGGATTACTGCAGATCGTAGTCCGGTTCTATGTTCTTTCCACATCAGATGCAGTTTAGGTCCATTATGTCGACCATTTACATTTATTTTTAAAGTCTTGGTATTAAATGTGTGATATAAACTGTGCAGCACGGAGTGTGGCTCTGTGGGAATTCGATGGGCAGTCGCTTTTGGGTACTGATCCAGGAGAACATCCACCTGAGCTGCTGACATTCGGTCATACGACCTTTACAGCTGTGGGTCAGGTATGGTGTTCTGTGCGGTCTGCAGTGTATGCTGCACAGATCTGACTGATGCCCAGGGAGTGTCGGACATAGGGCCCACTAACTGGACTCGCTGAGTAATGGAGGAGCCCAGGCGGAGGTCCTGCTACGGGCACAGCTGCATCCGGGCAGGAGCTCGTGCATCTGCACCAACACATTCTGCGCAGTTGGCCATCACGCTGCTTTATCAGTCCAGGTCTATGTGCTGTACAATTACAGGGTGTGGCCCACAACAGGTTAATAGAGGGGGTAAAGTAGGTACGGAAAGTATTCACACCCCATTACATTTTTCACTCTTTGTTTCATTGCAGCCATTTGGTAAATGCAATAAAGATCATTTTTTCTCATTAATGTGCACTCTGCTCCCCATCTTTACTGAAAAAAAGAGAAATGTAGAAATTTTTGCTAATTTATTAAAAAAGAAAAACTGAAATATCACATGGTCATAAGTCTTCAGACCCTTTGCTCAGTATTGAGTAGAAGCAGCTTTTGAGCTAGTACAGCCATGAGTCTTCTTGGGAATGATGTAACAAGTTCTTCACCCCTGGATTTGGGGATCCTCTGCCATTCTTCCTGGCAGATTCTCTCCAGTTCCGTCAGGTTGGATGGTGAACGTTGGTGGACAGCCATTTTCAGGTCTCTCCAGAGATGCTCAGTTGGGTCTAGGTCAGGGCTCTGGCTGGGTCAGTCAGGAATGGTCACAGAGTTGTTCTGAAGCCACTCCTTTGTTATTTTAGCTGTGTGCTTGGGGTCATTGTCTTGTTGGAAGGTGAACCTTCGGCCAAGTCTGAGGTCCAGAGCACTCTGGAAGAGGTTTTCATCCAGGAGATCTCTGTACTTGGCTGCATTCATGTTTCCTTCAATTGCAACCAGTCGTCCTGTCCCTGCAGCTGAAAACACCCCCATAGCATGATGCTGCCACCACCATGTTTCACTGTTGGGATTGTATTGGGCAGGTGATGAGCAGTGCCTGGTTTTCTCCACACATACCGCTTAGAATTATCACCAGAAAGTTCTATCTTCATCTCATCAGACCAGATAATCTTATTTCTCATAGTCTGGGAGTCCTTCATGTGTTTTTAGTAAACTCTATGCGGCTTTCATATGTCTGGCACTGAGGAGAGGCTTCTGTCGGCCACTCTGCCATAAAGGCCCGACTGGTGGAGGCTGCAGTGATAGTTGACTTTGTGGAACTTTCTCCCATCTCCCTACTGCATCTGTGGAGCTCAGCCACAGTGATCTTGGGGTTCTTCTTTACCTCTCACCAAGGCTCTTCTCCCACGATTGCTCAGTTTGGCTGGATGGCCGGGTCTAGGAAGACTTCTGATGGTCCCAAACTTCTTCCATTTAAGGATTATGGAGGCCACTGTGCTCTTAGGAACCTTGAGTACTGCAGAAATTCTTTAGTAACCTTGGCCAGATCTGTGCCTTGCCACAATTCTGTCTCTGAGCCCCTTGGCCAGTTCCTTTGACCTCATGATTCTCATTTGGTGTGACATGCACTGTGAGCTGTGAGGTCTTATATAGACAGGTGTGCGCCTTTACAAATCAAGTCCTATCAGTGTAATTACACACAGCTGGACTCCAATGAAGGAGTAGAACCATCTCAAGGAGGATCACAAGGAAATGGACAGCATGTGACTTAAATATTAGCGTCTGAGCAAAGGGGCTGAATACTTATGACCATGTGATATTTCAGTTTGGTTTTTTTTTAATAAATTTGCAAACATTTCTACATTTGTTTATTTTTAGTAAAGATGGGGTGCAGAGTGCACATTAATGAGGAAAAATGAACTTTTTTGCATTTACCAAATGGCTGCAATGAAATAAAGAGTGAAAAATGTAAAGGGGTGTGAATACTTTCCGAGCCCACTGTATACACTGCTCAAAAAAAATAAAGGGAGCACACAACACAATGTAACTCCACGTCCATCACACTTCTGTGAAATCACCCTGTCCAGTTATGAAGTAACACAGATTTGGAATCAATTTCTCCTGCTGCAAATGGAGCAGACAGCAGGTAGAAATGATCAGTAATTGTTCTCATCCTTTTTGGCTGTTTAGTCACTTTTGCATTTTGTCATTGCGCTTACCCCTAGAGGTACCGTAGCATGAGGTGGTGTCTACAACCCACAGAACTAGCTCAGGTAGTGCAGATCATCCAGGATGGACCATCAATGCGAGCTGTGACAAGAAGGGTAGTTGTGTCTGGCAGCACGGTGTCCAGAGCATGGAGCAGATACCAGGAGACATGGAGGGGGTCGCAGGAGAGCAACAACCCGTTACATCCTCCTTTGTGCAAGATGGAGCAGTGCTAGAGCCCTGCAAAATGACCTGCAGGCCACTAACATCCATGTGTCTGCTCAAACTGTCAGAAACAGCCTCCATGAGGGCGATATGAGCGCCCGACGTCCATAAGTGAGTGTTATGCTGACAGCCCAACACCGTGCAGGACGCTTGGCATTTGCCAGAGAATTTCAAAATGGCAGATTAGACATTGGCGCCCTGTGCTCTTCACGGATGAGACCAGGTTCACACTGAGCACATGTGACAGTCTGGAGACGCTGTGGAGAGCGATCTGCTGCCTGCAACATCCTTCAGCATGACCGGTTTGGCAGTGGGTCATTAATGGTGTGGGGTGGCATTTCTTTGGAGGGCCGCACAGCCCTCCATGTGCTCACCAGAGGTAGCCTGACTGCCATTAGGTACTGAGATGAGATCCTCAGACCCCTTGTGAGACCATATGCTGGTGCAGTTGGCCCTGGGTTCCTCATAATGCAGGACAATGCCAGACCTCATGTGGCTGGAGTGTGTCAGCAGTTCCTGCAAGATGAAGGCGTTGAAGCTATGGACTGGCCCGCCCGTTCCCCAGACCTGAATCCGATTGAGCACATCTGGGACAGCATGTCTCGCTCCATCCACCAATGTCACGTTGCACCACAGACTGTCCAGGAGTTGGCGGATGCTTTAGTCCAGGTCTGGGAGGAGATCCCTCAGGAGACCATCCGCCACCTCATCAGGAGCATGCCCAGGCACTGTACAGAGGTCATACAGGCACGTGGAGGCCACACACACTACTGAGCATCATATTCTTGTCTGGAGACATTTCCACTGAAGTTGGATCAGCCTGTAATTTGATTTTCACTTTGATTTTGAGTATCCTTCCACATCCAGACCTCCATGGGATATTGTGATTTACATTGATCATTTTGTTTCATTGTTCTCGGTGCCTTCCACTATGTGATGGATAAAGATCTGTAACTGGAATATTTTGTCCAGTGCTATCTAGGATGTGGGATTGTAGCCTTCCCTTTGTTTTTGAGCAGTATCCAGTATGAAGGGTGGGCTGCGTCTAAAGGCAGATGTGTCACTATATACCACCACCTCTCCGGTCTGTGGGATATTATAATGAGGGAAGTGGTGAATCTTATTCCACGGTCCGTCGTGCCCTCCGACTTCACCCGCTGCCCCCTCAGTTCAGGCCGTGTTTGCCTTCGGATTAATCAGTGTTGGCCAACACAAATATTGGAAATTCTCCCCGGACTCTGAACTCGCGATAAGTCTTGTGTTTCCAAAAATGATATCTGTAATGATTTACTTTCATCTGTATTTATTGCCCCCAGGCTGCAGTTTCCTCACCCTCTCCAGGTCCAGCGCTGAGTCTCCACCACTGCTCCCGGCGTCTGTTATTGTCTGCAGCACGGACGTCTCTTCTGATAATTCCCCCGAGCGTCCGAATGCTGTCATATAGTGCCCCGATGATAACCGTTATATAACACCAAGATAAAGTGTACACAGGGCCCAGATACTGTGATAGCGCCACCCAGAGGCCAGAAAACCACTGTACCCGGACACGCTGCACCCCACACTGCCAGCATTGAGGATGTCAATTTTACCAATGATACACAAGTAACAACTTGAGGGTCTTGGCGCACAATGCGGGAGCCCATCCACCAGAAACAAGGGGGGTACCCTAGTGATAAGAGAAGGGGGGGAACCCAAGTGATAAGAGAAGGGGGGGACCCAAGTGATAAGAGAAGGGGGGACCCTAGTGATAATATAAGGGTGATAGGGGCCCTAGTGATAAGAAAGGGGGGACCCTAGAGATAATAGAGGGGTGATAGGGACCCAAGTGATAAGAGAAGGGGGGGACCCAAGTGATAAGAGAAGGGGGAACCCAAGTGATAAGAGAAGGGGGGACCCTAGTGATAAGAGAAGGGTGATAGGGGCCCTAGTGATAAGAGAAGGGGGGGAACCCAAGTGATAAGAGAAGGGGGGACCCTAGTGATAATATAAGGGTGATAGGGGCCCTAGTGATGAGAGAAGGGGGACCCTAGTGATAATAGAGGGGTGATAGGGACCCAAGTGATAAGAGAAGGGGGGAACCCAAGTGATAAGAAAAGGGGGACCCTAGTGATAAAAGGAGGGGGACCCTAGTGATAATATAAGGGTGATAGGGGCCCTAGTGATGAGAGAAGGGAGGACCCTAGTGATAAAAGAAGGAGGGGGACCCTAGTGATAATAGAGGGGTGATAGGGACCCAAGTGATAAGAGAAGGGGGGGGACCCTAGTGATAATATAAGGGTGATAGGGGCCCTAGTGATGAGAGAAGGGAGGGCCCTAGTGATAAGAGAAGGGGGACCCTAGTGATAATATAAGGGTGATAGGGGCCCTAGTGATGAGAGAAGGGGGGACCCTAGTGATAAAAGGAGGGGGACCCTAGTGATAATATAAGGGTGATAGGGGCCCTAGTGATGAGAGAAGGGGGGACCCTAGTGATAAATGAGGGGGACCCTAGTGATAAATAGAGGGGTGATAGGGACCCAAGTGATAAGAGAAGGGGGGGAACCCAAGTGATAAGAGAAGGGGGGACCCAAGTGATAAGAGAAGGGGGAACCCAAGTGATAAGATAAGGGGGGACCCTAGTGATAATATAAGGGTGATAGGGGCCCTAGTGATAAGAGAAGGGGGGGAACCCAAGTGATAAGAGAAGGGGGGACCCTAGTGATAATATAAGGGTGATAGGGGCCCTAGTGATGAGAGAAGGGGGGGAACCCAAGTGATAAGAGAAGGGGGGGACCCAAGTGATAAGAGAAGGGGGAACCCAAGTGATAAGAGAAGGGGGGACCCTAGTGATAATATAAGGGTGATAGGGGCCCTAGTGATGAGAGAAGGGGGGGACCCTAGTGATAAGAGAAGGGGGGGACCCAAGTGATAAGAGAAGGTGGAACCCAAGTGATAAGAGAAGGGGGGACCCTAGTGATAATATAAGGGTGATAGGGGCCCTAGTGATGAGAGAAGGGGGGACCCTAGTGATAATAGAGGGGTGATAGGGACCCAAGTGATAAGAGAAGGGGGGAACCCAAGTGATAAGAAAAGGGGGGACCCTAGTGATAAAAGGAGGGGGACCCTAGTGATAAAAGAAGGGTGATAGGGGCCCTAGTGATGAGAGAAGGGAGGACCCTAGTGATAAGAGAAGGGGGACCCTAGTGATAATATAAGGGTGATAGGGGCCCTAGTGATAAGAGAAGGGGGGACCCTAGTAATAAAAGAAGGAGGGGGACCCTAGTGATAATATAAGGGTGATAGGGGCCCTAGTGATGAGAGAAGGGGGGACCCTAGTGATAATAGAGGGGTGATAGGGACCAAGTGATAAGAGAAGGGGGAACCCAAGTGATAAGAAAAGGGGGACCCTAGTGATAATAGAGGGGTGATAGGGACCCAAGTGATAAGAGAAGGGGGGGGAACCCCAGTGATAAGAGAAGGGGGGGACTCAAGTGATAAGAGAAGGGGGAACCCAAGTGATAAGAGAAGGGGGGACCCTAGTGATAATATAAGGGTGATAGGGGCCCTAGTGATAAGAGAAGGGGGGACCCTAGTAATAAAAGGAGGAGGGGGACCCTAGTGATAATATAAGGGTGATAGGGGCCCTAGTGATGAGAGAAGGGGGGACCCTAGTGATAATAGAGGGGTGATAGGTACCCAAGTGATAAGAGAAGGGGGGAACCCAAGTGATAAGAAAAGGGAGGACCCTAGTGATAATAGAGGGGTGATAGGGACCCAAGTGATAAGAGAAGGGGGGGAACCCAAGTGATAAGAAAAGGGAGGACCCTAGTGATAATAGAGGGGTGATAGGGACCCAAGTGATAAGAGAAGGGGGGGAACCCAAGTGATAAGAGAAGGGGGGGACCCAAGTGATAAGAGAAGGGGGAACCCAAGTGATAAGAGAAGGGGGGACCCTAGTGATAATATAAGGGTGATAGGGACCCAAGTGATAAGAGAAGGGGGGAACCCAAATGATAAGAAAAGGGGGGACCCTAGTGATAAAAGGAGGGGGACCCTAGTGATAATATAAGGGTGATAGGGGCCCTAGTGATGAGAGAAGGGGGGGACCCTAGTGATAAAAGAAGGGTGATAGGGGCCCTAGTGATGAGAGAAGGGAGGACCCTAGTGATAAAAGAAGGAGGGGGACCCTAGTGATAATAGAGGGGTGATAGGGACCCAAGTGATAAGAGAAGGGGGGACCCTAGTGATAATATAAGGGTGATAGGGGCCCTAGTGATGAGAGAAGGGAGGACCCTAGTGATAAGAGAAGGGGGACCCTAGTGATAATATAAGGGTGATAGGGGCCCTAGTGATGAGAGAAGGGGGGACCCTAGTGATAAAAGGAGGGGGACCCTAGTGATAATATAAGGGTGATAGGGGCCCTAGTGATGAGAGAAGGGAGGACCCTAGTGATAAGAGAAGGGGGACCCTAGTGATAATATAAGGGTGATAGGGGCCCTAGTGATGAGAGAAGGGGGGACCCTAGTGATAAGAGAAGGGGGACCCTAGTGATAATATAAGGGTGATAGGGGCCCTAGTGATGAGAGAAGGGGGGACCCTAGTGATGAGAGAAGGGAGGACCCTAGTGATAAAAGAAGGGTGATAGGGACTCTAGTGATAAGAGAGGAAGGAGGACCCTAGTGATAATAGAGGGATGATAGGGACCCAAGTGATAAGAGAAGGGAGGACCCTAGTGATAAGAGAAGGGGGACCCTAGTGATAATATAAGGGTGATAGGGGCCCTAGTGATGAGAGAAGGGGGGACCCTAGTGATAAAAGGAGGGGGACCCTAGTGATAATATAAGGGTGATAGGGGCCCTAGTGATGAGAGAAGGGAGGACCCTAGTGATAAGAGAAGGGGGACCCTAGTGATAATATAAGGGTGATAGGGGCCCTAGTGATGAGAGAAGGGGGACCCTAGTGATAAGAGAAGGGGGACCCTAGTGATAATATAAGGGTGATAGGGGCCCTAGTGATGAGAGAAGGGGGGACCCTAGTGATGAGAGAAGGGGGGACCCTAGTGATAAAAGAAGGGTGATAGGGACTCTAGTGATAAGAGAGGAAGGAGGACCCTAGTGATAATAGAGGGATGATAGGGACCCAAGTGATAAGAGAAGGGGGAACCCTAGTGATAAAAGTAGGGGGACCCTAGTGATAACATAAGGGTGATAGGGGCCCTAGTGATAATATAAGGGTGATAGGGGCCCTAGTGATGAGAGAAGGGTGATAGGGACTCTAGTGATAAGAGAGGAGGGGGGACCCAGTGATAAGACGCTTTTCTCTATGGGCAAGCTTCATGTGTTGGGGAAGGGAAGATGGACGGATGCATGGGGTGCACAGATCATGGAGGAAATCCCAATTACAGCATGCCAGGGTCCAGACAAATGGTCCCAAACCAAGGTCAGGTAATTAATGCCGAAGTCTAGATAACCAGCGTCCTATAGTATTCCAATCAATACAGCCAAAATGAGTCCAGAGAGTGTCCACATCCAGAAGGGAAAACATAAAGAAGTGAGGAACATAATTGACTGCTCAACTAAAATGATTTCCAGTGCTTTAAAATGGCAAAAAAAAAAAACATCCACAAAGATCATAGAGTCACACGAACAGCAAAGAAGCGTCCAATGATCGGCTCCAGGGAGATCAGAGATCTTCAGTTACCGGTGGGCCCTGCAGCCATCAGAAGACGTCTATGTCAGGCCACACTATCTGCAAGAAACCCTCGTAAACTACATTGCTGAAAAAGACGTGGGAAGAGGATACAGTTTGCCAAAGAACACACTGACGAAAGAGAAGTGGCGGAACATTCTATGGACAGATGAGAGCGAGATTGTCCTTACTGGGCGTAAAGGTCGCAGTTTGTGAGACGACCAATAAGTGCTGGATACAGGACACTATGAAGAATGGAAAACATGGAGGTGCAGAATGGTCCGGGGATGTCCTCATAATATGGAGTTGTGTCCATTTATCACAGACGAGGCATCATGGATCATTGTGAATATATCGCAATACTGGTAGAGGTCATGTTGTCTTGTGCTGAAGAAATGCCCTTGAAATGGATCACAACCCCAGACTCACAAGCAAGGGACATCCTGGGTCTAGACCAACAAGACTGATGTTATGAAGAGATCGCCTGATCCCCAGACCTCCGTCCGATCTCCAGACCGCCATCCAATCCCCAGATGTCAGTCTGATTCCCGGGCCTCAGTCTGATCACTGGACCTCAGTCCAATCCCCGGACCTCAGTCCGATCCCCACACCTCAGTCCGATCCCCACACCTCAGTCCGATCCCCAGGCCTCAGTCCGATCCCCACACCTCAGTCCGATCCCCAGGCCTCAGTCCGATCCCCAGACTTCAGTCCGATCCCCAGACGTCAGTCCGATCCCCAGGCCTCAGTCCGATCCCCAGACGTCAGTCTGATCCCCAAGCGTCAGTTCAATCCCCAGGCCTCAGTCCGATCCCCAGACCACAGTCTGATCCCCAGAACTCAGTCTGGTCCCCAGATGTCAGCCGATCCCTGGACCTCAGTTCGATCCCCAGACCTCAATCTGATTTCCTACGTCAGTCCAATCCCCGCAACTCAGTTCGATCCTCAGTGCGATCCCCAGATCTCAGTCTGGTCCCCAGACGTCAGGCCAATCCCCAGACCTCAGTTAGATTCCCGGGCCTTAGTCCAGTCCCCGGACCTCAGTCCGATCCCCAGACATCAGTCCAATCTCCGGACCTCAGTCCGATCCCCAGACATCAGTCCAATCTCTGGACCTCAGTCCGATCCCCAGACATCAATCCAATCTCTGGACCTCAGTCCGATCCCCAGACATCAGTCCAATCTCCGGACCTCAGTCCGATCCCCAGACATCAGTCCAATCTGTGGACCTCAGTCCGATCCCCAGACATCAGTCCAATCTCTGGACCTCAGTCCGATCCCCAGACATCAGTCCACAATCTCCGACCTCCAATCGAGTCATCGATCCCCAGACATCAGTCCAATCTCTGGACGTCAGTCCGATCCCCAGACATCAGTCCAATCTCTGGACCTCAGTCCGATCCCCAGACATCAGTCCAATCTCTGGACCTCAGTCCGATCCCAGACATCAGTCCAATCTCCGGACTCAGTCCGATCCCCAGACATCAGTCCAATCTCTGGACTCAGTCCGATCCCCAGACATCAGTCCAATCTCTGGACCTCAGTCCGATCCCCAGACATCAGTCCAATCTCTGGACCTCAGTCCGATCCCCAGACATCAGTCCAATCTCTGGACCTCAGTCCGATCCCCAGACATCATCCAATCTCTGGACCTCAGTCCGATCCCCAGACCAGTCCAATGCAATCTCGAGACGTCAGTCGATCCCCAGACGTCAGTTCAATCCCCAGGCCTCAGTCCGATCCCCAGACTACAGTCTGATCCCAACTCAGTTAATCCCCAGGCTCAGTCCGATCCCAGACCACAGTCTGATCCCCAGAACTCAAATCCGGTCCCGATGTCAGCCATCCCTGGCCTCAGTTCGATCCCCAACCTCAATCCAGATTTCCCGGACGTCAGTCCATCCCGCAACTCAGTTCGATCCCAGTGGATCCCTAGATCCATTGGTCCCCAGACTCAGCCGAAACCCCAGACATCAGTTAGATTCCCAGTGCCTTAGTCCATCCCGGACCTCAGTCCATCCCCAGACATCAGTCCAATCTCGGACCTCAGTCCGATCCCCAGACATCAGTCCAATCTCTGGACCTCAGTCCGATCCCCAGACATCAATCCAATCTCTGGACCTCAGTCCGATCCCCAGACATCAGTCCAATCTCCGGACCTCAGTCCGATCCCCAGACATCAGTCCAATCTGTGGACCTCAGTCCGATCCCCAGACATCAGTCCAATCTCTGGACCTCAGTCCGATCCCCAGACATCAGTCCAATCTCCGGACCTCAGTCCGATCCCCAGACATCAGTCCAATCTCTGGACGTCAGTCCGATCCCCAGACATCAGTCCAATCTCTGGACCTCAGTCCGATCCCCAGACATCAGTCCAATCTCTGGACCTCAGTCCGATCCCCAGACATCAGTCCAATCTCCGGACCTCAGTCCGATCCCCAGACATCAGTCCAATCTCTGGACGTCAGTCCGATCCCCAGACATCAGTCCAATCTCTGGACCTCAGTCCGATCCCCAGACATCAGTCCAATCTCTGGACCTCAGTCCGATCCCCAGACATCAGTCCAATCTCTGGACCTCAGTCCGATCCCCAGACATCAGTCCAATCTCTGGACCTCAGTCCGATCCCCAGACATCAATGCAATCTCTGGACCTCAGTCCGATCCCCAGACGTCAGTCCAATCCCCAGGCCTCAGTCCGATCCCCAGACGTCAGTCTGATCCCCAAGCGTCAGTTCAATCCCCAGGCCTCAGTCCGATCCCCAGACCACAGTCTGATCCCCAGAACTCAGTCTGGTCCCCAGATGTCAGCCGATCCCTGGACCTCAGTTCGATCCCCAGACCTCAATCCGATTTCCGGACGTCAGTCCAATCCCCGCAACTCAGTTCGATCCTCAGTGCGATCCCCAGATCTCAGTCTGGTCCCCAGACGTCAGGCCGATCCCCAGACCTCAGTTAGATTCCCGGGCCTTAGTCCAGTCCCCGGACCTCAGTCCAATCCCCAGACATCAGTCCAATCTCCGGACCTCAGTCCGATCCCCAGACATCAGTCCAATCTCTGGACCTCAGTCCGATCCCCAGACATCAATCCAATCTCTGGACCTCAGTCCGATCCCCAGACATCAGTCCAATCTCCGGACCTCAGTCCGATCCCCAGACATCAGTCCAATCTCTGGACCTCAGTCCGATCCCCAGACATCAGTCCAATCTCTGGACCTCAGTCCGATCCCCAGACATCAGTCCAATCTCCGGACCTCAGTCCGATCCCCAGACATTAGTCCAATCTCTGGACCTCAGTCTGATCCCCAGACATCAGTCCAATCTCTGGACCTCAGTCTGATCCCCAGACATCAATCCAATCTCTGGACCTCAGTCCGATCCCCAGACATCAATCAGTCCAATCTCCGGACCTCAGTCCGATCCCCAGACATCAGTCCAGTCTCTGGACCTCAGTCCGATCCCCAGACATCAATCCAATCTCTGGACCTCAGTCCGATCCCCAGACATCAGTCCAATCTCCGGACCTCAGTCCGATCCCCAGACATCAGTCCAATCTCTGGACCTCAGTCCGATCCCCAGACATCAGTCCAATCTCTGGACCTCAGTCCGATCCCCAGACATCAGTCCAATCTCCGGACCTCAGTCCGATCCCCAGACATTAGTCCAATCTCTGGACCTCAGTCTGATCCCCAGACATCAGTCCAATCTCTGGACCTCAGTCTGATCCCCAGACATCAATCCAATCTCTGGACCTCAGTCCGATCCCCAGACATCAATCAGTCCAATCTCCGGATCTCAGTCCGATCCCCAGACATCAGTCCAGTCTCTGGACCTCAGTCCGATCCCCAGACATCAATCCAATCTCTGGACCTCAGTCTGATCCCCAGACATCAGTCCAATCTCTGGACCTCAGTCCGATCCCCAGACATCAGTCCAATCTCCGGACCTCAGTCCGATCCCCAGACATCAGTCCGATCCCCAGACCTCAGTCCTATCCCCAGATCTCAGTCAGATCCCCAGACCAGAGAATTTGTGGAGTGACATAAAAAATACAGAAGAGCTTTGGGACGTCATCTGCTCAGCGTGGGCTGAATATCTGTCCGCAGGGGTCTGATATTAGGTGACTCCAAGCCTCAGATGTAAAGCTGATATCAGAAATAAAGGGGATACGACGAAATATTAGATCAGAGATTAACAGAGGAGACAAGTCTGGAATAAATCTCAGTCTACCCGGTAAAGATTCACGTGTGTCGCTGACGGTGCAGACACGGCCATTATCTGAGCGGCCATTGTTCTTTTTCCTTTTCCAGTTTATAAATGGATATTTTGCTCCTGTTTTTGTCTGGAGCTGAATGTGCGGCTCCCGGCGCCTCCGTGTGTAGACGTCAATGCTATCTGGAGGGCTCAGCTTCTTCTCGGTTATTTTGCACATTACGGATATCATGGCCGCCCATGGAATTTCTGGACAACCTCACAACACAGAACCCCAGGGGGGACCTAACTTTTCTGAGGTCTGGGGACTTTCTTCAATATTTGGTGTGCACTGGATAGTCTTCCTGATGGTCGATGAAGGTGGGCACCCACTCTCCTCTGCGCTTTATTGGGTGCGGTGGTCGCCTCTTCTAACGTTTAGTGACTTTACAAGTGGTGATGGTTTATTTCTACCTGGTGCAAGAAATGGGGAAGATTGTGCATGTTCAGGGGGTACAGCATTTATCATCCCGCTGGCACGGTGTGTACACATGACTGTACGGACCCTGCCCCATATATACTATGGGTGCAGTCGGTACCACCACTGAGTCCTCGCATTTAACCAGGGTCCGGGGACTGGATCGTTTGCTGAGGATCCAGAACATCAGAAGTTTCAGGGATTCTACAAACCTGATGCTGATAAATAGAAGAGAACCTGACATTTCTGCTACATGCGAATACCCCCGAATACAAACATTCATGGGCAGGTCACAGAAACGTGCGGTCAGTTCCCCTATTGAAATCACATCTCAAGGTCCCGACCCTCGTGCCCTCGCCAGACATGATGGGTTTATATTGGCAGATATTCGTTTTGTTTGTGAAACAACATTTCGACAGATTTGATGCTACTTTGCCCTCTTTGTCTCTCTTGTCATCGGCATATTTAGGGACGATGCCCCCAGAGCAGAGCTCACCATACTTGTCCAGGGTCTCAGCGTCAGGAGCCACCAGACTGACGCCATCCAGATATTATGTGTCCAGAAGCAGAGCATAGGCTAATGTCTTACTTTAATTTCTGCAGGGACCAACTTTAAAAACAGACCACCAGCCGCCGTAAAGAAAGTGACACGTGGTAATAATGCCAGGGGGCAGCAGGTAGATTGGGTTTCCTGTAGCCACTCATTCCCTACTGTCGTATGTTGGGATGAGGCATCTGCCATGATTCCAGTGCCGTCCTCACTGCTGGTTAATCTGCTCTATTATTATTACTTCATTGTGCCCCTGTTAACGCTCAGTTAAATCTGTAGATCTGAAAATTAAGAACGGACCCAGAGGTCTTGGTGAAGTGAGGTACAGCTGAGCTGATTATGTGGACGGCACCTGGAGCAGATCATGGAAAAGCAGAGCTGAATACATAGGACAGTGCATGGAACAGCAGAGCTGGATACGTAGGACAGTGCATGGAACAGCAGAGCTGGATACGTAGGACAGTGCATGGAACAGCAGAGCTGGATACGTAAGACAGTGCATGGAACAGCAGAGCTGGATACATAGGACAGTTCATGGAACAGCAGAGCTGGATACGTAGGACAATGCATGGAACAGCAGAGCTGGATACATAGGACAGTTCATGGAACAGCAGAGCTGGATACGTAGGACAGTGCATGGAACAGCAGAGCTGGATACGTAGGACAGTGCATGGAACAGCAGAGCTGGATACATAGGACAGTTCATGGAACAGCAGAGCTGGATACATAGGACAGTGCATGGAACAGCAGAGCTGGATACATAGGACAGTTCATGGAACAGCAGAGTTGGATACGTAGGACAATGCATGGAACAGCAGAGCTAGATATGTAGGACAATGCATGGAACAGCAGAGCAGGATATGTAGGACAGTTCATGGAACAGCAGAGCTGGATACATAGGACAGTGCATGGAACAGCAGAGCTGGATACATAGGACAGTTCATGGAACAGCAGAGCTGGATACGTAGGACAGTGCATGGAACAGCAGAGCTGGATACGTAGGACAGTGCATGGAACAGCAGAGCTGAATACATAGGACAGTTCATGGAACAGCAGAGCTGGATACATAGGACAGTGCATGGAACAGCAGAGCTGGATACATAGGACAGTTCATGGAACAGCAGAGTTGGATACGTAGGACAATGCATGGAACAGCAGAGCTAGATATGTAGGACAATGCATGGAACAGCAGAGCAGGATATGTAGGACAGTTCATGGAACAGCAGAGCTGGATACATAGGACAGTGCATGGAACAGCAGAGCTGGATACGTAGGACAGTGCATGGAACAGCAGAGCTGGATACGTAGGACAGTTCATGGAACAGCAGAGCTGGATACGTAGGACAATGCATGGAACAGCAGAGCAGGATATGTAGGACAGTGCATGGAACAGCAGAGCTGGATATGTAGGAAAATGCATGGAACAGCAGAGCAGGATATGTAGGACAGTGCATGGAACAGCAGAGCTGGATATGTAGGACAATGCATGGAACAGCAGAGCAGGATATGTAGGACAGTTCATGGAACAGCAGAGCTGGATACATAGGACAGTGCATGGAACAGCAGAGCTGGATACGTAGGAAAGTGCATGGAACAGCAGAGCTGGATACGTAGGACAGTTCATGGAACAGCAGAGCTGGATACGTAGGACAATGCATGGAACAGCAGAGCTGGATATGTAGGACAATGCATGGAACAGCAGAGCAGGATATGTAGGACAATGCATGGAACAGCAGAGCAGGACAAGTAGGACAATACATGGAACAGCAGAGCAGGATACGTAGGACAGTTCATGGAACAGCAGAGCTGGATATGTAGGACAGTGCATGGAACAGAAGAGCTGGATATGTAGGACAGTGCATGAAACAGCAGAGCTGGATACGTAGGACAGTGCATGGAACAGCAGAGCTGAATACGTAGGACAGTGCATGGAACAGCAGAGCTGGATGCATAGGACAGTGCATGAAATAGCAGAGCTGGATATGTAGGACAGTGCATGAAACAGCAGAGCAGGATACGTAGGACAGTTCATGGAACAGCAGAGCTGGATATGTAGGACAGTTCATGGAACAGCAGAGCTGGATACGTAGGACAGTGCATGGAACAGCAGAGCTGAATACGTAGGACAGTGCATGGAACAGAAGAGCTGGATATGTAGGACAGTGCATTAAACAGCAGAGCTGGATACGTAGGACAGTGCATGGAACAGCAGAGCTGAATACGTAGGACAGTCATGGAACAGCAGAGCTGGATATGTAGGACAGTGCATGAAACAGCAGAGCTGGATACGTAGGACAGTGCATGAAACAGCAGACTGGATACGTAGGACAGTGCATGAACAGCAGAGCTGATACGTAGGACAGTGCATGGAACAGCAGAGCTGAATACGTAGACAGCTGCATGGAACAGCAGAGCTGGATGCATAGGACAGTGCATGAAACAGCAGAGCTGGATACATAGGACAGTGCATGGAACAGCAGAGCTGGATGCATAGGACAGTGCATGAAACAGCAGAGCTGGATATGTAGTACAGTGTATGAAACAGCAGAGCTGGATACGTAGGACAGTGCATGGAACAGAAGAGCTGGATACATAGGACAGTGACATAAAGGAGAAAATAGGAGTCACTGGTGAAAAAGGATTTTTTAGCAAAAAATAGTAAATATTTATTTATATAAATCGTATAAAAAGTAACACAAGATCATATGAAAAAGACATAAGAAACACATAAATGGAGTCCCGGGAGTGCGCATGCCCCGCTGTGATCTGGGCGATTGCCGCTGTGATGGGGCGTCTTTTTGTGTCCGGAGTGCGCACGGGCCCTTTGACCGGTGCGCACCCCTGGAGACATGACGCCGCCGTCGCTGTGGGTTTGCCCGGCTCCAGCGACACATGCGCCGACACACCGTTCTCCATTGGCTAAATCTGATCATGTGGGAAGGGGAGGTATAAGAAGGTCCTTTGTGCATTATATCACTATCCTCTTGAAAAAGTGGCATGCTAGCCACGAAACGTGCGTTGGGGTGACATCTGTGAGCGGGGTGACTGCATTCCTGTGTTACTTTTGTATTGGTGAGCATGGCTTCTTGCTGAATTAGGCAGCGCTGCACAGTCTATTGCTGACCTGAATATATACCAATGTTTGTGACTTTTTTTTTTTTTTTTGAAGCATGTTCAGGCACTTTGTGGTTAACATGTAGGTACAGTTAGGTCCATAAATATTTGGACAGAGACAACATTTATCTAATTTTGGTTCTAGACATTACCACAATGAATTTGAAACAAAACAAATCAGATGCAGTTGAAGTTCAGACTTTCAGCTTTCATTTGAGGGTCTCCACATTAAAATTGGATGAAGGGTTTAGGAGTTTCAGCTCCTTAACATGTGCCACCCTGTTTTTAAAGGGACCAAAAGTAATTGGACAGATTAAATAATTGTAAATAAAATGTTCATTTCTAGTACTTGGTTGAAAACCCTTTGTTAGCAATGACTGCCTGAAGTCTTGAGCTCATGGACATCACCAGACACTGTGTTTCCTTCTTTTTGATGATCTCCAGGCCTTCACCGCAGTGGTTTTCAGTTGTTGTTTGTTTGTGGCCTTTCTGTCTGAAGTTTAGTCTTTAACAAGTGAAATGCATGTTCAATTGGGTTGAGATCAGGTGACTGACTTGGCCATTCAAGAATATTCCACTTCTTTGCTTTAATAAACTCCTGGGTTGCTTTGGCTTTATGTTTTGGGTCATTGTCCATCTGTAGTATGAAACGACGACCAATCAGTTTGGCTGCATTTGGCCGGATCTGAGCACACAGTATGGCTCTGAAGACCTCAGAATTCATTCGGCTGCTTCTGTCCTGTGTCACATCATCAATAAACACTAGTGACCCAGTGCCACTGGCAGCCATGCATGCCCAAGCCATCACACTGCTTCCGCCATGTTTTACAGATGATGTGGTATGCTTTGGATCATGAGCTGTACCACGCCTTCGCCATACTTTTCTCTTTCCATCATTCTAGTAGAGGTTGATCTTGGTTTCATCTGTCCACAGAATGTTCTTCCAGAACTGTGCTGGCTTTTTTAGATGTTTTTTAGCAAAGTCCAGCCTAGCTTTTTATTCTTGATTCTTATGAGTGGCTTGCACCGTGCAGTGAACCCTCTGTATTTACTTTCATGCAGTCTTCTCTTTATGGTAGATTTGGATATTGATACGCCTACCTCCTGGAGAGTGGTGGTCACTTGGTTGGCTGTTGTGAAGGGGTTTCTCTTCACCATGGAGAGTATTCTGCGATCATCCACCACTGTTGTCTTCCGTGGGCGCCCAGGTCTTTTTGCATTGATGAGTTCACCAGTGCTTTCTTTCTTTCTCAGAATGTACCAAACTGTAGATTTTGCCACTCCTAAAGTTGTAGCAATTTCTTGGATGGGTTTTTTTCTGTTCTTGCAGCTTAAGGATAGCTTGTTTCACCTGCATGAAGAGCTCCTGTGACCGCATGTTTCCTTCACAGCTAAACCTTCCAAATGCAAACACCACACCTCAAATCAACACCAGCCCTTTTATCTGCTTAATTGAGAATGATATAATGAAGGGATTGCCCACACCTGTCCATGAAATAGCCTTGGAGTCAATTGTCCAATTACTTTTGGTCCCTTTAAAAACAGGGTGGCACATGTTAAGGAGCTGAAACTCCTAAACCCTTCATCCAATTTTAATGTGGATACCCTCAAATGAAAGCTGAAAGTCTGAACTTCAACTGCATCTGAATTGTTTTGTTTCAAATTCATTGTGGTAATGTCTAGAACCAAAATTAGATAAATGTTGTTTCTGTCCAAATATTTATGGACCTAACTGTAGCTACAGCACCGCATTTCTTTTTCCCACTGCGGGAGGTGCTCCATATGACTCCCTGTTTGGGGCTACCATTTGTTTATCCCACAGCCACTGTTATTAATGTCACTTGATATTAACAGGAACGCATTCCCCCTGCATATCCATCCGTCCTATGTATGTGTTTCTTATGTCTTTTTCATATGATCTTGTGTTACTTTTTATACGATTTATATAAATAAATATTTACTATTTTTTGCTAAAAAAATCCTTTTTCGCCAGTGACTCCTATTTTCTCCTTTATGTCATTATGCTATTAAGAGTGGTGATTTCTGGTCACACACATGTGTGGTGTGACCCACATATATTCTACCAATGCGGCTGTATTTGGTTAAATTGATTGTCTCTGTGTTTTTCACAGCTTCTTTCAGCCTGATTATGGACTTCCGAGCAAGAGATGCCACATGGCGAGCTCAGATTCACGAAACACTCCAGGACGGTGCAGAGGGATCCAATGAGGGGTCTCAGAAGGAACTGCAAGAGGCTATTTTTCTTTTCAAGGATCTCCTAAAAAAACGGACCAAGGTCTGGTGGAACCACGAGTTCCTAGACAAATATATTCAAAGCAGCCTAATACCTAGAGGCCTTCAAATTCAGGTGTTCCCATCATTCCCTATTCAGGATGATTCCATTAAAAATCGCTGGGAGGAGCTAACTAATACCTGCTCCACTGGTTTTATGAAATTATTAAAAGAAATGAATCAGAATACATTGGGAACACTTGAATCAGAGATTGATGCAGTGCAGGTCACACTACGACGTGAAATGTCTAGTGAAAATTTAAAAAAATTCAATGACTCTATAGATGCAGACCTACAAACATGGGCCCTTGAAATTCAATCTACTAAATCTAAGAAGTTTAAACGAGATACTCAGGACAAATTACTTTCAAGAGTTTACAGGTGGCGCAATCCCACTGATAGATCACGTCCTAGATACAGGAATTCATCGTATTCAAGATCTAGATCAACCTCAGCACGCTCTAATCAATCTATGAACGAAGACCTTATCCCAAAAAAATCCCATACTAATGATCTAGGTGGTGTACCAGCTGGTGGGAAAAAGATGGTGACACGTCAGACAACTAAAACTAGAAATAATGGAGGGGAATCCGCCCAGCCCGCGTCACAGAGCGGATTACAGGTAGTGAATCTTAGAAAACTATTTAGAATTGAGAGTCCTCAGTGGTTGATACCTTTTAATGGCTAACTGAAAAGATGGGAACAAATTGCAGCTTTCGAGACTACTCAGGTCTCTTCATCAGGCGAAGACTAAAACAAAAACTGAAGAATCACATATTTATACACAAGAGGACACAGGAATAATGCAATAGGTAAGACAAGTGACGTGAAGCAGAACTGTCATTATGGCAGAGGGATGAGCATAAATATTGGAACAGTTCATAGATAAGGAGTGAAAGTTTTATTACCCTCTGATTGGGGTCTGGTAATGTTTTGTGATGTTTTCACAGGGTATTTGGAGTAAATTCCTTAATTGATGTAATAGGCCATAAATCCATGTGATAGGTTCATCCCAGCATTAAGAGTGTCAAAGGTCACCATCAATTTGTATTCGCAAATTCTTCTTTGTCTCAGAGATGTGAAATTGCCTCTGAGTACAAGTATTTTCATATCTAACAAGCTATGATCAGGGGAGCAAAAATGTTTTGCCACAGGTAGATCCATTCTTTTTTCTCTTATTGTGTGGCGATGAGAATTCATCCTTGTTCTCAGTTTTTGCCCGGTCTCTCCCACATACAGACCCCCAGTTGGACATTTAGTACAGGTAGTGAATCTATCACACCATGTCCTGTCTGCCACACAATTAGAGGTTCTAAGTAGGGGTTTGACTTTTTCCCTCAACTAATTCTTTTGATTTTTTTACAGTTTTGAAAGACCTTCATTTATTCTCTCGAAAGCTGCTATTAAAGAAATTACATAGCCGGGGTCAAGCGTCGGAGCCCTGGAGTGACAACGAGAGGGAGGCTTTACGCAATCTTGAGGAATTACTTGAGGAACAGTCAGCCTCTACAACAAGTAGGTTCCCTACATCATTGTTACCCAGGTCAACGAAATTCCCCCCCTTGTCACTATGTCCAGCTATTGATGTATTTACGAAACTGGTGACAGAAGACCTAAGACAATTATCTACTAGACGTAGATTTGACAACTTGACTTATAGACAGCGTCAGGCTTTGTTACAATTACAATCTCTTCCTGATGTTGTCTTTAAACCTGCTGACAAGGGGGGGAATATCGTGATCTGGCCTTGCAATAAATATGAACGAGAAGTTTTCCGTCAATTAAGGGATCCCAATACGTATACCAGGCTGACATGTAGTCCTCTTTCCTCCTTCTCGTTGGAACTCCAGGACATCTTACACGGAGCGTATGAATCTAATATCATCCCTAAAAAAATCTACGAGGGCCTTTTGATAAAAAATCCTAAAACCCCCACTTTCTATCTACTTCCAAAAATCCACAAGGATGCCCTTGACCCACCAGGTCGCCCTATAGTGTCAGTCATTGGTGGTCCATGTGATATGGTGTGTAAATTTATTGATTTTTACCTTAAACCAATTGTGGAGACACTGCCTTCTTTCATTCGTGACACTAAGGACGTCCTGGCACGGGTCGACGGCATCCTTGTGGATGACTCTACTATTCTGGTGGCAGCCGACGTGGAGTCCTTATACACTTGCATTGATCATTCCCATGGCTTGGATGCCGTTCATTTCTTCTTAGAATCCTCCAACCTGGACGGCCCTATGTGTGAGCTAATCCTCGAGCTGCTCCACTATGTCCTGACCCACAACTTTTTCGTCTTCAAGGATATTTTCTACTTGCAGAGACATGGTACAGCCATGGGCGCGGCCTGTGCGCCCGCTTACGCCAATCTCTTTCTGGGGTTCTGGGAGAGATCTTTGTTCTGGTGATGCGGGCGCGCAGGCCGCCTCCCATGTGCTGTACTGGTTTAGATACATTGATGATATTCTGATGTTGTGGGACGGGACGGTGCAGCAGCTCGAGGATTTCATGGTGGAGCTGAATCAGAACTCTTTTAACATTCATCTGACCTATAAGTATAGCCGTACGAGGGTGGAATTCCTGGACGTCTCGTTGGAGGTGGACGCTAGCCGCCGCTTCAGGAAGGACGTTTTTAGGAAGCCCACCTCTGTGAATGCATTAATTCACGCAAAGTCAGCTCATCACCCTGCCACCATTAGGGCCGTCCCGGTTGGACAGTTTCTTCGTATGAAACGCATCTGCTCTACCAATGATGCTTTTGAGGCACAAGCCAAGGACCTTAGAAAGCGCTTTAGGGCGCGTGGGTACAGCAATAGGTGTATTAAAAAAGGATATGATCGTGCAAGGAGGACTCCACGTGGCTGCCTCCTTAATAGTGTGTGGACAGTCAGGGGTGTGAAGAGGGACCAATAAGATTTATCACCACTTTCAACCATGAATGGTCTGGTATTAGACAGATCCTAGTTAAACATTGGGATGTTTTAAAAACCGAGCCCACTCTGCTGCGCTCGCTGGCGATTACCCATCCATGACATCCAGATGGTCAAAAAATCTACGCAATATGCTTGTTCGGAGTCACTACCTTCCACCTTCCAAAAATGTCTTTGGTACTCGTGGTCCTACCGCGGGCTTTGTTCCGTGTGGCCATTGCCTCGCTTGCGCCAATACCCTGCGTTCCACGAATTTCTCTTCCTCTGGTGGTGATAAAACTTTTGATATTCGCCAGCGTATATCCTGCGGGAGTTCAAATGTAATATACTATGCTACGTGCGGCTGTCCGAGGATATATGTTGGCCTCACCACCAGGGAATTGAGAATACGTATTAGGAACACGTAAGGGACATTGGCGCAGCGAGGACCATTTCTGATCCTTCGGACCTAAAGACGATTCCTCGTCACTATAAATACCATCACAACTGTGACGCATCCTCTTTCAAAGTTTGTGGAATCGATATTCTACACCTTGGTGTCAGAGGAGGGGACTATAAAAAAATCCTGGCCCAAATGGAGGCCCGTTGGATCATTCAGTTGGACACAATGGTGCCCAATGGCCTTCATGAATCTTTAAGTTTTGCCTCTTTTTTATAAATTGCTTTTCCTTCTGAGTATCCCCTATTTTGGTTCCTTTTGATGTCTTCTTGATTTTAATATTTGTTTTTAATATATATCTTTTACAGTTGTGTTTTTGTCTACACCTAACTCGTCATCTGGCTTTCTACCTCCGTCCCGTTCATTCCTGAATCATTAAAGAAATAAAGAAGAGAGAACAAAGCTGTAATATATGTGATTCTCTAATCTACTAATTCTTGTGTACCCACTATTTGTTGCACTTTGACAACTCTGATCGATATATGATGCAAAAAATCTTGCTTTGTATTTCTGCATATATGATTGTAAACCAGTTTTTTCATGATGTATGTAGTGCTTACTGCCATAAATGGAGTCCCGGGAGTGCGCATGCCTCGCTGTGATCTGGGCGATTGCCGCTGTGATGGGGCGTCTTTTTGTGTCCGGAGTGCGCACGGGCCCTTTGACCAGTGCGCACCCCTGGAGACATGACGCCGCCGTCGCTGTGGGTTTGCCCGGCTCCAGCGATGCATGCGCCGACACACCGTTCTCCATTGGCTAAATCTGATCATGTGATCAGGGAAGGGGAGGTATAAGAAGGTCCTTTGTGCATTATATCACTATCCTCTTGAAAAAGTGGCATGCTAGCCACGAAACGTGCGTTGGGGTGACATCTGTGAGCGGGGTGACTGCATTCCTGTGTTACTTTTGTATTGGTGAGCATGGCTTCTTGCTGAATTAGGCAGCGCTGCACAGTCTATTGCTGACCTGAATATATACCAATGTTTGTGACTTTTTTTTTTTTTTGAAGCATGTTCAGGCACTTTGTGGTTAACATGTAGGTAGCTACAGCACCGCATTTCTTTTTCCCACTGCGGGAGGTGCTCCATATGACTCCCTGTTTGGGGCTACCATTTGTTTATTCCACTGCCACTGTTATTAATGTCACTTGATATTAACAGGAACGCATTCCCCCTGCATATGCATCCGTCCTATGTATGTGTTTCTTATGTCTTTTTCATATGATCTTGTGTTACTTTTTATACGATTTATATAAATAAATATTTACTATTTTTTGCTAAAAAATCCTTTTTCGCCAGTGACTCCTATTTTCTCCTTTATGTCATTATGCTATTATGAGTGGTGACTTCTGGTCACACACATGTGTGGTGTGACCCACATATATTCTACCAATGCGGCTGTATTTGGTTAAATACATAGGACAGTGCATGAAACAGCAGAGCTGGATACGTAGGACAGTGCATGGAACAGCAGAGCTGGATACGTAGGACAGTGCATGGAAACAGCAGAGCTGGATACGTAGGACAGTGCATGAAACAGCAGAGCTGGATACGTAGGACAGTACATGGAACAGCAGAGCTGGATACGTAGGACAGTGCATGGAACAGCAGAGCTGGATACGTTAGGACAGTGCATGAAACAGCAGAGCTGGATACGTAGGACAGTGCATGGAACAGCAGAGCTGGATACGTAGGACAGTGCATGGAACAGCAGAGCTGGATACGTAGGACAGTGCATGGAACAGCAGAGCTAGATACGTAGGACAGTGCATGAAACAGCAGAGCTGGATACGTAGGACAGTGCATGGAACAGAAGAGCTGGATATGTAAGACAGTGCAGAAAACAGCAGAGCTGGATACGTAGGACAGTGCATTGAACAGCAGAGCTGGATACGTAGGACAGTGCATGGAACAGAAGAGCTGGATATGTAAGACAGTGCAGAAAACAGCAGAGCTGGATACGTAGGACAGTGCATGAAACAGCAGAGCTGGATATGTAAGACAGTTCATGGAACAGCAGATCTGAATGTGTAGGACAGTGCATGGAACAGCAGAGCTGGATATTTAGGACAGTGCATGGAACAGCAGAGCTGGATACGTAGGACAGTGCATGAAACAGCAGAGCTGGATACGTAGGACAGTGCATTGAACAGCAGAGCTGGATACGTAGGACAGTGCATGAAACAGCAGAGCTGGATACGTAGGACAGTGCATGAAACAGCAGAGCTGGATACGTAGGACAGTGCATGGAACAGCAGAGCTGGATACGTAGGACAGTGCATGAAACAGCAGAGCTGGATACGTAGGACAGTGCATGGAACAGAAGAGCTGGATATGTAAGACAGTGCAGAAAACAGCAGAGCTGGATACGTAGGACAGTGCATGAAACAGCAGAGCTGGATATGTAAGACAGTTCATGGAACAGCAGATCTGAATGTGTAGGACAGTGCATGGAACAGCAGAGCTGGATATTTAGGACAGTGCATGGAACAGCAGAGCTGGATACGTAGGACAGTGCATGGAACAGCAGAGCTGGATACGTAGGACAGTGCATGGAACGGTAGAGCTAGAAATGCTGGACGGCAACTATAGCATGTGAAATAGAGCTGGAAATGCTGGACGATATACTTCAGATGTAATATAGAAGAGGGATAAGGAAGAATTAGATTTATCAGGAGACTCACTTGAGGATTGATATAGCAGAGCCCAGCAGTATAGCAGAGCTGGCTAGGCAGAGTCTAAGCTTTAACACAGAGACCAACACTGACCACCAAACTCCCCAAATACTTAGGCTGCATGTTTCTGCCTGGCCAGTTGGGACTGGGGTCTTCATTAATAAAGGTCTTGTTTGCAGTCTCAGTTTATTGAAAGCTATAAGCTGGAGTCTTTTTTGGGCATCTAAATCAATATACAAACCTAATATGGGGTCTACATAAATTTGGGGGTCTAAATTTATTTAGAGATTGGGAACAACTGCAGAAGTGAGGAGCCAAAGATGTCTGGGCAGAGAACTCTGCACTGGTTGGGAGAAGTGGTGGTGGTGGTCTGGGTCAGCAGGTGAAGAAATTGTAGGGAACGACTCCAACCAAAAAGACATCACTTGTTAGACACTGGATTTATAGAGGATCAGTCACCGCTTCTGTGCAGTCTGTTCTAGTAGATCTTTGTATTTGTCGTCAGATTCTGCAGCATCTTTCTTAAACGCTATTTTGGAGCTTCTCTGATACCAAACCATCCGAACACTCAGCAGGAACCTTTACTTCACTCAAGAAGCAATAGTCACGGCATGGCTCAAAGTAGAGCGAGGCGTCAGACAAGGCGGCATCCTGCCACCATTTCTCTTCAGTTTCTACAGAAGGTATTTTCAGAAAGGCTGGACGAATTATCAACAACCTTAAATACATAGACGATGCAACAAGCGTAGATGGAATGAAGGACTTAATTGTGTCAAGATGGAAAGCTCGAGCATGGGACTCACAAAGAAGACGAAGATATTCACTACTGCCAG
>JARQOD010000009.1:66322842-66402727 GCA_033576555.1 Oophaga sylvatica | reverse complement strand
AGGCAACTCCCTTTTTTAACCACCAGGGAGCCTCTGCTCAGAACTCATCTCAAACCCATTCACAACAGTACCCCCCCTGAGGAGGGGTCAATGAACCCTCATTTGAGCAACCAGGTCGGTCAGGATGAGTTCTATGATACGCACGGATAAGTCTCCTAGCATGGATGTCGAAGCAAACACCCAAGAATTGTCTTCCTGACCATAACCTCTCCATTTAACCAAATACTGGAGTTTCCGTCTAGAAAAACGAGAATCTAATATTTTCTCAACCACATACTCCAGATTGCCCTCAACCAAAACAGGGTCAGGAGGCACAGCAGCAGGATACCACTGGCTCAACAAACCTCTTCAACAAGGACTTGTGGAACACGTTATGGATCTTAAATGTCCCTGGAAGAAGCAAACGAAAAGAAACAGGATTAATAATCTCCATGATCTTATAAGGTCCAATGAACCATAGGCTTAAATTTAGGAGATGCCACTCTCATAGGAATATTCTTTGAGGACAACCAGACCAAGTCCCCCACTTTAAAAACCGAGGACCATCAGTCCTATGCCGGTTAGCAAACCGCTGGGCCTTGTCCTGAGAGAGGGACAACCTCTCCACTACCTGGTCCCAATCTGTTGCATATGCTCCACAACAGAGTCAACACCTGGACAGACAGAAGCCTCCGTCTGTCCTGAAGAAAATCGAGGGTGAAACCAGAATTACAGAAAAACGGAGACATCAAAGTGGCAGAGCTAGCCCTATTATTAAGAGCAAACTCAGCCAAAGGCAAAAAGAGACCCAGTCATCCTGATCAGCAGACACAAAGCATCTTAGATAAGTCTCCAATGTCTGGTTTGTTCTCTCAGTTTGACCATTGGTCTGAGGATGAAATGCCAAGGAGAAAGACAATTGAACACCCAGTTTAGAACAAAAGTCCTCCAAAATCTGGAAACAAACTGGACTCCTCTGTCCAGACACAATGTTCTCAGGAATGCCGTGTAAACGAACCACGTGCTGAAGGAACAACGGCACCAATTCAGAGGAGGAAGGCAACTTAGGTAATGGCACAGATGTATCATTTTGGAAAACCTATCACAAATTACCCAGATGGTGGTCATTCTCTGAGAAACAGGAAGGTCGGAAATGAAATCCATAGAGATATGGGTCCATGGTCTCTTGGGCACAGGTAATGGCATCAACAAACCACTAGAGCGAGAGCAAGGCTTGGAGCGAGAGCAAGTCCCGCAGGACTGCACAAATTCCCTGACATCACGAGACAAGGTAGGCCACCAAAAGGACCGACTAACCAAGTCTCTGGTACCAAAAATTCCGGGATGCCCAGCCAATGCAGAACAATGAATCTCAGACATCACACTCTTTTTCCACTGATCCGGGACAAACAATTTTCCAACCGGGCAGCGCTCGGGCCTATCCTCCTGACACCCCTCCAGAGCAAGTCTCAAATTGGGTGAGATGGCGGAAAGAACTACACCCTCTTTCAAAATAACAGAAGGATCAATAACTCAGGAGAGTCCGCAAGGAAACTCCTCGAGAGGGCATCCGCCTTAACATTCTTAGTGCCAGGAAGAAAGGAAACCACAAAATTAAAACGTGTGAAAAACAAGGCCCACCTGGCCTGTCTAGGATTGAGTCGCTTGGCAGATTCCAGATAGACCAGATTCTTATGGTCCGTAAGGACCACCACCTGATGTTTGGCTCCCTCCAGCCAATGTCTCCACTCTTCAAAAGCCCACTTCATGGCCAATAACTCCCGATTACCCACGTCATAATTACGTTCAGTAGGAGAAAATTTTCGAGAGAAAAAGGCACAAGGGTTACTTTTAGAGGTCTCTGGATCTTTTTGGGACAAAACGGCACCTGCCCCAATTTCAGAGGCATCAACCTCCACCTGAAATGGCAGAGAAACATCAGGCTGCCGTAGAACAGGAGCAGAAGTGAATCTCTGCTTAAGTTCCTGAAATGCAGAGACTGCCTCAGGAGGCCAATTCACCACATCAGAACCCTTTCTGGTCAAATCAGTTAATGGTTTAACAATAACCGAGAAATTACCAATAAATTTACGATAAAAATTGGCAAAACCCAAAAATCTCTGAAGAGCCTTTAATGAAGTAGGTTGAACCCAATCACAGATGGCCTGAACCTTGACCGGGTCCATTTCAATAACAGATGGGACAAAATGAATCCCAGAAATGAGATCTTCTGTACGCCAAAAAGACACTTTGATCCCTTCACATACAGAGCATTCTCTCTCAAAATCTGGAATACAGTTCGAACATGTTTCACATGAGAGTCCCAGTCATTAGAAAAAATCAAGATATCATCCAAATAAACAATCAGAAATTTGTCCACAAAATCCCTGAAAATGTCATTCATGAAGGACTGGAAGACGGAAGGAGCATTAGTGAGCCCAAAGGACATCACCAGGTACTCAAAATGCCCTTCAGGGGTATTGAATGCCGTCTTCCATTCATCCCCGTGCTTAATGCGAATAAGGTTATACGCCCCCCTGAGGTCAAGCTTGGTAAACCAAGTAGCGTTTTTCACCCTGGAAAACAGGTCAGAAATCAATGGTAACGGGTATTGATATTTCACAGTAATATTGTTCAAGAGACGATAATCAATACACGGCCTTAATGAACCATCCTTTTTTTCCACAAAGAAAAAACCGGCACCTAAGGGTGAAGAGGATGGTCTGATATGACCCTTCTCCAATGATTCCTTGATATAAGACCGCATAGCGTCATGTTCAGGTACAGACAAGTTAAAAAGGCGACCTTTAGGGAATTTACTACCTGGCACTAATTCAATAGCGCAGTCATAGCTCCTATGGGGAGGCAAGGATGCAGATTTACTTTCGCTAAACACATCAGAAAAATCAATCAAAAAGTCAGGAACATCCTGAGCCTGGGGGGAGGCAGAAAAAACAGGAGTGTTGGTATTAACACATTGGCAGCCCCAACTGGTTACAGACACAGATTTCCAATCCAAAACAGGATTATGAGACTGTAACCAAGGGAAACCCAGCACGATAATGTCATGCAGATTATACAGAACCAAAAATTTGCAGCACTCCTGGTGATCAGGTTGAACCCTCATTATCACCTGAGTAGAAAACTGGGGTTTATTCTCAGCCAAAGGGGTAGAATCGATCCCCAGTAGGGGAATAGACTTCTGTAGGGGTATCAAGGGAAACCACAACGTTTAGCAAAATCATAATCCATCAGGTTAATAGCTGCTCCAGAATCAACGAAAGCCTGAGCAGAAAATGAGGACAGAGAGCATATCAGAGTGACAGTTAATAAAAACTTAGTCTGAACACTACCCAAGACAACTGAGCGTGCAAAACGTCTTCCCCGCTTAGGGCAGACTGAAATAGCATGAGAGGCATCACCACAGTAGAAACATAACCCATTGCGCTTTCGAAACTCATGACGCTGTGCCCCAGACACCACTCCATCACACTGCATGGGCTCAGCAGCTGGCTCACAAGGCAACACCACTCCACGCATACTTCTCCGCTCACGCAAACGTCTGTCAATTTGAATCGCTAATGACATAGAATCATTGAGACCAGAGGGGACAGGGAATCCCACCATAACATCCTTTACATTATCGACAGACCCTTCCGGAAAAGGGCCGCCAAAGCGTCGTCATTCCATTTGGTCAGGACTGCCCACCTACGGAATCTCTGACAGTATAACTCAGCGTCATCAAGCCCCTGATTTAATGCCAACAAGGCTTTCTCAGCTTGATCAGTGACATTAGGCTCATCGTACAATAACCCCAAGGCCTGAAAAAATGCATCAACATCACTCAAAACAGGATCCCCAGGTGTCAGGGAAAAAGCCCAATCCTGAGGATCGCCGCGCAGGAGAGAGATGACAATTTGAACCTGCTGCGCTGCGTTCCCTGAGGACTTAGATTTTAAGGCAAAAAACAATTTACAATTATTTTTGAAATTCTGAAACTTAGCTCGATCCCCTAAAAACAAATCTGGCATGGGAATCCTAGGTTCCACAACAGGCAACCTAGCAAGATATGCAGCAATACTCTGAACCTCAGTGGCAAGCTGATCCACATGGCCAGACAACCGTGCAAACTCCATTGAGAGAAAAAAAAATCCTCCCCAGCACCCAGAGATACAGAGGGAAAAAAAAAAAATGCAACAAACAGAAAAATATCTCTGACAACCTTTTTTTTTTTTCTTTCACAATATTTTTTCCCTTCTGTGAGTACCATACAATTTTCAGTTATGGCCGGTGATACTGTTATGATTTGGTAGCTGAGGAGTGCAGGTAAAAAAGGCAATACACCAGAGCAGTTGGAATCTATGAGATTGCAGTACCCTGACTAACCACCACAACTAGAGGCAGCCGTGGAGCGTTCCTACGTTGGTCATAGACGCCTCGTCACAGCCTGAGAAACTAACTACACCTAAAGATAGATATAGGAAAGCTATCTGCCCCGGAGCAGAACCCCAAAGATAATAGAAAGCCCCCAAACATGTAATGGCGGTTAGACAAGATGAAATACTGACACAGAAAGAAAATAGTATGAGCAAACGCTGGGGCCCAAACTAACTAAATAGAAAAGGATAGGAAGGGCACTTACTGCAATCCCAAAAAACCCTGAAAAGCACCAACTCTACTAATTTCAAAAACACCTGAGATCACACGACCTCTACCACCTAAATTAGTTCTCTGGTGTAACAAAATCAAAACAGCAGCCACTGAAAAAACTGGAAAAAGCAAAAGTACAAACATCAGTGGCTGAACTAAACTGAGAGGGCAAAAGCCCCCGGAGGGGACCCTGAAGGCCCCCACAGAAGTGCAGGACAAAATGCAAAAATATAGCACAAAAACAAAAAGAAGAAAATGTCTTATCTGTTAGAAGGAGATGCAGACACGACACAGCAGGCTACAAGGGAAACAGGATTCAAGGATTCAGACCAGAACAATTGGTCACCGGCAACCCTGATGGGAAGGTGACTCCCTTATATAAGACCAGTCAGTAACACCTGATTCCCAGTCCTCACAATCTTCACTGGACAGACTAGCACTGCTTGTAACCACCAGAGGGAGCCTCTGCTCAGAACTCATCTCAAACCCATTCACAACAGCGTCCACTACCCCTTGCCGATAGCCCGAGTTTTCATTGACTGGGGTGCCGGGAGCGGGGTGAAGGAAGTGGGGGTGTCCGAAAACCTGCCCACTGATGTTTTATTGGGGACTGATCTGGGGAGGATGGTGGCGTACTATGTCCCTGACACCCCTTCCCAATCTGATGATAAGGTTAACGTTAACCATGATGTTGATGTTGATGATGATGGGAAACTGATTGTGTTACCTGCTAATGCTTTGCGAAGTGATGATGCAACTGATAACCTTTCTTTCCCTAGGAATGATGTTGATAGTGATGTATCTGTGCCATCTGAATCTGTTAACCCTTTCTATGAAGTGGTAGATGTGTCCACAGGTACAGGAGCGTTCAGTCCCATCGCTCTGCGGAGTGAGACGGCTGAGGAACCCCTAGCAGGAGCAAGCGACAGTGCTCAAGGAAATGGGGAGGTGCATGGGAACCGGGAGGAAGGTGACGCCATGACACTGACCAGTGCCACCGAGGAAGGTAACTGGCCCATAAGTAGCACTGCTCCTGAAGTGTTGGGGGTGGATGGGGAGGTAGAACCCATAGCAGCGCAGGCTGATGGGTCTATAGAAACCCCCGGGGAGACGGCATATGTAGCTGCTGTCACCCGCAGTCAGAGTGCCCGGATCGCAGGTAGCGCCCTACCATCTGGACCCTCCTCCGCTACAGGAGAGACTGAACCAGAGTTGGACCCAGAGCCGGTCCCAGTGAGGAAGGAACCCTGACGTCACTTCTGGCTGCCTCCAGCCAGGAGTTCCAGGTCGCTCTGCACTCAGATGCGAGCCTGGAGAACTTGAGGCACCTCGCCGAGACGCCCACCTCCGTGACTGATAAGGAGAGGGTGTTCTGGGAACGAGGAAGGTTGTACCGGGAGACAGTACCCGGAGATTCCCAAAAGGAGTGGTTGAGGGAAAAACAGCTGGACGTCCCGCACCAGTTCCGAGGTGAGTTGCTGAGGATTGCCCATGAGATTCCACTCGCTGGACACTTGGGGATCAGCAAAACTAAGGCACGGCTGTCTCAACACTTCTATTGGCCCAAGATGGGGACAGATGTGACTAACTACTGCCGCTCCTGTATCACCTGTCAAAGAGTGGGGAAGGCGGGGCCTGCTCTTAAGGCTCCCCTGATCCCGTTGCCAGTGATAGAGGAGCCTTTCCAGAGGATCGCGGTGGACATTGTGGGCCCGCTGGCCGTCCCCAGCCGCTCTGGAAAGCAATACATCCTTACTGTGGTAGACTACGCTACCTGGTACCCGGAGGCAGTAGCTCTGTCCTCAACTAGGGCAGATAAGGTGGCGGATGCACTGGTGACCATCTTTTCACGGGTAGGATTTCCCAGGGAGATGCTTACCGATCAAGGGACCCAATTTATGTCTCGCCTAATGAAGGCTCTCTGCAGCAAAATGCAGGTGACGCGTATGGTATCGAGTGCGTATCACCCACAGACCAATGGTTTGTGTGAGCGCTTTAACGGTACCCTCAAACAGATGCTCCGCATGCTGGTTGAGACCCAGGGACGCGATTGGGAGCGGTACCTCCCACACCTGCTATTTGCCTACAGAGAAGTCCCGCAGGCCTCGACGGGGTTCTCCCCCTTCGAGCTCCTGTATGGTAGGCGAGTCCGGGGACCCCTTGGGTTGATAAGAGAATCCTGGGAAGATGAGCCAAACCCCACGGAAGTGTCCATCGTGGATTATGTCATGCGCTTCCGCGACAAGATGCAGACCTTGACGCAGTTGGTGCATGACAACATGACGCAGGCTCAGGCTGACCAGAAGCACTGGTACGACCAGAACGCCCGGGAGCGGACCTACCAGGTGGGTCAAAAGGTGTGGGTGCTGGTCCCCGTACCAAAGGATAAGCTTCAGGCAGCCTGGGAAGGCCCGTACGTCGTGCACAAACAGCTCAACCCAGCCACCTACGTGGTCACGCTTGACCACACTCGGGGTAGGCGCAAGGCCTTTCACGTCAACATGATGAAGGCCCTGTGCAGCTCTCCGGTGTTGAGAGCCGTCCACAGCAGTCGGCCCTTCCTGGTACAGACTGACGCCAGCGAATTTGGCCTCGGTGCTGTACTCAGCCAGGTTGATTCGGGGAACCAGGAGCACCCCGTGCTGTACCTGAGCCGGAAACTTCTGCCAAGGGAAGTGGCATACTCCACCATCGTGCCTGGCCATGGTCTGGGCACTGCAACGTTTGCAGCCCTACCTGTACGGGCGCACCTTCAAGGTGGTCACCGACCATGTGATGATATTGCAAGCTTCATGTCTCGTGCTGTTGCTAGAACTACAACCCCCACCGTTTGCAAGCACAGGGCAAACTACCCCTCCCTCCTTTTCTCTGCAGCTCACGCTTTCCTTCCCCCCTGTCAACCTGCAGTCCAGCTCAGTGTAACCTGAGCTACCAGTGCTGGAAGTTTTGCCGCTTCACCGCAGGGGTCCTTCATTGTCTGCACACGTGCTTTCTTCCTATAGCAGCCATTTTGGAGAATTCATTCTTTTTGGTTAATAACACAGTGGGAGCATTTGCTAGAAACACGAAAGTTACTGTGTTGAACCATGCGCCGACGGGCATCGTTCCCGTGGTACTGGTAAACCCGTAACTCCAACAGAACCCGAGAAATGGAATTCTCGGGTGCCCCATGAACTAGCCCACCCAAGTGTGGGCTCATTGGAACCGTCATTTTAGAGTAAGATCATTGATAGGTCTGCCGTTATTCTGCTAGGTTCACAGGACGAGTTATGGACCTTATGATATTGCAGAGCTCAAACCATAGCTTGCAGCCAGGGGAGGTGGCCAGAAAACCAGCCCTTTTTGTGAGGTCAGAAGCTGACATGCATAAGTCTTGCAGTGAAGTTCCTTAGGCACTTTCTGCTGGATGTCCTGAGTAAGAGATCTCCCAATGAACTATGACGTGTGGCTCCTTCCCCAGCCTGGCTTGCCTATGCATATGTAACTATCATGTGAGTTATCTTTCATTCTTAATCCCATTTTATTTTATAACTGCATCTGTACATAACGATATTGTCTCAGTTTGTTACATCTTCTTATATTATATAAGCACTGCCTGTTTTTAAGGAATAAACCTATAAATTTATTAGTTTGTTTCTCCTGCTCTATAAACAAATTTGCACGTGCCTGAAGCACTACGCTACTGTTTTGGGGTTGCTACGGACCCTCTTGATAAATTGTTCATCAAAAGCCGTAGCTGGTGGCAGCTAAAAGGAAGGGGTGTAAAGTGTTAATCTATTGGGTGACGCTGGCAGTGACGGAGCGGGGTTTATAAGGGTACTGCCTGGCTGCAGCCAGGAGTAATTATAATTCCCTCACTGCAGCGTGCCCAATAGCCAGCACACATCCAAGTGACCCGTCTGGCGACTAATTATCCTAGGTGCAGTTCCCGGACTGACCTGAGGGTAAGGGGGGGCGCCAGAGAGCTGCAAGTTCCTAAGTGGAAGTGGGATAGTTATAAATCCCTGCAGTTTACTGGGTCGGACGGCAGCAGCCGTCGTGTGTGTGCACGTTCCATCACATGTGGTGGCAGCGGTGGGATCACAAGCCGTGACCCCGGGCTACCGTGTGGTGGACTGTGTGCCCGTTCATCACATATTGGTGGCAGCGGTGGGATTATAGAGCATTAGTGATCTGGTTTGAGCAATCATTCCATTCACTAAAAAAAACTTGCACGGTCCTTCAGCGACCCTGCAACTAAAGTTTTGGAGAACAAGCTCAGTGTTTATTAGTCCTGAGACAATTGTGTGTACTTGCGGTTACCCTTCCCTTCTCTCTGGTTTTTTATCCTATCTTTTATTTGGCAAACATGGCTACAAGAGGAGCAAGTTGGTTCGAAAAGCAGAACAGGGACACTCTTGTGGGAATCTGCGTGTACCACGGCCTTGACCACAAGAACCAAACCAAAGCCCGACTGGTCCAGGCCCTGAAGGAGCTGGGCGAGCATCGGAGCGTGGCGGGCGCAGGAGCCGGCCCAAGCCAAGGTGGTGCCGCAGGAGCAGAGGCCCAACCCCTGACTGCTTACACCCAGAGAGAGGTGGACCCTTACCTGCAGGCGGCTCTGGAGGGACTCACCGCTGACAACCGGGAAGAACGCCTGAGGCTGATCCAGCAAGCTCAAGAGAGAGCCGACCAGCGAGAGGCCAAACAGCGAGAGGCTGAGAGAGCCGAGCGCCAAGCCCAGCGAGAGGCCGAGCGGGAGGCTGAGAGAGCCGAGCGGGAGGCTGAGAGAGCCGAGCGGGAGGCTGAGAGAGCCCGAGCCGAGCGGGAAGCCCAAGCGCAGAGAGCCCATGAGCTGGACATGGTTCAGCGAGGGGCAATGCCCTCCACAGCCCAGAGCAGTGTGCCCAGCAGCACTCAGAGTCCCAAGCCCCGGCCGGAGCACTTTCCCGTGCTGGAAAAGGAAGGAGACTTGGACACTTTTCTGCGGGCCTTTGAGAAAGTCTGCAGACAGTACCGGCTGCCTGCCGACCAATGGGCCAGGTACTTGACCCCCGGGCTAAAGGGCAAAGCTTTGGAGGCGTTTGCTTCCCTCGCGCCAGATCAAGACAGTGACTATGAGGCCATCAAGCAGGCCCTGATTGCCAAGTACCAGCTAACCCCTGAGGTATACTGAAAGAAGTTCCGGAACCTCCAACGTGGCCCACACGACAGTTATAGCGATGTGGTACAAGGACTCAGGACCCACTTTGACCAGTGGATCCATGGACTGTCAGTTGACACCTATGAGGAGCTGAAAGACCTGATGATCAAAGACCACTTCCTGCATCTGTGCCCAGCTGAGGTCCGACAGTTCATCCTGGACCGAGAACCAGATGACGCGGTCACAACAGCCCGGATCGCCGACAGCTATGAGGCCAACCGGAAACCCGAGGTGCGGAAGCCCGTCGCCACCCGCTGGGGAGGGGGTAAGCCTGCAACCAACCCCAGTGCCCCTGCCAGTCGTCCCTCTGGAGGCACTATCCCCTTTGCCAGCGCCAGGCCTACATCAGACCCCCGCCAGTGTTTCTCCTGTAAAAGGACTGGACACATCAGCGCCACCTGTCCGGAGAGGCAGAAGAACCCCCCAGCCAAGGCCTCCGGGCCCAACGCCTCTGTTCTTTTGGTGGGTGGTGTGGTGGGGAGGGTTGATGACAATGTGCAGCCCGTCCGCATGGGGGCCCGTCTTGCTACAGGCCTCAAGGACACCGGGGCTGAACGAACCCTCATCCGACCCGAACTGGCGGCCCCTGAAGAGTTGATTCCGGGGAAAACCTTAACTGTCACAGGGATCGGGGGCGTCCACTACCCCTTGCCGATAGCCCGAGTTTTCATTGACTGGGGTGCCGGGAGCGGGGTGAAGGAAGTGGGGGTGTCCGAAAACCTGCCCACTGATGTTTTATTGGGGACTGATCTGGGGAGGATGGTGGCGTACTATGTCCCTGACACCCCTTCCCAATCTGATGATAAGGTTAACGTTAACCATGATGTTGATGATGATGGGAAACTGATTGTGTTACCTGCTAATGCTTTGCGAAGTGATGATGCAACTGATAACCTTTCTTTCCCTAGGACTGATGTTGATAGTGATGTATCTGTGCCATCTGAATCTGTTAACCCTTTCTCTGAAGTGGTAGATGTGTCCACAGGTACAGGAGCGTTCAGTCCCGTCGCTCTGCGGAGTGAGACGGCTGAGGAACCATTAGCAGGAGCAAGCGACAGTGCTCAAGGAAATGGGGAGGTGCATGGGAACCGGGAGGAAGGTGACGCCATGACACTGACCAGTGCCACCGAGGAAGGTAACTGGCCCATAAGTAGCACTGCTCCTGAAGTGTTGGGGGTGGATGGGGAGGTAGAGCCCATAGCAGCGCAGGCTGATGGGTCTATAGAAATCCCCGGGGAGACTGCATATGTAGCTGCTGTCACCCGCAGTCAGAGTGCCCGAATCGCAGGTAGCGCCCTGCCATCTGGACCCTCCTCCGCTACAGGAGAGACTGAACCAGAGGTGGACCCAGAGCCGGTCCCAGAGGGTGCCAGTGAGGAAGGAACCCTGACGTCACTTCTGGCTGCCTCCAGCCAGGAGTTCCAGGCCGCTCTGCACTCAGATGCGAGCCTGGAGAACTTGAGGCACCTCGCCGAGACGCCCACCTCCGTGACTGATAAGGAGAGGGTGTTCTGGGAACGAGGAAGGTTGTACCGGGAGACAGTGCCCGGAGATTCCCAAAAGGAGTGGTTGAGGGGGAAACAGCTGGTCGTCCCGCACCAGTTCCGAGGTGAGTTGTTGAGGATTGCCCATGAGATTCCACTCGCTGGACACTTGGGGATCAGCAAAACTAAGGCACGGCTGTCTCAACACTTCTATTGGCCCAAGATGGGGACAGATGTGACTAACTACTGCCGCTCCTGTATCACCTGTCAAAGAGTGGGGAAGGCGGGGCCTGCTCTTAAGGCTCCCCTGATCCCGTTGCCAGTGATAGAGGAGCCTTTCCAGAGGATCGCGGTGGACATTGTGGGCCCGCTGGCCGTCCCCAGCAGCTCTGGAAAGCAATACATCCTGACTGTGGTAGACTACGCTACCCGGTACCCGGAGGCAGTAGCTCTGTCCTCAACTAGGGCAGATAAGGTGGCGGATGCACTGATGACCATCTTTTCACGGGTAGGATTTCCCAGGGAGATGCTTACCGATCAAGGGACCCAATTTATGTCTCGCCTAATGAAGGCTCTCTGCAGCAAAATGCAGGTGACGCGTATGGTATCGAGTGCGTATCACCCACAGACCAATGGTTTGTGTGAGCGCTTTAACGGTACCCTCAAACAGATGCTCCGCATGCTGGTTGAGACCCAGGGACGCGATTGGGAGCGGTACCTCCCACACCTGCTATTTGCCTACAGAGAAGTCCCGCAGGCCTCGACGGGGTTCTCCCCCTTCGAGCTCCTGTATGGTAGGCGAGTCCGGGGACCCCTTGGGTTGATAAGAGAATCCTGGAAGATGAGCCAAACCCCACGGAAGTGTCCATCGTGGATTATGTCATGCGCTTCCGCGACAAGATGCAGACCTTGACGCAGTTGGTGCATGACAACATGACGCAGGCTCAGGCTGACCAGAAGCACTGGTACGACCAGAACGCCCGGGAGCGGACCTACCAGGTGGGTCAAAAGGTGTGGGTGCTGGTCCCCGTACCAAAGGATAAGCTTCAGGCAGCCTGGGAAGGCCCGTACGTCGTGCACCAACTGCTCAACCCAGCCACCTACGTGGTCCGCTTGACCACACTCGGGGTAGGCACAAGGCCTTTCACGTCAACATGATGAAGGCCCATCACGAACGTGAAGCCTGCGTCCTACCGGTCTGCAATCTGCCCGAGGACGGGGAAGAGGATCCCCTCCTAGACATGCTGGCCCAAGCTAATGCCAATGGGTCCATTGAGGACATGGAGGTAAATGCCTCGCTAACCGTCTCCCAGCGGTTGCAGTTGCTGACCACTCTGGAACCCTTCCGGGCCGAGTTCACGAACCGACCCGGAAGGACCAAGTTGGCAGTCCACGGGGTGGACACCGGGAATCACGCCCCGTTACGGCGGACACCTTATCGGATCTCTGAGGAAGTGCAGCAGATTATGCGCCAGGAGATCCATGAGATGTTGCAGCTGGGGGTGATCCGGCCGTCCAAAAGCGCGTGGGCCTCACCTGTAGTTCTCGTGCCAAAAAAGGATCGGACCACCCGGTTCTGCGTGGACTACAGGGGGCTCAACGCCATCACTACCTCTGATGCGCACCCAATGCCACGCATCGAGGATCTGCTGGAGCGGTTGGCGAATGCCAAGTACATATCCATCATGGATTTGAGCCGGGGATACTGGCAGATTCCCCTGAGCCCTGCGGCGCAGGAGAAATCTGCCTTTATCACCCCTTTTGGACTGTACGAGTCCACGGTCATGCCTTTCGGCATGAAGAATGCCCCTGCCACTTTTCAGCGGATGGTCAACCACCTGCTTCAGGGACTGGAGGAGTACGCTGTGGCGTACCTGGACGACATTGCCGTCTTCAGTTCCACCTGGGAGGAACACCTTCAGCATCTCCAGGAGGTGCTCAAGCGTATTCACCAGGCAGGTCTGACCATCAAGCCAGGAAAATGCCAGATGGGCATGAGGGAGGTCCACTACCTGGGGCACCGGGTAGGTGGGGGTTCCATGAGTCCAGAGCCCGAGAAAGTGGACGCGATCGTGTCCTGGCCCACCCCCAGGACCAAAAAGCAGGTGAAGTCCTTCCTGGGCACTGCAGGGTACTATAGGCGTTTCGTACCGATCTATAGCGCCATTGCAAAACCCTTGACGGACCTCACCAAGGGCGGTCTACCCCAAACAGTCAACTGGACAGATGGCTGTGAGGCGGCATTCCGAGCTTTGAAAACAGCCCTGTGCAGCTCTCCAGTGTTGAGAGCCGTCGACAGCAGTCGGCCCTTCCTGGTACAGACTGATGCCAGCAAATTTGGCCTCGGTGCTGTACTCAGCCAGGTTGATTCGGGGGACCAGGAGCACCCCGTGTTGTACCTGAGCCGGAAACTTCTGCCAAGGGAAGTGGCATACTCCACCATCGAGAAGGAGTGCCTGGCCATGGTCTGGGCACTGCAACGTTTGCAGCCCTACCTGTACGGGCGCACCTTCAAGGTGGTCACCGACCACAACCCTCTCAGCTGGCTGCACACAGTGTCCGGAACCAATGGTAGGTTGCTACGCTGGAGCCTTGCCCTGCAGCAGTTTGATTTTGCCGTACAACACAAGAAAGGCAGTGATCATGGGAATGCTGATGGGTTGTCCCGACGTGGCGAACCCGCTGAGGTGCGCATGGCGGATTACCGAGAGGTCATGCCTCCGTAGCGCCCTCTAAGGGGGGGAGGTGTGATGATATTGCAAGCTTCATGTCTCGTGCTGTTGCTAGAACTACAACCCCCACCGTTTGCAAGCACAGGGCAAACTACCCCTCCCTCCTTTTCTCTGCAGCTCACGCTTCCCTTCCCCCCTGTCAACCTGCAGTCCAGCTCAGTGTAACCTGAGCTACCAGTGCTGGAAGTTTTGCCGCTTCACCGCAGGGGTCCTTCATTGTCTGCACACGTGCTTTCTTCCTATAGCAGCCATTTTGGAGAATTCATTCTTTTTTGGTTAATAACACGGTGGGAGCATTCGCTAGAAACACGAAAGTTACTGTGTTGAACCATGCGCCGACGGGCATCGTTCCCGTGGTACTGGTAAACCCGTAACTCCAACAGAACCCGAGAAATGGAATTCTCGGGTGCCCCATGAACTAGCCCACCCAAGTGTGGGCTCATTGGAACCGTCATTTTAGAGTAAGATCATTGATAGGTCTGCCGTTATTCTGCTAGGTTCACAGGACGAGTTATGGACCTTATGATATTGCAGAGCTCAAACCATAGCTTGCAGCCAGGGGAGGTGGCCAGAAAACCAGCCCCTTTTGTGAGGTCAGAAGCCGACATGTATAAGTCTTGCAGTTCAGCCCCCCTTGTGCAGTCCCTGCTGTGAGGTCCTGACTAAGAGATCTGCAAATGAACTATGACGTGTGGCTCCTTCCCCCAGCCTGGCTTGCCTATGCATATGTAACTATCATGTGAGTTATCTTTCATTCTTAATCCCGTTTATTTTGTAACTGTATTGTACATAACTATATTGTCTCAGTTTGTTCCATCTTTTTATATTGTATAAGCACTGCCTGTCTTTTTAAGGAATAAACCTATAAATTTATTAGTTTGTTTCTCCTGCTCTATAAACGAATTTGCACGCGCCTGAAGTACTACGCTACTGTTTTGGGGTTGCTACGGACCCTCTTGATAAATTGTTCCAAGTAAACCGTGGCTGGTGGCAGCTATAAAGAAGGGGTGTAAAGTGTTGACCTATGGGGTGGCGTTGGCGGTGACGGAGCGGGTTTTATAAGTGTATTACCCGGCTGCGGCTTGGAGTAATTATAATTCCCTCACTGCAGCGTGCCCAATAGCCAGCACACATCCAAGTGACCCGTCTGCCGACTAATTATCCTAGGTGCAGTTCCCTGACTGACCTGAGGGTAAGGGGGGCGCCAGAGAGCTGCAAGTTCCTAAGTGGAAGTGGGATAATTATAAATCCCTGCAGTTTACTGGGTTGGACGGCAGCAGCCGTCGTGTGTGTGCACCGTTTCATCACAGTAGCGCTTCTTCCCCAGCGGCCGTCCGTGTGGTACCGATGCGGCACAAGCTTGCTACAAGTGTGCCGCAAGTATTACACACACGGACACCTCCGGTACCATTTTTTCCCAGAACTGGAAATAAACGGACGTGTGAAACCGTCCTTACTCTGCTTCGCCCCAGCTCTGCTTGCTGTCAGTGACTAGGCTTATTCTTGCGAATGGTTAATGTTACAGCTGCGCTTGTGGTCAGTGACGGATTCCAGTGTTCCCGAGCCTGTGGGAAAATAAAGCTCTGAACCAAATCCATCAGCAGCAGAGTCCAGAGCGGCGCAGGCACTGACACCGTGTGACACACACAGCGGGGGACAGTAGTATTGAACACGTCATTTTTTGTAAAGCTGCTATTGGCATGAAATTCTTCCCAGATGTCAGGAACAACCCGTGCAATCCACACAGGAAAGAAATCGCCATACATGTCCATAAGTTGTGTGTAATAATGAGAAATTATACAGGGATAAAGTATTGAACACATTACTGAAATGTAATTAATACTGACATTTATTTAATACTTTGTATAAAAGCCTTTCCTTTGTTGCTGATGAAGCTTCCGGACGCCTCCTGTATGGAGAAACTAGTCGCAGGCATTGCTCAGGTGGGATTTTGGCCCATTCTTCTACACAAACACTCGTCACATCTTGAATCTTCCATCGGCTCCTTCTGTGATCTCTGAACTTTTGTTCCTTCCATACATTTTCTCTTGGACTCAGGTCCGGTGATCGGCTCGGCCGTTCTAGCAGATTTATTCTCTTTCTCTGAATCCAGTTAAGAATTTCCTTGGCCGTGTGATGGGATCATCGTCTTACTGAAATGTCCACCTTCGTTTCATCTTCATCATCGTGGTAGATGGCAGCAGATTGTTATGCAGAATGTCTCGGTACATTTGTCCGTTCCTCCTTCCTTCAATCACATGAAATCTGCCAGTGCTGTATGCTGAAAATCAGGCCTGCACCATGATGTTCCCACATCCACACTTCACTGTTGTACGGTGTTTTTTGGGCTGATATGCGGTGCCTATTGGCCTCCAAACATGGGATTATGGCATCCAAAGAGTTCAATTTTGGTCTCTTCTGACCCGACTATATTCTCCCAGTATTTCACAGACTTGTCTAAATGGTGTTCAGCAAACTATACGCGCATGAGCATGCTTTCTGTTCAGCAATGGAGTTTTGGATGGTGAGCGCACACTACATAGTTTTCTGTGAAATAATTGTATCTGCTTTCTACATGTCTTTCTGTAGCTTTCCACAGTTGGTCAGTGGCTCTCAGCCAACTCTTCTGATAATTCTTTTCACTTGTCTGTCTGAAGTCTTGTGGGGAGCACCTGCTTGTGGTCAGTTTATGGTTAACTTATATTCCTTCCACTTCTGGATTATGGCCCCAGCAGAGCTCACTGGAACCTCCAGTAGTTTAGAAATCATTCTGAAACCAATGCCATCAGGATGTTTTGCAACAATAAGGTCGTGAAGGTCTTGGGACAGCTCACTGGTGTTTGTGTAGTTCCTTGCTAATGAGATGTCTTTTTATCACCCATCACTTGAACCAGCTGATGTTATTTGTCAGTAAGTGGCAGGATTGCTTCCTAATTACTGATAGATCCCAGCGGTGCCAGGACTTTCCAGGGCTTTTTCTTTAATGGTAGGTTTCCACGTGGTGTATTTGGTCTGGAGTTGCTGCCGATTGAATGCTGCGTACAGCTGCAGCGCCAAGCCGCAGTGTCGAGATATTACTGCATAGTGGAGGGGATTTTATGAAATCCCGTCACGGGTGACACACCTGAAATTATGGACATGCGGTGCGTCTTTCTAGACCGCAGCATGTATATTTCTCTTGGGGAGACGCTCAGTCTATGGATACGATGCGGTGATTCCGCACAGTTCAATGAACACATGCAGTATCACCGCGCGTACAAAAGGGGGCAGCACTTTGGGCAGAGGCGGGTATCCACTGCGTCCAAAGCGCTGTGAGCATGCAGCGTGGAAACATACCCTAATACTTTTCCTGTGTCATTTCTCATTATTACACAATTTATGGCGATTTCTTTCCTGTGTGGATTTAATGTTAGCATTATCTGAGGAGAATTTCATGTCAATAGCATCTTTACAAATAGATTTACTTTGAAAAGTGGTGCCGTGTTCAATACTTATGTGACCTGCTGCATATAGTGATCCCTTTAGGTCAGTCCTGACGGTTACTCTTAAGTTCTCTTATGTTTTTTATTAATCATACAGATTTAGGAGGGGAGATCCCTGAATCACATTACTGCTCTCTTAGTGCATCGCAGCCCTGTAACATCGCGTTTCCATCTCTCCCCAGCTCTGCTTGCAGGCAGTGAATAGGACTCCTCCTGGAGGTGCAGTGAATAGGATTCCTCCTGGAGGTGCAGTGAATAAGACTCCTCCTGGAGGTGCAGTGTGTTCTGGGGGTGCAGTGAATAGCACTCCTCCTGGAGGTGCAGTGAATAGAACTCCTCCTGGAGGTGCAGTGAATAGGACTCCTCCTGGAGGTGCAGTGAATAGGATTCCTCCTGGAGGTGCAGTGTGTTCTAGAGGTGCAGTGAACAGGACTCCTCCTGGAGGTGCAGTGAATAGGACTCCTCCTGGAGGTGCAGTGTGTTCTAGAGGTGCAGTGAATAGGACTCCTCCTGGAGGTGCAGTGAATAGGACTGTAAGGTTCTGTGTACATGTTCCTGAAACTCAGTTTGTTCGTCAGCCATTTTACTTTCTGTCTTGCTGCAGCTATCTTGCCCTCAGTCAAAATGGAGTTTCCAGCTTGCATGTTCCCGCCCTGATTCTCTCCTTTTGCTTCTTAAGCAGCCACAGCTGAGCAATCAGTGCTTCAGAATCTAGCCTGCAGTGAACCTGTGACCTGACTCCTAAAGCCTTGGACCTTGTACTCCAGCTATTCCTACTGAGGAACTCTGAAGCACTTGTGGACTCTGAACCCTGCTCTTTGAAAGACCCACGTTTGCATGGACTTACGGTAACAGAGAAGAAGATCCTGAATCTGTATTGGAGAGTGATTGCTGAGCTTGGATTACTCTGGCCTGCTGTGTCTCCTGCTTCTGTGTCTGCAAACTGTGTGACTATTTTTGCCAACTTGTATGAAGTAATACAAGACTTTCTATATCAAACCTGTGTCTCATGTATTTTCATCGCACCCAAGCACAAGACGCTATATGAACTGTACTACATACATTACAAGGACTCCTCCTGGAGGTGCAGTGTGTTCTAGAGGTGCAGTGAATAGGACTCCTCCTGGAGGTGCAGTGAATAGGACTCCTCCTGGAGGTGCAGTGTGTTCTGGAGGTGCAGTGAATAGGACTCCTCCTGGAGGTGCAGTGTGTTCTGGAGGTGCAGTGAATAGGACTCCTCCTGGAGGTGCAGTGAATAGGACTCCTCCTGGAGGTGCAGTGTGTTCTGGAGGTGCAGTGAATAGGACTCCTCCTGGAGGGGCAGTGTGTTCTGGAGGTGCAGTGAATAGGACTCCTCCTGGAGGTGCAGTGTGTTCTGGGGGTGCATTGAAAAGGACTCCTCCTGGAGGTGCAGTGAATAGGACTCCTCCTGGAGGTGCAGTGTGTTCTGGGGGTGCAGTGAACAGGACTCCTCCTGGAGGTGCAGTGTGTTCTGGAGGTGCAGTGAATAGGACTCCTCCTGGAGGTGCAGTGAATAGGACTCCTCCTGGAGGTGCAGTGTGTTCTGGGGGTACAGTGAACAGGACTCCTCCTGGAGGTGCAGTGAATAGGACTCCTCCTGGAGGTGCAGTGTGTTCTGGGGGTGCAGTGAACAGGACTCCTCCTGGAGGTGCAGTGTGTTCTGGAGGTGCAGTGAATAGGACTCCTCCTGGAGGTGCAGTGAATAGGACTCCTCCTGGAGGTGCAGTGTGTTCTGGGGGTGCAGTGAACAGGACTCCTCCTGGAGGTGCAGTGTGTTCTGGGGGTGCAGTGAATAGGACTCCTCCTGGAGGTGCAGTGTGTTCTGGGTGCAGTGAATAGGACTCCTCCTGGAGGTGCAGTGGATAATAGGACTCCTCCTGGAGGTGCAGTGAATAGGACTCCTCCTGGAGGTGCAGTGTGTTCTGGGGTGCAGTGAAAGGACTCCTCCTGAGGTGCAGTGTGTCTGGGAGTGATAGGACCTCCTGGAGGTGCAGTGTGTTCTGGGGTGCAGTGAATAGGACTCCTCCTGGAGGTGCAGTGTGGTTCTGGGGTGCAGTGAAAGGACTCCTCCTGGAGTGCATGTGTTCGAGGTGAAATAGGACTCCTCCTGGAGGTGCAGTGTGTTCTGGGGGTGCATGTGAACAGTGATCCTCTGGAGGTGCAGTAGGTCTGGAGGTGCAGTGTGTCCTCTGGAGGTGCAGTGAAAATGGACTCATTTCGGAGGTGCAGTGAATAGGACTCCTCCTGGAGGTGCAGTGAATAGGACTCCTCCTGGAGGTGCAGTGTGTTCTGGAGGTGCAGTGAATAGGACTCCTCCTGGAGGTGCAGTGTGTTCTGGGGGTGCAGTGAAAGGACTCCTCCTGATGCAGTGTGCAGTGTGTTCGGGTGCATGAAGGACTCCTCTGGAGGTGCAGTGAATAGGACTCCTCCTGGAGGTGCAGTGAATAGGACTCTCCTGGAGGTGCAGTGAATAGGACTCCTCCTGGAGGATGCAGTCGTGTTCTCTGGAGGGGTGCAGTGAACAGGACTCCTCCTGGAGGTGCAGTGTGTTCTGGGGTGCAGTGAAAAGGACTCCTCCTGGAGGTGCAGTGAATAGGACTCCTCCTGGAGGTCAGGTGTCTGGGTGCAGTGAATAGGACTCCTCCTGGGGTGAGTGTGTTCTGGGGTGCAGTGAATAGGACTCCTCCTGGAGGTCAGTGTGTTCTGGGGGTGCAGTGAATAGGACTCCTCCTGGAGGTGCAGTGTGTTCTGGGGTGCAGTGAAAGGACTCCTCCTGGGGGTGCAGTGGTTCTGGGTAGGAAAAGACTCTCCTGGAGGGGGGGGGGGGGGGGGGGGGGGGGGGGGGGGGGGAGTGCAGTGTGTTCTGGGGTGCAGTGAATGATCTCTGGAGGTGCAGTGTGTTCTGGGGTGCAGTGTAGGACTCCTCCTGGAGGTGCAGTGATGTTCTGGAGTGCAGTGTGTTCGGGGGTGCAGTGATAGATCCTCCTGAGTCAGTGTGTTCGGGGTGCAGTGAATAGGACTCCTCCTGAGGTGCAGTGTGTTCTGGGGTGCAGTGAAAGGACTCTCCTGGAGGTGCAGTGTGTCTTGGAGTGCAGTGAATAGGACTCCTCCTGGAGGTGGGGCAGTGTGTCTGGAGGTGCAGTGAATAGGACTCTCCTGGAGGTGCAGTGTGTTCTGGGTGCAGTGAAGGTCTGAGGTGCAGTGTGTTCTGGGGTGCATGAAAAGGATCCTCCTGGAGGTGCAGTGAATGGACTCCTCTGGAGGTGCAGTGTGGTACCTCTGGAGGTGCAGTGTGTTCTGGGGTGCAGTGAATAGGACTCCTCCTGAGGTGCAGTGTGTTCTGGGGGTGCAGTGAACAGGACTCTCCTGGAGGTGCAGTGTGTTCTGGGGGTGCAGTGAAAGGACTCCTCTGGTGCAGTGCTGCAGTGAATAGGACTCCTCCTGGAGGTGCAGTGTGTTCTGGGGGTGCAGTGAATAGGACTCCTCCTGGAGGTGCAGTGTGTCTGGGGCAGTGAGCTGCAGAAGGTGCGTGTGTTCTGGGTGCAGTGAATAGACTCCTCTGGAGGTGCAGTGAAAGGACTCCTCCTGGAGGTGCAGTGTTTGGTGCAGTGAATAGGACTCCTCCTGGAGGTGCAGTGAATAGGACTCCTCCTGGAGGTGCAGTGTGTTCTGGAGGTGCAGTGAATAGGACTCCTCCTGGAGGTGCAGTGTGTTCTGGGGTGCAGTGAAAGGACTCCTCCTGGAGGTGCAGTGTGTTCTGGGGTGCATGTCGAAAAGGACTCCTCCTGGAGGTGCAGTGAATAGGACTCCTCCTGGAGGTGCAGTGCAGAATAGGACTCCTCCTGGAGGTGCAGTGTGTTCTGGGGTGCAGTGAACAGGACTCCTCTGAGTGCAGTGGTCTGGGGTGCAGTGAATAGACTCCTCCTGGGTGCAGTGAATGACTCTCCTGGAGGTGCAGTTGCGATAAAGGACTCTCCTGGAGGTGCAGTGTGTTCTGGGGGTGCAGTGAAAGGACTCCTCCTGGAGGTGCAGTGAAAAGGACTCCTCCTGGAGGTGCAGTTGAATAGGACTCCTCCTGGAGGTGCAGTGTTTCTGGGTGCAGTAGGACTCCTCCTGGAGGTGCAGTGTGTTCTGGGGTGCATGAAAGGACTCCTCCTGGAGGTGCAGTGTGTTCTGGGGTGCAGTGAATAGGACTCCTCCTGGAGGTGCAGTGGTTGGTAGGACTCCTCCTGGAGGTGCAGTGTGTTCTGGGGTGCAGTGGAATAGGACTCTCCTGGAGGTGCAGTGGTGGGATGTACTCTCTGGAGGCAGTGTGTTCTGGGGTGAGGAAGACTCCTCTGAGGTGCAGTAAATCCTGGAGGTGCATGTGTTGGTGCGTGAAGATCCTCGAGGTGTGTCTGGAGTGCAGGTTCTGGGAGTGAATAGACTCCTCCTGGAGGTGCAGTGAATAGGACTCCTCCTGGAGGTGCAGTGTGTTCTGGGGTGCAGTGAATAGGACTCCTCCTGGAGGTGTAGTGTGTTCTGGGGGTGCAGTGAATAGGACTCCTCCTGGAGGTGCAGTGTGTTCTGGGGGTGCAGTGAATAGGACTCCTCCTGGAGGTGCAGTGTGTTCTGGGGGTGCAGTGAAAAGGACTCCTCCTGTAGGTGCAGTGTGTTCTGGGGGTGCAGTGAAAAGGACTCTCTGGAGGTGCAGTGAAAAGGACTCCTCCTGGAGGTGCAGTGTGTTCTGGGGGTGCAGTGAATAGGACTCCTCCTGGAGGTGCAGTGTGTTCTGGGGTGCAGTGAAAAGGACTCCTCCTGGAGGTGCAGTGAATAGGACTCCTCCTGGAGGTGCAGTGTGTTCTGGGGGTGCAGTGAATAGAACTCCTCCTGGAGGTGCAGTGTGTTCTGGGGTGCAGTGAATAGACTCCTCCTGGAGGTGCAGTGTGTTCTGGGGGTGCAGTGAATAGGACTCCTCCTGGAGGTGCAGTGTGTTCTGGGGGTGCAGTGAAAAGGACTCCTCCTGGAGGTGCAGTGTGTTCTGGAGGTGCAGTGAATAGGACTCCTCCTGGAGGTGCAGTGTGTTCTGGGGGTGCAGTGAATAGCACTCCTCCTGGAGGTGCAGTGAACAGGACTCCTCCTGGAGGTGCAGTGTGTTCTGGGGGTGCAGTGTGTTCTGGAGGTGCAGTGTGTTCTGGGGTGCAGTGTTTCTGGAGGTGCAGTGTGTTCTGGAGGTGCAGTGTGTTCTGGAGGTGCAGTGTGTTCTGGGGGTGCAGTGAATAGCACTCCTCCTGGAGGTGCAGTGAACAGGACTCCTCCTGGAGGTGCAGTGTGTTCTGGAGGTGCAGTGAATAGGACTCCTCCTGGAGGTGCAGTGAATAGGACTCCTCCTGGAGGTGCAGTGTGTTCTGGGGGTGCAGTGAAAAGGACTCCTCCTGGAGGTGCAGTGTGTTCTGGAGGTGCAGTGTGTTCTGGAGGTGCAGTGTGTTCTGGGGGTGCAGTGAATAGCACTCCTCCTGGAGGTGCAGTGAACAGGACTCCTCCTGGAGGTGCAGTGTGTCTGGGGTGCGTGTGTTCTGGGGGTGCAGTGTGTTCTGGAGGTGCAGCACTTCCTACCTTGTTTTCTCTCGGGTTGTTTCAGGATTTCCTCTGTTCTTTTTGCCCGGTTTGGAGATTATTTCTGCAGACAGAGCCCTGACCCTAAACATCAGACCTACCTCCGCCGATACAATGTAACGCTCCCTGCAGCTACAATGTAACAGATTTCTATCTCAGACTCGGTGTCTCAGTCCATGAATTGTAGATGGCGGCCACAACAGCGAGAGACGAGGACAATGCAGGCGGCGAAGTGTAACAGTAAGAAATATAGAGACTTTATTAAAAGACATTGGCAGATACGATACTCCGAGGACAGTGGTCACCGTGCTATGTAGTGTGCGACATTCAGGACTATAGGCCGGCTCCGCGGCGCCCCCTGGGGTGGGGTCTGTGTTATGCGCTCACAGATACGACTTTGCTTAGACCAGAGAAGTAGGATTTCTCGCGCTCGCTCATCACCTCGAAGTGCAGCGGCTGCCGGCAGAAGTTACACTCGGCGGTGGAGTGCGGCTTCAGGTCCAGACCCACCTCCTTCCAGGTGATCAGCAGCTTCTCTGTGGAGGGAGAGCGAGCGTCAGTGACGAAAGGAGAAGCTCAGGGATCGATCCCGAGAAGATCCGCGCGCGGCCGTCGCCGCTACTAAACTACATCCTGAGAGTAAGATCTGACAGCCGGAGTGAAGGTGGGAAGTCCCAGAGTCGGGGGTCTGGACTGCTGGGACCCCCAGCAGAGGGGATGAGCCTCCACTCTATTCATCGTCTATGAGCGCTTTGTCCCGACATCCTACTCATCTCTGGCCATCCCATAAATAATGAAGGAAGTCAAGTCCGATGCGTCCCCCTCCCCTCGCTGGGGTCCCAGCAGTCAGATCTCTATGAGTAAGGCCAAAACCCACTGTAACCTTGTCCTGTTCACACAGCTGTAGGTTTGTGACAATGTATCCGTATAAACAACCCACTGTCCTGATCACTACACCGATGCACCGAGGAGGCCATAAAGCTACAGGCGGTACAGGGTCCGCTGCCCGTCCCCACCTCTTATGGCGGAACGCGTCTCGTGCAGATCGAACAAGGAAACCAGTCAGATCTCTCTGCTCTAGGAGCACAGGTTTCGACAGGACCCACACCCGGCTCATCCCCCTCCACCCCTCTGAATAATGCCGAGACTCGGGAGGAGCGCGCCTTCAAGACAATAGTACGTACCCAGGAAGTAGCTCATCATCTGGGGCGTGTGGTGCGGGGTGGGTGCGATCCGCAGCAGCTCCTCTCCACGGGGGACCGTGGGGTAATTAATGGCCTGGACGTAGATGTCGTATTTACTCATCAGCTGGTCGCAGATTTCTGTATTTTTAGCAGCATCTGCAACCTGGAGGGGGAAAACGAAACATGATCAACCGATACTCCGGCACCGTCTGATCCCATTGATGCTGGATCAAAGGACTTTATGTAACATGTCCCCAGCAGCCACCATGCTAGAGCCCTGATCCCAGCAGATCGCTAATGCGCAGATATTCTGGATTACCAGACACTGGACTTTCCCCAATAGTCCGCAATCACCGCTCTCAATCTTGTGTGAAACTGTATATTGTAACTGCGCCCACCCTCCCACCACCCTGGACACTGCGCCCACCCTCACACCACCACCACCGCACCCACCCTGGACACTGCACCCACCCTCCCACCACCGCTCCGCCCTGGACTACTCCCACCACCGCTCCACGCTGGACACTGTGCCCACCTTCCCACCACCACTCCACGCTGGACACTGCGCCCACCCTCCCACCACCACCACTCCACGCTGGATACTGTGCCCACCCTCCCACCACCACTCCACGTTGGACACTGCGCCCACCCTCACACCACCCCACTCCACGCTGGATACCGTGCCCACCCTCCCACCACCACTCCACGTTGGACACTGCGCCCACCCTCACACCACCACCACCGCACCCACCCTGGACACTGCGCCCACCCTCCCACCACCGCTCCGCCCTGGACACTGCGCCCACCCTCCCACGCTGGACACTGCACCCACCCTCCCACCACCGCTCCACGCTGGACACTGCGCCCACCCTCACACCACCACCACTCCACGCTGGATACCGTGCCCACCCTCCCACCACCACTCCACGTTGGACACTGCGCCCACCCTCACACCACCACCACCGCACCCACCCTGGACACTGCGCCCACCCTCCCACCACCGCTCCGCCCTGGACACTGCGCCCACCCTCCCACGCTGGACACTGCACCCACCCTCCCACCACCGCTCCACCTGGACACTGCGCCCACCCTCCCACACGTTCACCTGACCTGCCCACCCTCCCACCACCGTTCCACGCTGGACACTGCGCCCACCCTCCCACCACCACTCCGTGACTGCCCCTCCACCACTCCCGTGGACACTGCGCCCACCCTCCCACCACCACCACTCCACGCTGGACACTGCGCCCACCCTCCCACCACCGCTCCGCCCTGGACACTGCGCCCACCCTCCCACCACCACTCCATGCTGGATACTGCGCCCACCCTCCCACCACCACTCCACGCTGGACACTGCGCCCACCCTCCCACCACCACCACCACTCCACGCTGGACACTGCGCCCACCCTCCCACCACCGCTCCGCCCTGGACACTGCGCCCACCCTCCCACCACCGCTCCGCCATGGACACTGTGCCCACCCTCCCACCACCGCTCCGCCATGGACACTGCGCCCACCCTCACTCCACCGCTCCACCCTGGACACTGCGCCCACCCTCCCACCACCGCTCCGCCCCGGCAGTTGGCCAGTCCTTACTCTAATGGGGATGATGTGGCTGGGGCAATGCACCACGGGGAGCCCGGCGTCCATCAGCATCTGCCGCAGGAGTTTGACGTTGCGCTGGTGCTGGCGCCTCAGGACCTGCCCTTCTTTGCTCTTCAGTACCCGGACAGACGCCATGGCTCCGGCCAGCAGCATGGGCGGTAGGGAGGTGGTGAAGATGAAGCGGCGGCATAGGAGCGGACCGTGTCGATCAGAGCGCTGGTGCTGGCAATATAACCTCCGACGCAGCCAAACGCTTTGCCTAGAGAAGAGACGCCGAGCGGTGAACGACGAGGATTCACATCAAATCTGGAGGATCTCTGCTTGCCATTAACGAATGAAACATTTACCCAGAGTGCCGGAGATCATATCCATCTTACTCATGACTCCATCACGATCTCCGATGCCGCCGCCCCGGGCGCCATATAACCCGACTGCGTGCACTTCATCCACAAACGTGATTGCTCCGTACTCGTGCGCCACGTCGCACAGCTCCTCCAGGGGGCAGACGGCGCCTGCAATCAATCATTAACACATCAGAATAGACATCGATACAAGGAACAAAGGATTCAGAAGAAGTTTTACCCTCAATCAGAAGACGGAAGATAATGGCGACAATTCTGCAATATCGCCACCACATATTTACCCGGAACACACACCCCTCCCCCGAGCGACCTGGCGCACACAGCGGCAATAGTGAATGTCCCCATTAAGTTTAGCATCTTCCCTCTCTGCATAATATGAAACCTCCGACCGGCAGGATCCTGAGAACAGGGGTCTCAGTGGTAGTAAGCCCTGCGCCATTCACGGTGTACAGCGGGGGCGAGTGCGGTGCTCCAGTTATATAATGCATGCGGGGGGGGCATAAGTTTGGTGCGGCCTTAGCAGCCAGAACACCCCCCCCACAATCAGTAATGTCTATGGGACAACTCCTTTAATAAAAAAAATAAATAAATATAAAAGCAGCTGTGTAACCCACTTACATTTCTTACCAATTCATGATCACTGCTTGCTGTCAGTGAACGTTGCGCTCTTGGTCAGATTTTCCTGCACAGATACAATGTTACATTTGCATCCAGTTTACACAATGCAGTGACCGGCTCTGGACTCCCGGCTGATACAATGTATCCGTGTAAGTATCTGTCAGGATGGGAGACATCTGTGCAGTGTCGCTTGTCTACACTGATACATTGTAACAAACTTATTTGCTCCAGAAGTGTTCACGCCCGTTTGTTTCCATTCCCTGACAGCCAGCAGAGGTTCTGAGAATTGAGAAGATCTGGACAAAGTTTGTTAGAAAGTGAAACCGTTTATTTCACGCTGGTGAAGCCGAGGACGCTCCGCACACTCACCATCCATGGAATGGACGGTCTCGAAGGCCACGATCTTGGGGGTGGAGGGGTCCGAGTTCTTCAGCAGCTCCCGCAGGTGAGCCACGTCGTTGTGGCGGAAGATGTACTTGGGCACACGGCTGTTGCGGATCCCCTGGATCATGGAGGCGTGATTCCCAGAGTCCGAGTAGATCTCACAACCTAGAAGATCGGGCATTAAAAGTCACCTCCACATTACAGTCCTATAAACTGTTGTGAAGCCGTGCATGCTGGGACTTGTAGTCCATAGACTGCATGCTTCGCTCATTCACCACCAGTCCGTCAGATCCTCACTCACCGGGCAACATCTTAGCCAGGGTGAAGAGCGTGGAGTCGTTCGCCACAAAACACGAGGAGAAGAGCAGCGCCGCGTCTTTACCGTGCAGGTCGGCCAACTCGCGCTCCAGATCCACATGGAATCTACTTGTGCCCGAGATGTTCCTGGTGCCGCCCGCTCCGGCCCCGTGATATTTTAGGGTCTCACTATAGGAATATACAAGAAGTGAGGCAAGAGCAAATTCTTCTTAAAGGGGAAGTGCATAAAGAAATCTGTGGGGCAACATTGCACAGGCGTCATGTAATGGTTTGCGTCACTGCGAGGTGTCGCCCTGCGGCTGCGGAAGCTTCCTTGTTCTACTACTTGTAACATGTGCAGGAAGCAAGAATGATAAAAGGAGTCAATATTCTGGATATACGGTATTGCTTAAACTGTGGCACAACAGCTGCTGCGAAACTACCACTCCCAACATGCAAAAATAAATGCCGATACATAGGAGGAGGAGGAGGAGGAGTGGGGCGAGATGTCAATCCACCACAAGCGAGAAGGTGAAGATCCAGTATAGAAACCACGATCGTGTCTACAGGAGACGGCGCTCCGTACACAGGCCGATTACAGATCCAGTCTAATCCCCGGATCAGGAGGGTCACAGGGGCAGCAGGTTTCCCTTACACACAGCTCGGCTTCCATCTGGGTCACGGCACCTCAGAAGCCTGAAAATTGTGCCCATGTGACAATGGTCCGATGTCACAGCACGCCGCCTCGATTATAAAAGGACGTTACCCAACCAGGGGAGGAACGTGGACCGAAACATGAGAAATACAAGAGGCGGAGGCGACGTGACCCAGATCAGGCCCCGCTAGAAGCAGATTCAGGTCAGGACATAATCACGTCGTTATCGCTCCTTTATCCCATGTGAATGGAGGAAATGTAATTATGTTCTATAGCATACAGGGATTAGCCCAGCACATAATGGGCGTCCGTGCTCCTGTGCCCCCCAGGGGAATCGACCTACATCATGGGGAGACGAGGGGCCGACACGTAATGAAGTCACTCTGTCTTAAAACGTTTGGGCTCGGATTTATTTTTCCATCGTATTTTTAAAGTAAAATTTGCGACTTAACTTGTAATTTTAGTCATCCGCAGGCGCCATTGTAAAGAATTTTAAAAAAAAAAACAACACAAACCCCAACGATGAATTAGCGGACTTTGTTTTTTTGGGTCACTGTTTCCAAGTGTAGAATGTTTGCAGTGATACATTGTATCCAGGCCATCAGATAGAAAGCGAGCGCTCAGCACCCACACAGGATAAATGCAGAATCGGCCGGATACGTGCACCGAGGATCTATTCTAACGGGACAAGAGCGCCTCAGCCTCACAACCGGCGCCCCGTCCAGACAACCGGCGCCCCGTCCAGACAACCGGCGCCCCGTCCAGACAACCGGCGCCCCGTCCAGACAACCGGCGCCCCGTCCAGACAACCGGCGCCCCGTCCAGACAACCGGCGCCCCGCTCCGACATCCATTTCTGCTCTCAGCATTCGGACCCTGACTGATCTCTTTTCACGGGTCGCCCCTTTAAGAAATTTGAAATTCAAAACTCACACGACGGCTCCGACCACTTCTGGATGGCGGCTCATCCCCAGGTAATCGTTGCTGCACCAGACCGAGACCGACTTCTTACTGACCAGCGAGTCAGAGTAGTCGTCGGCCATGGGAAAGACCTGAGCGCGGCGGTTGACGGTTTTGAACACGCGGTAGGTGTGGTCGCTTTTTTTCTCTTCTATTTTTTTCTCAAAGAAGTGGTCGTATTGGAAAGTGCGCACGGCTGAGGACAAAAGATACAAAGATTACACACCGCGATGGCAGCCGTGCCAGGCTCATCTTTACCAGACGCACAGCAATTTATACATTTCTATATTCGTGGTTTCGAATCCTCAGGATGCAGCCTGCAGTGTAAAGAATGGAGGCTTCAATCGTCCTTTTTACATCACTTGTAGCAGATCTCATTTAATATAACTTGCAGGGGTGTAACTATAATAGGTGAAGGTTTCAATCGAACTAGGGCCCTGGAGCCTGGAGGGGCCCATATGAAGAGACTATAACTATTAGAGATCTCCAATAGTTGGGGGCCCCGTCTGACGCTTTTTGCCCTGGGGCCCACAAGCTTCAGGTCACACCACTGATCATCTGTATACATAGGGAGGTTTATCACACACTGGATAGACAAGCCTGAAAACACACAGCCATGACTGCCCCCATTCTTTACACTGCAGGCTACATCCCGGCAGTCAGGAGCGTAGGACGGACAGTTACATTTTGGCATGTTGTCCTGGAGGAGATGAGACACCAGTTCGGGCTTCTGGAATTGCTCCAGGACTCTCATCTTCCCCTCCAGCTTCGGATCAGACATGGCCGGCTCCACGACTGGCGACGACTTCTGGTCTGAAAACGAAAAATTCAGGAATGTTTGTCACACAAGAAAATCCAACAACAATATGGTGAGAAGAATAGCGGGCAAGCCGGGAGCCAAGAGGCGAAGAAGCAGCCTCGCCCCCTACCTATGCTGGATTATAATGGGGGCGACTATACCACATCCTGACTGGGGGTGAGGGGGCCGCAGCACATGCCGATGGGGGCGGCAATTGCAGCAGATTGGCAATTACCCCCTTTTCTCAGAAAAGATAATCAGCAGCGGTCTGCAGTGGCTGACCACACAGCGGTAGGTGCAGAACGTACCTTTCCTCCGGCTGCGCACTTCGCGCACGTCCTCCTGCAGAGCGAGGCTGGCCTTGCGGAGCACGCTGCTGCTCTCCTGGCTCAGCTCTCCGGCCAGGAAGGGGCACTTGGATGCGCTCTGGTCGACGGGCGCCTGGGACGCGGGGCAGGAGACGGCCGCTGCCGGAGGCTTCGTATCTGGGAAGAAGAAATGCACTATAATAGATGTCCTATCATCCGGCATCGTGAGATCTGAGCGGTGCCGCATTACCAGACGATCATAGAGGAGACTACGCCCCTCACTGCTCCGCGGACTTATCAGGTCATCGGCCGCAGGATTAAATGGAATCTTACAGAATAAAGTCTGAAGCTTAATAAAACATTTGTTACATCACAGAATGACAAAGCAAATTAGATTGCAGGACAGAACGCTCTGGAGCACAAACATGAATATAAACTCGAGACTCGCTTCACCCAGCGCAGGAGCAGCAGAGTTCAGAGATTGGTGATCTGGAGCCAAGGCGAGCGTCTGTGCGCACCTCGCGGTCTGAGCTCGGGAGGTGCAATGTTCTCAGGACAAGGGATCTGTGCCGCACTCGCGGTTGAGCTGGGAGGCGCAATGTTCTCGGACAGAGGGATCTGTGCGCACCTCGCGGTCTGAGCTCGGAGTGCATGTTTCAGGACAGAGGGATCTGTGCGCACCTCGCGGCTGAGCTCGGGCAATGTTTCAGGACAGAGGGATCTGTGCCGCACTCGCGGTCTGAGCCTCGGGAGGTGCAATGTTCCAGGACAGAGGGATCTGTGCCGCACTCGCGGTCTGAGCTCGGGAGCGCAATGTTCAGGACAGAGGACTGTGCCGCACCTCGCGGGTCTGAGCCTCGGGAGGCGCAATGTTCTGATGAGGATCTGTGCGCACTCGCCGGTCTGAGCCTCGGGGCGCAATGTTCTCAGGAGAGGGATCTGTGCCACACCTCGCGGGTCTGAGCCTGGGAGGTGCAAGTTTCAGGAACAGAGGAAAATGTGCCCACCTCGCCGGGTCTGAGCCTCCGGGGAGGCGCAATGTTTCAGGACAGAGGATCTGTGCCGCACTCGCGGGTCTGAGCTCGGGAGGTGCAATGTTCTCAGGACAGAGGGATCTGTGCCGCACCTCGCCGGGTCTGAGCCTCGGGAGGTGCAATGTTCTCAGGACAGAGGGATCTGTGCCGCACCTCGCCGGGTCTGAGCCTCGGGAGGCGCAATGTTCTCAGGACAGAGGGATCTGTGCCGCACCTCGCCGGGTCTGAGCCTCGGGAGGCGCAATGTTCTCAGGACAGAGGGATCTGTGCCGCACCTCGCCGGGTCTGAGCCTCGGGAGGCGCAATGTTCTCAGGACAGAGGGATCTGTGCCGCACCTCGCCGGGTCTGAGCCTAGGGAGGCGCAATGTTCTCAGGACAGAGGGATCTGTGCCGCACCTCGCCGGGTCTGAGCCTCGGGAGGTGCAATGTTCTCAGGACAGAGGGATCTGTGCCGCACCTCGCCGGGTCTGAGCCTCGGGAGGTGCAATGTTCTCAGGACAGAGGGATCTGTGCCGCACCTCGCCGGGTCTGAGCCTCGGGAGGCGCAATGTTCTCAGGACAGAGGGATCTGTGCCACACCTCGCCGGGTCTGAGCCTCGGGAGGCGCAATGTTCTCAGGACAGAGGGATCTGTGCCGCACCTCGCCGGGTCTGAGCCTCGGGAGGCGCAATGTTCTCAGGACAGAGGGATCTGTGCCGCACCTCGCTGGGTCTGAGCCTCGGGAGGTGCAATGTTCTCAGGACAGAGGGATCTGTGCCGCACCTCGCCGGGTCTGAGCCTCGGGAGGTGCAATGTTCTCAGGACAGAGGGATCTGTGCCGCACCTCGCCGGGTCTGAGCCTCGGGAGGCGCAATGTTCTCAGGACAGAGGGATCTGTGCCGCACCTCGCCGGGTCTGAGCCTCGGGAGGCGCAATGTTCTCAGGACAGAGGGATCTGTGCCGCACCTCGCCGGGTCTGAGCCTCGGGAGGCGCAATGTTCTCAGGACAGAGGGATCTGTGCCGCACCTCGCCGGGTCTGAGCCTCGGGAGGCGCAATGTTCTCAGGACAGAGGGATCTGTGCCGCACCTCGCCGGGTCTGAGCCTCGGGAGGTGCAATGTTCTCAGGACAGAGGGATCTGTGCCGCACCTCGCCGGGTCTGAGCCTCGGGAGGTGCAATGTTCTCAGGACAGAGGGATCTGTGCCGCACCTCGCCGGGTCTGAGCCTCGGGAGGTGCAATGTTCTCAGGACAGAGGGATCTGTGCCCACCTCGCCGGGTCTGAGCCTCGGGAGGCGCAATGTTCTCAGGACAGAGGGATCTGTGCCGCACCTCGCCGGGTCTGAGCCTCGGGAGGCGCAATGTTCTCAGGACAGAGGGATCTGTGCCGCACCTCGCCGGGTCTGAGCCTCGGGAGGCGCAATGTTCTCAGGACAGAGGGATCTGTGCCAGTGAGCAAACTCCGCTCACCCCGCACAGCGCCAGGGTTATAACACGGCTGCAGAGTCCTAGAACAAGTGCCGGATTACCAGATGCTGGATTACAAGAGTAACGGCTCATATAGTGCAGATCCGTCCGAGCAGGGACTAGTAATGCACGGACCGGACCGCAGCACGATGGCTTCAAGTATTTCTATGCAGCGGGCATGCCGGGGTCGGGAGAGCCGAGGCCAGTCCTGGCATTACGGTCAGAGACCGGATCAAGATCCACGGGCGTCCACACTAATGGTTGTAATCCACTATCCAATAATCAGGAGAGTCTGATAATCCGGCATATGACTGCAGTGACTAGTAACTGGTTAAAGTGACAGCAGACAATTCAGCATTCACACAAATGACTTATACAATTTCTTCCCTTGGAAATCTCAATCCAACACAAAATAGGTCTCCTTGATTAAAGGAATTTTACTAAGTGCGACATTTCTATGGCTGCACATCCTGAGATCCGGCATATGAGCAGCAGCTCCGGCGTAGAATCTGCTCTATAGAATCAGCCCTGGAAAATCACGAGACTAAGACACGAGTGAGGATCCCGAACCCATGATCCCAGCAGCAGCATAGTCACCGGGGAAAGGAGGGCAGAGGGTGCGGTGGCCCGGGGCCCCGAGGGGCCCACCAGCAGCTATGTGCAGAGCGCAGAGACACAGATAACCTCTGCGGCAGCAGGGAGACGATGGCTCTGCACGGCCGCTGTCCGTCCTGTAGGCTGTGGGTCACTTTAGTCCAGCGGCCTGCAGAGCAGCCGGTCCAGAGCGGAGCGCACATACAGGTCCTTCTCAAAAAATTAGCATATAGTGCTAAATTTCATTATTTTCCATAATGTAATGATTACAATTAAACTTTCATATATTTTAGATTCATTACACACCAACTGAAATTTGTCAGGTCTTTTATTGTTTTAATACTGATGATTTTGGCATACAACTCCTGATAACCCAAAAAACCTGTCTCAAAAAATTAGCATATCAAGAAAAGGTTCTCTAAACGAGCTATTACCCTAATCTTCTGAATCAACTAATTAACTCTAAACACATGCAAAAGATTCCTGAGGCTTTTAAAAACTCCCTGCCTGGTTCATTACTCAAAACCCCCATCATGGGTAAGACTGCCGACCTGACTGATGTCCAGAAGGCCATCATTGACACCCTCAAGCAAGAGGGTAAGACCCAGAAAGAAATTTCTGAACAATTAGGCTGTTCCCAGAGTGCTGTATCAAGGCACCTCAATGGGAAGTCTGTTGGAAGGAAACAATGTGGCAGAAAACGCTGTACAACGAGAAGAGGTGACCGGACCCTGAGGAAGATTGTGGAGAAGGACCGATTCCAGACCTTGGGGGACCTGAGGAAGCAGTGGACTGAGTCTGGTGTAGAAACATCCAGAGCCACCGTGCACAGGCGTGTGCAGGAAATGGGCTACAGGTGCCGCATTCCCCAGGTAAAGCCACTTTTGAACCATAAACAGCGGCAGAAGCACCTGACCTGGGCTACAGAGAAGCAGCACTGGACTGTTGCTAAGTGGTCCCAAGTACTTTTTTCTGATGAAAGCAAATTTTGCATGTCATTCGGAAATCAAGGTGCCAGAGTCTGGAGGAAGACTGGGGAGAAGGAAATGCCAAAATGCCTGAAGTCCAGTGTCAAGTACCCACAGTCAGTGATGGTGTGGGGTGCCATGTCAGCTGCTGGTGTTGGTCCACTGTGTTTCATCAAGGGCAGGGTCAATGCAGCTAGCTATCAGGAGATTTTGGAGCACTTCATGCTTCCATCGGCTGAAATGCTTTATGGAGATGAAGATTTCATTTTTCAGCATGACCTGGCACCTGCTCACAGTGCCAAAACCACTGGTAAATGCTTTACTGACCATGGTATTACTGTGCTCAAATGGCCTGCCAACTCTCCTGACCTGAACCCCATAGAGAATCTGTGGGATATTGTGAAGAGAAAGTTGAGAGACGCAAGACCCAACACTCTGGATGAGCTTAAGGCCGCTATCGAAGCATCCTGGGCCTCCATAACACCTCAGCAGTGTCACAGGCTGATTGCCTCCATGCCACGCCGCATTGAAGCAGTCATTTCTGCAAAAGGATTCCCGACCAAGTATTGAGTGCAGAACTGAACTTTATTATTTGATGGGTTTTTTTTTTATTTTGTTTTAAACACTTTTATTTTATTGGACGGATGAAATATGCTAATTTTTTGAGACAGGATTTTTGGGTTATCAGGAGTTGTATGCCAAAATCATCAGTATTAAAACAATAAAAGACCTGACAAATTTCAGTTGGTGTGTAATGAATCTAAAATATACGAAAGTTTAATTGTAATCATTACATTATGGAAAATAATGAAATTTAGCACTATATGCTAATTTTTTGAGAAGGACCTGTATACAGGAGGTGCCACTAAAAGGAAGCCATGATACATAGTGTGAGCTACGACACCGTGTGGGGGCATCATACTGCGTATAGGGGAGCGTCATACTGCGTATAGGGGAGCGTCATACTGCGTATAGGGGAGCGTCATACTGCGTATAGGGGAGCGTCATACTGCGTATAGGGGAGCGTCATACTGCGTATAGGGGAGCTGTGCAGGGGGGAGACTCGGGACATTATCAAGTGTAAAGTGGGCACTTATTGTTACAGGAGAACTCCATTACTGACTGTATAGGGGCACACAGGGCAATATTACTTTCTAGGTTTCTATGGAGCACAATGAGAGCACTGTTTTCTTGCGCACTTGCACTCGGCATTACTATATTCTAGAGGGTCATTTTAGAATTGAGGCCACACAGAACCACCCAGCAGGTGCAGTAATAGGGACACATGCAGCAGCAGCGGCTCAGTGCTGAAAATATGGAACGTGAAATGTGTATGTGCTGTAATCTCTGCAGCCGAGTCCTGGCTGGAGAAGTCGTCATGTCGGTCTGGGCCAGATGGAAAAGAAGGGAAAAGTGAACGATTTCATCAGAAAGAACGTCAGCGGTAAGTCATTATCTGTAACTGTGCTGTGATCTTTTATATGTTCTGCAGGACTGGTATCTACCACTATGAGATCACCATATGGCGGTAATATCAGTGCTGGTCTTTGTATAGAGATTATTTCCAGCAACAGCGCTGTCATCTGCTGAGGTTCTCCTACTTCCACTATTAGAGGGTGCCACCACAGTGGTCATCGGGGATACCTGGTTAGGGGCCACTCAAAGGTTCCCCACCCCCACCTACGACTCTGGGTCCCAGATTAAAAGTATTGTCTATTTTTTGTGCCTTCCGTCAGTCCGGCATTTATAAGACACTGATCTATTGGGATTTCTGGACTGAAGTTTTCAGTGCTCAGATCCTTCTAAACCGCCATCAGTCTGGGTAGAATCAGGAGTCACCTCAATCTGCGTCATTTCAGATTAAGGGAATTTTATGGATATAAAACTTTAATCACATCACAACCAATTGTGGAAAAGCAGATAAACGCCCCTTCCCCCTTGGGTGAATATTTGCTGTCGGGGTTTCGGTTGATCCAGATCGATAAGTCATCTTTGCCATTCTAATGTGACAACCAGAAGTGATCGCTCGTATGTCCGGGCTGTGACAGAGCACAGCATCATTGTTCTATAGGGTGAAGTGCAACTGAGTCCAAGGCCCAGGGGACAAAGGGCGGACTGATATTAATACATAATATCCATGTACTGAAGGCCAGGGACAATTCTGGAATCCTCGGTGGGGGAGGACCCCTAATAAAAGGGTCTGGTGCCTCGCTGCCCAATAATACACTGGGGGGGGAATATTGGTGCACAAGGGTTTATTTTAGAGTGCAAGCTCCATATGCAGGAATGTCATGTGACCAGCAATGAGCGCTAGGAAGACTTCCCCCATCAGGCACCCTTACTATAGGACAGGTAACCACTGACAGCAATGATGGGAACATCACTCCTCTGCAATCAGGGCGTATATTAGGGAATTGACATTTATGCATTTGTTCATATAATCTAGGCCCAGCTGTTTAACTACAACTCTCAGCATCCCATACACCCAGGTGATTGCTAGCTCTTACTCTGACCGCTGCTCGACGTCTCCTTGGTCTCCTGGCGGTGCGCAGCGGAGGTGCTCAGCGGGGCGCTGGACAGGGGTCTGGGCGCCATCATCACAGGGCAGTTCTGGGCATAGGAGATTAGAGATTTGCCGGCCTTCTGGAGGAAGGTCTGCGAGACCCTGGAGAGAAGGGGCAACGGCGGACGATTGCCTCCATACTGATCACTGGATCTACGAAGAGACGAGAGTCAAGATCACAACAAGTGCTAGAGTGCGACCAAGAACAGGAAAAAAGTGCAAGAAAAATAAATTAAACCAAAAATTTTACATTTGGAAAAAAAAATAAATGACAATATCTCTGCCATCAGTGACTACATTTACTGTTCACCTTCACAGATTAAGCACCTGACCTTATACTTCTCACAGGTGAAGATTCGTAACAATTGCAGCTGTTCTGCACAATCCTTTGTGAGCTGAACACACGGGCACCAATAGTATGAAAGATTCTTTGTATCAGCATTTACAAGACTCCTGCTTGTGGTCAGTGAATGGACACATCCATCTTTACATCTAGTCATAAAAACTGCTTTGCCTGAATTCTCACAGCTGAGATCGTTACAGTGTGTCACTGCAGCCAAAGAAGATGTATCCAGAGGATTGTCTGGAGAAAACTGTAACAAACTCTCAGCTGTGAGAAGGAATCAGGCAGCGCAGTGTTTAGGATTAGGAATAAACATCGATGTATCCGTTCAATGACAGCCAGCAGCAGTCTTATAAACGAGGACACCTGGCAGGTTTGGTGCCGTATCTGGGGTCTCCCGCTCCTCGGCTCCGGGTCACCGCTGATCAGACGACGCTTCACAAAACCTAGAGGAAACACTGCCCAAACTGAATTACTACAATCCGCCCCCCCACACAAACATCAAAGATAAATATTTACTAAGAAACGTTACAATGTGTCTAATCCTGGCAGGAAATTAACCCTCCATCGCCCAGTACAGATAATCACCGCGGTTCCCGTCCTTATCTAGGGGCGATAACCCGATTTCACACAGCAATGGATACACTGTATCATGGAAACGGCACCCGGCGAGGATAGCCGCAGAGGGGGGGGGGCCCAGGATAGCCACAGAGGGGGGCCCCCCGAGGATAGCGGGGGGGGGCCCCAAGGATAGCCGCAGACGGGGGACCCCCCGAGGATAGCGGTGGAGGGGGTCCCAAGGATAGCCGCAGAGGGGGGGCCCCCCGAGGATAGCGGTGGGGGGGCCCCGAGGAAAGCCGCAGAGGGGGGGCCCTCGAGGATAGCCGCAGATGGGGGGTCCCCCCGAGGATAACCGCAGAGGGGGGGCCCCCGAGGATAGCCGCAGACGGGGCCCCCCGAGGATAGCCGCAGACGGGGAGCCACGAGGATAGCCACAGAGGGGGGGCCCCGAGGATAGCCGCAGACGGGGGCCCCCGAGGATAGCCGCAGACGGGGGCCCCCCGAGGATAGCCGCAGACGGGGGCCCCCGAGGATAGCCGCAGACGGGGGCCCCCCGAGGATAGCCGCAGACGGGGAGCCACGAGGATAGCCGCAGACGGGAGCCACAAGGATAGCCACAGAGGGGGGGGCCCCGAGGATAGCCACAGAGGGGGGGGGGCCCCGAGGATAGCCACAGAGGGGGGGGCCCCCGAGGATAGCCACAGAGGGGGGGGGGCCCGAGGATAGCCACAGAGGGGGAGCCACGAGGATAGCCACAGAGGGGGGGCCCCGAGGATAGCCGCAGAGGGGGGAGGCTGAGGTTAGCTCCGGTGAGCAGGGGTCCTCCAACAGATCCAGGCGTACAACCTACAGGGGGGGGGGTCACAACCTCAAACAAGAGGACTGAAGGCACAAAATCACATTAGAGAGAAAATATAGAATTATTATTATTAAAGTAACAAAAATAAAGAGAGTGAAGACGAATCGAAAAATAACAAAGGTAAAGTATAAATTATCAGCCTGTACAACCCCCGAGGAGCAGCCACCTGTGCAACCACAAGTCCCAGCACAGCGGCTGCGCCCGGAGCTGTACGGAGGCAGCGCTGCGGCCACTCACGGTGCTCGGGCGGCGGTACACAGCGGTCGGTGCGGGCTGAGGTCTCCGGTCGTCTCTGGCGGAGCCGCAATGTCACCCGGTAATGTAAGGTCTTCCGGCTGATCGCTCACCGCGCCCTGCGATCTGTGATTGGTGCACGCTAGCGCCCGCCTCCCCTCACTAACCAATCCGGTTACAGTATACCTTAGTCTGCTGACGTCAAAGATTGTTCTCTTTGTGATCCCGCCCACTTTTTAAAGGGCCACACACGTGTTTCGGTCTCTGCACCGGTGTCCGGGGCTTGTACGGTGAAGCCCCGTCCTCAGAAATCAGCAGATAAATAGATCCGGCACTCAAAAAGAGATGCTCAAAAAATAGTTTATTGATGAATAATCCAACATATGACATGTGACGTTTCGGTCAATCTCCTGCCCTTCTTCAGACCGTGGACGTGTGGTGAATATAGAATATAATAGAAGGGATCTATGTAGATCAGAAAGGTGCCGCAGTCAGAGGTAGTGATGAAGATTAGCTGATAAACAGAAGACATCGCTGGAGGAATGGCGCCATGTCATATGTTGGATTATTCATCAAGAAAATATTTTTGAGCATCTCTTTCTGAGTGCCGGATCTATTTATCTTACATGATTGGGTTATTGGCATCCCACATCCGGGCACCATTGTTACTACAAGGAGAGACGTGCTTATTCTTCTTCAGAAATCAGCAGCGCTGTCATCACACGATAATATGGGAAGAGGGCGGTGGTTTTTTTTTAAACTAAAATGTAAATATTTTTGTCTAAAAATCATTTTTGCAATTTTGGTTTAATGAATCATTTTCCAGTGTTGGCGCGTATTCCCCGGTGTATTGTGGGCTGCGTTCACACAGTGAATCCACAGAGGAATCTGCCTGAATCCATGGTCACGTGTGATGGAGACAGAGGAGACGGGACGTGCCGCTACCAGGAGCGGAGGAGATGGGACGTGCCGCTACCAGGAGGGAGGAGACGGGACGTGCCGCTACCAGGAGCGGAGGAGACGGGACGTGCCGCTACCAGGAGGGGAGGAGATGGGACGTGCCGCAACCAGGAGAGGAGGAGATGGGACGTGCCGTACCAGGAGGGGAAAGGGGAATGGGACGTGCCGCAACCAGGAGGGAGGAGACGGGACGTGCCGCTACCAGGAGGGGAGGAGACGGGACATGCCGCAACCAGGAGGGGAGGAGACGGACGTGCCGCACCAGGAGGGAGGAGATGGGCTGCCGCACACAGGAGGGGAGGAGAGGGAACGTGCCGCAACCGGAGGGAGGAGATGGGATGGAGGACAGGAGGAGACGGGACGTGCCGCTACCAGGAGGGAGGAGACGGGACGTGCCGCTACCAGGAGGGAGGAGATGGGACGTGCCGCTACCAGGAGCGAGGAGACGGACGTGCCGCTACCAGGAGGGGAGGAGATGGGACGTGCCGCAACCAGGAGGGGAGGAGATGGGACGTGCCGCACCAGGAGGGGAGGAGATGGGACGTGCCGCTAACCAGGAGGGAGGAGACGGGACGTGCCGCTACCAGGAGGGGAGGAGACGGGACGTGCCGCAACCAGGAGGGGAGGAGACGGGACGTGCCGCTACCAGGAGGGGAGGAGATGGGACGTGCCGCTACCAGGAGGGGAGGAGAGGGACGTGCCGCAACCAGGAGGGGAGAGATGGACGTGCCGCAACCAGGAGGGGGAGATGGGACGTGCCGCAACCAGGAGGGAGGAGAAGGGACGTGCCGCTACAGGGCGGAGGAGATGGGACGTGCCGATACCAGGAGAGAGGAGACGGGACGTGCCGCTAACCAGGAGGGAGGAGACGGGACGTGCGCTACCCGGAGGGAGGAGACTGGGAGTGCCGCAACCAGGAGGAGGAGGACGGGACGTGCCGCTTTTCCAGGGCGGAGGAGCCTTAAGGACTGCGCTACCAGGAGCGAGAGATGGGACGTGCCCGCTACCAGGGGGTAGGAGAGGGACGTCCGCTACAGAGCGGAGGAATGGAGTGCCGCTACAGCGCGGAGGTTAAGGAGTGCGCTACCAGGAGTGGAGACGGATGTGCCGCTACAGGAGCAGGTGAGGTGCCGCGGAGCGAAATGGACGTGGAGCGGAGGAGAACGACCGCCGTACCAGGAGAGGAAGAAGGGAGTGCCCTACAGGAGCGGTAGGAGACGGGATGTGCGCTACCAGGAGGGCGAGCGAAAGGAAGATAGGCGCTCCGGAGAGGAGGTCTCTCACAGAGAGCCTGTCCACTACCAGGAGCCTGTGAAGGACTGCGCACACAACAACCGCTGCGATACCAGAGGTCGCATACATAGCGCTACGGAGTTTTATAGCGATGTGCTCCTTAGCGATGTGTTAGGGCGCATACCAGACGGTTAGCATCTCTTAACTTTAGGGTAAAAGTCCGCTATCTCTAAGAAGAAGGTTGCGCACGTTAGGTATATGGCGTTACCTGCGGGCGCCAGGAGAAAATAGGGTCCGAAGATTCCAGGACGAGCGAGTCGCTAGCAGAAGTGTGTGGAAGTGCCGCACAACAAAATGTAGTGGACGTAAATAGTACTTTGCGTCCGTTAGACGATGTTTTAGTGTGCTACCCTTAGACTTGATTCATCAGCATAAAGACTTTCTCCGTTATGTAGTTTGTGCCGCTGCTGAGCGGCAATTAAAAAAAAAATGTATTTGCCTAACTATTGTGAAAGGCAAAACAGTTGCTAAAATGTTGCATAACAAACAAAAATCCTGAGGAGGACAGAGAACATTTGCTCCAAAATGTTGTGACTCTTTAAAAAGTCACAATTGAATCAGCCAAAAAACATCTGGGCTACAAAACCGCCCCCACATCAGCGAAGATGGAAAACAGGAAAACATAAAATAAGGTTGCAATAAAGAATCGGACCCTGAGAGACAATCTCCCTCCCCTGCACTCTCCCACCATCAGATCTGCGCTCTCCCACCATCAGATCTGCGCTCTCCCACCATCAGATCTGCGCTCTCCCACCATCAGATCTGCGCTCTCCCACCATCAGATCTGCGCTCTCCCAGCACATTCACCTGAAACAGAGCGCTGCAAAGAGAAACGTTCAGCAAGAGACAGAACGTAATGATATTGTAGCATCGTAATGTAGCAGGAATAGAACAAAACATTTATACCCAAAGACGAGATCTAGAACCTGCGAGAATCGGAGGTTAAGGCCAGGGTCACATTAGCGTGCGGCATCCGATATGTTAATGACACTCAGCTGAAACTCTGCTGTGACCGTGATCCGAGTGTCCGTGCTCTGTGCTACGATTGTCTCGCATCAGAGATTTTCAGCACAAGTGCAGAGGAGACGGAGAAACAATTTCTCCATCTCCTCCATTGCCGGCGTCCGCAGGAATCGCACTGCACTCCAGTGATATCTGAGTGCAGTCCGATGATTTGCACGCACCATTGACTTGTATGGGTGCTTGACGTCCGATATACGCGGCTCTGCTACATAGTATAACATTGGAGCAAGCACTATCTAATGAAGCGGCCGTCGTCCTGTTTGTCGCCCCTCATTCCTCAGTTCCCTGCTTACTCTTGTCCATGTCCTGAAGGAATAAAGGACTTTTTATCTTCTTCCTCGATTTGGTGAGTTCCGCTTTTCTTTCATACTCGTGCTGGACTATCCAATGAAGCCTCACATAGCGCTCGTCTGAGTTATACGCGGACTTCTCGCCAGCGTGAGCTGGAAGCCATGAAATGTGCTCGGCGGGGTGGAGACGGCAGTGCTGACATTGCCTCTCCAGCCGGGGTCTCATTACCCTCCTATAAGCGCAGAGTTCTGGGATTTGTTGGTCTCCAGATCTCCAGGTCGTTCATCAGTTTTTCTTCTTCAGGCTCCAATTTTCTTGTTCCCACCATACAGACTATAGGCGACTACTTGCAGCTCCAGAGCCGCCTCTGTCTCCGGAGCGTTCACAGTAGCATCAGAAAGGCCCCTACACATTAATGTCAGCTGGACGCCCACCGATATCAACAGGATCGGCTGACAATGCCCGAATTCAGACTGCCGATCACGTAGTCTCCCAGGGATCAGCCGCCGGCCGAGATGTCTGTCGATGGCTTTATCACAAGGAACCAAGGTGCGCTCAGCCGAACCAGATCCCCAGTGTACGAGAGTCATCGGAGATGCGTAGTGTGTATGGCGGCCAGAGCAGCGCCGCGGCGCAGAGTGAACCATCCGACCTTAGGGCCACTACAGTATGATCTCAGTGATCTCTTAGGACCGGTCCACCCCTCTGCATTCCCTGTGACCCTCCATGTCATCTGCGTCACTGACGTCTCCATCTGTGCTGGGCTGCACTCTCTCACGACAGCAGCTGTCTCACCTGTCGCCGCCGGTCTCTCCATCTCAGGCTGTCTCCTGCTTGGGGACATAAACTTCGGTGGGACTGGGGCGCAGGGCACCTGCTGAACCTGCCTCCGAGCACCAACCCTGGTGCGTCCATGCTGCTCTTCTCCTTCATACCATCGGGGTGCGAAGTTTAGCGCCAGCCAGCTCTCCCCCTGCTGACCTGGCACCCCGTCCCACCTGTCCCCTCCCCACGCACGGGTCCTATAACCGGCCCCATCACTAGTGACCAGATCCTTACAGGCACAGATCTACTTTAGTGTTTGCAGCCAAAAGAGGATCCAGAAGAATATGGAGAGAATATGGCAGATAATAAATATGGTGAGAGGGAACAATGCCGATTTCCGTCACGTAGCGGCATCACCAGATGTAATGCTGCTCACGAGGCCTCGGTCGCCCCTCCTAATCCATCTTGTCTTTGGATTTCTTGGGAACATTTTATGGGTCAAGTTGGTTCTTTTCACTTCTCGTTCTCAGGTCAACTTTAACACTGTAATAAGATGTAATGTGAGCGAAATCTGCAGGAGATCTGATCTGTGAGACCGAGGAGGAAGAAAAGGAGGATAAAGCCTGAATGGAGGAGGGCGAGAAACGCGAGAGGCCGCGTCTTACACAAGGGGCTGCGAGCACCTGGCGGCTGACACACCGGGGCGGATACAGAACACGCTGGATCACGTGGCTGCAATTCTAGAGATCTCATCAGATTTACACAAAGAGCTTCAGGCAGAAACTGGTCAGAAATCTGGAGGTGTTCAGTGTCGGCAGAGACGGCTCCACTAAGGCCTCTTTCACATTTCCAGCGGGCGCCTGGCGGCGCCCCCGGCATTTTGCCACAGCGCCGCATGTGAAAACCTTTCACACTTCCGGCGGCCAAAATGCGTTTTTTTGCCGGATGGTTTCTGATGCTTGGAGAGATAAGAAACCATCCGGCAAAAACAAAAAACGTTACATGCAGCGTTTTTTCCGGACGCCGCAATGTACATTTGCGCCGCATCCGGACAAAACCGCATGCAACGCATTGACATGCGGCGCCATCCGGCGCTAATGCATGTCAATGCGAAAAAAGCTGCATGCGGCGCATCAGATTTTCAGATGCGGCACTGCGGCAAAATGCCGGGGGCGCCGCCAGGCGCCCGCCGGAAATGTGAAAGAGGCCTTACACTGTCGCATCTGCAGAACTCAATGTGCACTCAATAGTCTGTTCAGCCTCTGAACCATCCGCAACAGATCATTCCATGCACGTTATTCTCAGCAGCACAAACTGTGTACACGGGACGATGTGCTGCCGAGAACGATTGTGCATCAATACGAGGTGTATCCCATGCAGACTTGGTGCAGCCCCTACTAGGCTGTAAAACCTGTACGAACTCCAAAAATCCAAATATCTTCCTTCCACAAAAATGATTTTTATTGACACCAGTGTACACACAGGAAAATGAACCATGATGATGTTTTGTACAGCGCTAAGGATCATGTCAGCCAGTGGATAAGCGTTCCGCTTGTCACCGGGTGATCGGCAGCCTGTTTACACCGCACAATTATGGTGAAACAAGAGTTAATAGGAACCATTGACGGAAAGATTTCCGTATAATTGAACCTTAGAGTTGTTGACGCCTTTCAGATATTTGAGCTTGGCTGTAGTCTGTACTCATCGTCCCCGGGGTCACCGCTGAGGCTCCGCAGCTGCTCCGGGGGTCTGGCATTGGCTGCGGCGCTGATGTCACATGTAGCAGCCTATCAGTGAGCTCTGCCAGTGGAGACAGACCACCCCTGCAGAGCTGCTAAGCCCCCTGATTAGTGACATCAGCGCTGCAGCCAATGTCATCCACCTTAGAAGACTCTGAACAAGCAGCAATGAGCGGGAGATTTCAGCTCTGAAGCTGCAGACATAACAGCTGCTCTGGGATCATCGCCATTAACTGTTCTGTGCGTGAAGCCGATATATAACGGCGCTGGTCCCATCCCGCTCCTCCTCCAGTCTCGGGGGGTCTCTATCCTCTACGTCTTGCGGCAGATCTTATAAAGTATCCAGTGACTGAGGGGGGAAATACAATAACCACCATCATGGATATCAGCGTCTCATGATGGCAGCACAGTCACAACGGTATTGACATTTCCCACTATATGTTTATTTAGTGGAACTCCAGAAAGATAAAGGTTCCACAGTCTGAGATACTAGCAAAGTCATTTTGTAAATTATTTTTTTTTTATATAAGGAAACTGTCAACAAGTTGCTGCTAATCTACAATTAGAATATTCAGTGATTATAAACTGATTATATGTTAATGAGTATCAGGAATTTGTTAATAATCCACACCTGGAATGAACTGAAGCCATAATGGGATCCGTCAGCAGCACCCTGCCGACCTGTTTACGGTTTCCAGGTGGTTTTTTTTCTTTTCAGAAATTAAATAAATGTGACGGTACATCATGTTACACTTTCTGACAGTTTCACCAATATTAATGACAGGAGGAGCATCACTTCAACCTAATGTATGACGTGCAGTGGTGGTCTTGTGTTGTGAATAGGCTGGAAATGAGTTCTGAGCAGAAGCTCCCTCTGGTGGTTACAAACGGTACTGGACTGTCCAGTGAAGATTGTGAGGATTGGGAATCAGGTGTTACTGACTGGTCTTATATAAGGGAGTCGCCTTCCCATCAGGGTTGCCGGTGATCAATTGTTCTGGTCTCAATCCTTGATTCCTGTTTCCCTTGTAGCCTGCTGTATCGTGTCTGCATCTCCTGCTAACAGATAAGACTTTTTCTTCTTTTTGTTTTTGTGCTTGATTTTTGCATTTTGTCCTGCACTTCTGTGGGGCCTTCAGGGTCCCCTCTGGGGACTTTTGCCCTCTCAGTTCAGTTCAGCCACTGATGTTTGTACATTTGCTTTTTCCAGTGGCTGCTGTTTTGTTTTTGGTTACACCAGAGAACTAATTTAGGTGGTAGAGGTCGTGTGATCTCAGGTGTTTTTGAAATTAGTAGAGTTGGTGCTTTTCAGGGTTTTTTGGGATTGCAGTAAGTGCCCTTCCTATCCTTTTCTATTTAGTAAGTTTGGGCCCCAACGTTTGCTCATACTATTTTCTGTCTGTGTCAGTATTTCTTCTTGTCTAACCGCCATTACATGTTTGGGGGCTTTCTATGTTCTTTGGGGATCTGCTCCGGGGCAGATAGCTTTCCTCTTTCTATCTTTAGGTGTAGTTAGTTTCTCAGGCTGTGACGAGGCGTCTAGGACCAACGTAGGAACGCTCCACGGCTGCCTCTAGTTGTGGTGGTTAGTCAGGGTACTGCAATCTCATAGATTCCAACTGCTCTGGTGTATTGCCTTTTTTGCCTGCACTCCTCAGCTACCGAAACATAACAGTATCACCGACCTGAACTGAAAATTATATGGTACTCACAGAAGGGAAAAAATATTGAAAGAAAAAAGGTTGTCAGAGTTGTCAGAGATTTTTTTTTCTGTTTGTTGCATTTTTTTTTTTCCCTCTGTATCTCTGGGTGCTGAGGAGGATTTTTTCTCTCTCAATGGAGTTTGCACAGTTGTCTGGCCGTGTGGATCAGCTTGCCACTGAGGTTCAGAGTATTGCTGCATATCTTGCTAGGTTGCCTGTTGTGGAACTCCTCAGCTACCAAATCATAACAGTATCACCGGCCATAACTGAAAATTGTATGGTACTCACAGAAGGGAAAAAATATTGTGAAAGAAAAAAAAAAAAGGTTGTCAGAGATATTTTTCTGTTTGTTGCATTTTTTTTTTTTTCCCTCTGTATCTCTGGGTGCTGGGGAGGATTTTTTTTTCTCTCAATGGAGTTTGCACAGTTGTCTGGCCATGTGGATCAGCTTGCCACTGAGGTTCGGAGTATTGCTATCTATCTTGCTGGGTTGCCTGTTGTGGAACCTAGGATTCCCATGCCAGATTTGTTTTTAGGGGATCGAGCTAAGTTTCAGAATTTCAAAAATAATTGTAAATTGTTTTTTGCCTTAAAATCTAAGTCCTCAGGGAACGCAGCGCAGCAGGTTCAAATTATCATCTCTCTCCTGCGCGGCGATCCTCAGGATTGGGCTTTTTCCCTGATACCTGGGGATCCTGTTTTGAGTGATGTTGATGCGTTTTTTCAGGCTTTGGGGTTATTGTACGATGAGCCTAATGTCACTGATCAAGCTGAAAAAACTTTGTTGCCATTAAATCAGGGGCTTGATGACGCTGAGTTATACTGTCAGCAGGGCCGGATTAACGTAGGGGCTGATGGAGCTGCAGCTCCAGGCCCCTTGTTAGAGATAGGCCCATCCCCCGGCCCAGCCAGCCGCTTGTTATCTAATGGCTCTCTGCTCTCCTCCCTTCCCTGTGCTGCTGACGTCAGCCTGGTGATGGAGGGGGAGGTGAGGAGCCAGGAGAGACTGTGTGCTGGAGGGGGAGAGGAAACCTGGTGCTGAAAGTACTATAGGAGAGGAGTCGGCAGCAGCACAGTGTTATCTCATTCACCCAATCCAGAAGCAGGATGTAAATGAAGGCAGAACATGTGACCACAGAGCAGCCAGTCACAGCTCACCTTTCACTTGTCCTCATCCATGCACTGTCTTCTTACAGCTTTGCCTATTGGCATCCTGCCCTGTGTTCAGTGTCACGTTGTAGTGACGGTCCCTGTCTGGAGGAGAGAGTTAGAGACAGGCAGGCAGAGGTGTGTGTGCTGTTACAAGAATCCCAGCCAGATTACAGTGAAAGCAGATGGAGAATCCTGAAGTCTCTGCACAGGTTTGTGTTATAAAGTGTGTGGTTTCTGACAAATTCCATCAGTAGCATTGAATGGCCCATAGTATATATAATGCAGCATTGAGAGGCCCATTCTAGTATATAGCGCAGCATTGAATGGCCCATAGTATATATAGCACAGCATTGAATGGCCCATAGTATATATAGCGCAGCATTTAGAGGCCCTCTCAATGCTGCATTTATATACTATGGGCCTCTCAATGCTGCGCAACTATGGGCCATTCAATGCTGCATTATATATACTATGGGCCATTCAATGCTGTGCTATATATACTATGGGCCATTCAGTGCTGCGCTATATGGGCCTCTCAATGCTGCATTATATATACTATGGGCCATTCAGTGCTGCGCTATATGGGCCTCTCAATGCTGCATTATATATACTATGGGCCATTCAATGCTGTGCTATATATACTATGGGCCATTCAATGCTGCGCTATATATACTATGGGCCATTCAATGCTGTGCTATATATACTATGGGCCATTCAGTGCTGCGCTATATGGGCCTCTCAATGCTGCATTATATATACTATGGGCCATTCAGTGCTGCGCTATATGGGCCTCTCAATGCTGCATTATATATACTATGGGCCATTCAATGCTGTGCTATATATACTATGGGCCATTCAATGCTGTGCTATATATACTATGGGCCATTCAGTGCTGCGCTATATATACTATGGGCCATTCAATGCTGCGCTATATATACTATGGGCCATTCAATGCTGCGCTATATGGGCCTCTCAATGCTGCATTATATATACTATGGGCCTCTCAATGCTGCGCTATATATACTATGGGCCATTCAATGCTGCATTATATATACTATGGGCCATGCAATGCTGCGCTATATGGGCCTCTCAATGCTGCATTATATATACTATGGGCCATTCAATGCTGCATTATATATACTATGGGCCATTCAATGCTGCGCTATATGGGCCTCTCAATGCTGCATTATATATACTATGGGCCTCTCAATGCTGCGCAACTATGGGCCATTCAATGCTGCATTATATATACTATGGGCCATTCAATGCTGCATTATATATACTATGGGCCTCTCAATGCTGCGCTATATATACTATGGGCCATTCAATGCTGCATTATATATACTATGGGCCATTCAATGCTGCATTATATATACTATGGGCCATGCAATGCTGCGCTATATATACTATGGGCCATTCAATGCTGCGCTATATATACTATGGGCCATTCAATGCTGCATTATATATACTATGGGCCATGCAATGCTGCGCTATATATACTATGGGCCATGCAATGCTGCGCTATATATACTATGGGCCATTCAATGCTGCGCTATATGGGCCTCTCAATGCTGCATTTATATATACTATGGGCCTCTCAATGCTGCATTATATATACTATGGGCCATTCAATGCTGCGCTATATGGGCCTCTCAATGCTGCATTATATATACTATGGGCCTCTCAATGCTGCATTATATATACTATGGGCCTCTCAATGCTGCATTATATATACTATGGGCCATTCAATGCTGCATTATATATACTATGGGCCATTCAATGCTGCATTATATATACTATGGGCCATGCAATGCTGCGCTATATATACTATGGGCCATTCAATGCTGCGCTATATATACTATGGGCCATTCAATGCTGCATTATATATACTATGGGCCATGCAATGCTGCATTATATATACTATGGGCCATGCAATGCTGCGCTATATATACTATGGGCCATTCAATGCTGCGCTATATATACTATGGGCCATTCAATGCTGCATTATATATACTATGGGCCATTCAATGCTGCGCTATATATACTATGGGCCATGCAATGCTGCGCTATATATACTATGGGCCATTCAATGCTGCGCTATATATACTATGGGCCATGCAATGCTGCATTATATATACTATGGGCCATGCAATGCTGCATTATATATACTATGGGCCTCTCAATGCTGCATTATATATACTATGGGCCATTCAATGCTGCGCTATATATACTATGGGCCATGCAATGCTGCGCTATATATACTATGGGCCATTCAATGCTGCGCTATATATACTATGGGCCATGCAATGCTGCATTATATATACTATATGGGCCATTCAATGCTGCATTATATATACTATGGGCCATTCAATGCTGCGCTATATACTAGAATGGGCCTCTCAATGTCGCCCTATATTACTATGGGACATTCAATGCTGCGTTATATACTAGAATGGGCCTCTCAATGTTGCCCTATATTACTATGGGACATTCAATGCTGCGCTATATGCTAGAATGGGCCTCTCAATGTTGCCCTATATTACTATGGGACATTCAATGCTGCGTTATATACTAGAATGGGCCTCTCAATGTTGCCCTATATTACTATGGGACATTCAATGCTGCGCTATATGCTAGAATGGGCCTCTCAATGTTGCCCTATATTACTATGGGACATTCAATGCTGCACCATATACTAGAATGGGAGCGTTTAAATGCCCTCTCTCTGTTATGTATTGAAAATAGATTGCTGAATGAGCTTAATCTTGATTCTGCAATTGAGGAATTTGCAAGCAAAAAAGCACGAAAAGTGAATGTGTAGTTTAATTTTCTTCTACCAGTTTGATTTATTTACGATAAAACACAGTTTAGCGTTCAGTGAATAACCCTGTTTATTTGCCTCATAAGTTACTATTAGCGTGATAACCATAACAGACTTTCTATATCCACCATACACTAGAATGGGCCTCTCAATGTTGCCATATATGTGTATGGGGCCTCTCTGACGCAATATTACTAATGTGGCTATGTATGGCAGTATTATTGAGATGGCTGTGTGGCAGTATTAACTGGGCTGTGTGTGGCACTATAAGAGGGCTATGTGTGGCAGTATTAAGGGCCGTTTAGACTGTCCAAATTCTTGTCTGATCGGCCGGACTTTAATTATTTCCCAGGGTGCCCTGAGGCTGAGAAGGTTGAGAAAAACTGCTATAGGAGGACGTCAAACTGAGGTGTGAGTTGTGTGTTCCTGTGGAGCAGGTACTAATGTTATAATACATCTTGTGCTGCTGACATATATACAGACATGTTATTGCTATGTATAGCTGTGGTACTGGTATATAAGCAGGTACTAATGTTATACATAGATGTGCTGCTGACATATATACACACACAGTACTGGTATATATGGCTGTGATACTGGTATATAGGCAGGTACTAATGTTATAGATAGGCTGCTGACATACATACAGACACAGAACTGGTATATATAGCCGTGGTACTGGTATATACGCAGGTATTAATGTTATATGTAGATGTGCTGCTGACATATATACAGACAGGTGGCCAATCAGTGGCTACTGTCTGAAGTTCTGGCATGGTGGCCGCCATCATGCTAGGAGTTCTGACAGTGACTGCTGCAGCGGATGATTGTCAAACCTGTCCGGCGCATAATCTCATTACTTGGACCATTGCCATTAATATGGAGGTTGATTGGGGATTGTGATCCACCAGCTGCTTGTTAGTCCCTGGATTGTGGATTATTATCTGTATTTACCCACATAGTCAATGTCTGCACGTGTAGATTGTGCCTGGATTGTGGATTTTAATCTGTATTTATTTGCCTCATAAGTTACTATCAGCGTGCGTAATAACCATAACATACTTTATATCCACTGTATTTATATTAGGCATGTATCATATATTTATATTTACTTTGTTCTATAGCTTTATTTACAATAAAACACAGTTTAGCGTTCAGTGAATAACCCTGCTTATTTGCCTCATAAGTTACTATCAGCGCGATAACCATAACAGACTTTCTATATCCACTGTATTTATATTAGGCATGTATCATATATTTACTTTGTTTATATCTTTTACGTTACATTTTTGGCCTTTGTGAATTGCCGTGTTTGGCCCCACCCCTTGCCCCGCCCCTTGCCCCGCCCCTTCAGCTCCAGGCCCATCATGTTCTTAATCCGGCCCTGACTGTCAGAGATTCCGTAGGTGGGCAGTCCTGACCAAATGGAATGACGACGCTTTGGCAGCTCTTTTTCGGAAGGGACTGTCAGATAATGTAAAGGATGTTATGGTGGGATTCCCTGTTCCTTCTGGTCTCAATGATTCTATGTCATTAGCGATTCAAATTGACAAACGTTTGCGTGAGCGGAGAAGTATGCGTGGAGTGGTGTTGCCTTGTGAACCTGCTTCTGAATCCATGCAGTGTGATAGAGTGGTGTCTGGGGCACAGCGTCATGATGTCACGCTGTATAGCAGATATATATATGTGATGACAGTAATCTATATCAAAAGGGCAACATACAATATAACATGCGCATAGATATATGATAACATAGAATTACCTGACAGAAAGTCCAGTGGGTCAATACGGAATCCGTTATACGCTGTCTCCGGCTAGAGGGTGACCGGGGTCTATGCTGACCCTAAACTGGGGTCCTAACTAATCCCTCTACCTGGAGGTACTGTTAAAGGTACAGAGGTCCAGGCCACCAGCGTAAACCCTGTCTCCTCTCAATCCCTGCCAACTGTATTCTAGTCCTAAGAAGGACCCTGATTACCACCAAAGGGAATGAACAGGTAACGGTTAATGAACAGAAAGACATACAAGAAAGACAAGAAATAAAGTAAATAAAGTCTTACATACAACACTCACACACAGTAGGAACACCTAAGGTCTCAGAGATAAACTATAAGCTATAAGAGTAAAAACAACTAAGGAGCTCTTAGCTTAAGTATTCTCAGAACCGATCCAGTCTGCTAGACTACATGAAGGCTTTCACCGGCATCTAACAAGCAGACTGGCAGGTATATGAAGGAATCTAATTAGAACATAATCAAAAGCAGCCGGGCGAGGCTGGACCTAGTCTTAGCAAAGAGCTAGGTAAAATTAACTCCCTCATTACCAAACACAAAGAAACAGCAACTCAGCTGTGAGAAGTCAGAGTGTGTAATCGTGACGATCCTCGTGGCGATACACCCATGACAGTACCCCCCCCTCTACGAGGGGACTCCGGACCCTCAGGGCCAGGTCTGCCCGGGTGAGTTGTGTGAAAGGTCCGAACCAATCGATCTGTGTTAACATCAGACGCAGGGACCCACGTCCTCTCCTCAGGACCATACCCCCTCCAATGAACCAAGTACTGAAGAGATCGGCGACTGAGACGTGAGTCAATGATTTTCGACCCATGAAATTCCACGTTATCATTGACCACCACTGAAGGCGGAGGTAGAGGTGACGGTATGACTGGTGCCACATACTTTTTAAGTAATGACTTGTGAAACACATTATGAATTTTAAACGTAGGAGGGAGGTCCAGACGAAATGCCACAGGATTAATTATGGAACTGATCCTGTACGGCCCGATGAATCTGGGACCCAACCTCCAGGAGGAAACTTTAAGTTTTATATTCCTGGTAGACAACCAAACTAGATCGTTCACCTTCAGATCTAGACCAGAAACTCTCCCCCTATCAGCCATCCGTTTGTAACGGTTCCCCGTAACCTTCAGTCTTAACCGATCTGGAACTATCAGTCTCCCTGGAAGTCCCACCGGGGCGTCCCCCTGAGCCCCCAATACCTCCCCCTCAAGCTCAGAGCATACAGCTGACACTACAACTCCCTCCTGAGGAATAGGAACCGGATCATCCGTCTTCCCGGCCCCTGGGAAAGTACGAGATAAGGCATCAGGAAGCAACTTTATTGAGCAGTCATATGCGCGATGAGGAGGTAACTCTTTACACCCCTCCTCTGAGAACATCTCCCCAAAGTCCTCCAGAAAAGGAGACAAAGTCCTAGGCACAACCGCACCGATGACCGTGCTCATGCAGTTATTCCTGCAAAATTCACCCCACTGGCTTATCTTTCCGGATTGCCAATCAATCACTGGGTTATGTTTAGCCAACCAAGGAAGTCCCAACACAATAGGAGTAGGTAGACCCTCCAACACATAACAAGACAATTGCTCTTTATGTATTGCCCCTACTCGAAGATGTATGTTATGAACAGCTTGTACCAAGCTACCTTGACCGAGAGGTCTAGAATCAATAGAGACTATAGGGACCGGTTTGGCCAATACACTCAGTTGCATACCATGCACCTGGGCAAACCGAGCGTCCACCAGATTAGCCCCGGACCCACTATCAAGAAAAACAGAAATCCTCTCAGTTCTAGTACCAATCACCACCTCCGCAGGCACGAGAAACTGAGAGGGATTTGGGGACGAAATACACACTCCCAGGTTAACTCCTTTGCTCAAAGAGGCCCGGGATGGACACCCCCCAACAAAATGTCCCTCTCTCCCGCAAAAGAAACACCTTCTAGTCTTGCGGTGCACCGCCAATTCCCTCCTACAAAAAGATGTCCCTCCCAACTGCATGGGTTCCTCAGAACAGACCAGGGGAACCTCAGTATAAGGGACTTTAGTAGTAGGTGGAGTCATCACGGGAGGCGGAGTTACCTCGCGTCTTCCCTGAATTCGTCTATCCATGCGAATAGCGAGGGCCATAGCAGCCTCCAGTGATGGAGGAGAATCATACTGAGCCAACACATCTTTTAATTTGTCAGACAACCCTTGACAAAACTGGCTCCTAAGAGCTGGGTCATTCCACTGAGTATCTGTTGCCCATCTACGGAACTCAGAAGAATATTCCTCCGCTGGACGATTTCCTTGCCGTATTTTACGTAACTTTGTTTCAGCAAGGGAAACTCGATCTGGATCATCATATACCAGACCCAGGGCAGTAAAAAATCGATCCACTGACTGGAGATCTGGGGAGCCTGGAGGAATAGAGAACGCCCAAGATTGAGGGTCCCCTTGTAAGAGCGAGATAACAATTCCCACCCTCTGCTCTTCACTCCCAGATGACCGAGGCCGCAGCCGAAAGTACAATTTACATGCCTCCCGGAAAGTAAAAAATTTGTCCCGCCCACCAGTGAACCTGTCCGGGAGAGCAACCTTAGGTTCAGATCTGGTTTGCTCCGGGGGGACAAAACCTTGGACTTAGTCTGCAAACTCCATGGACAACCCCTGCAACTGCCGGGCCAGCTGGGCTACAGGATCCATAACAGCTGGGGAGAATCTTTAGTATGGGCCGGTGAAAATGTCACGCTGTATAGCAGATATATATATATATGATGACAGTAATCTATATCAAAAGGGCAACATACAATATAACATGCGCATAGATATATGATAACATAGAATTACCTGACAGAAAGTCCAGTGGGTCAATACGGAATCCGTTATACGCTGTCTCCGGCTAGAGGGTGACCGGGGTCTATGCTGACCCTAAACTGGGGTCCTAACTAATCCCTCTACCTGGAGGTACTGTTAAAGGTACAGAGGTCCAGGCCACCAGCGTAAACCCTGTCTCCTATCAATCCCTGCCAACTGTAATCTAGTCCTAAGAAGGACCCTGATTACCACCAAAGGGAATGAACAGGTAACGGTTAATAAACAGAAAGACATACAAGAAAGACAAGAAATAAAGTAAATAAAGTCTTACATACAACACTCACACACAGTAGGAACACCTAAGGTCTCAGAGATAAACTATAAGCTATAAGAGTAAAAACAACTAAGGAGCTCTTAGCTTAAGTATTCTCAGAACCGATCCAGTCTGCTAGACTACATAAAGGCTTTCACCGGCATCTAACAAGCAGACTGGCAGGTATATGAAGGAATCTAATTAGAACATAATCAAAAGCAGCCGGGCGAGGCTGGACCTAGTCTTAGCAAAGAGCTAGGTAAAATTAACTCCCTCATTACCAAACACAAAGAAACAGCAACTCAGCTGTGAGAAGTCAGAGTGTGTAATCGTGACGATCCTCGTGGCGATACACCCATGACACATGAATTTCGAAAGCGCAATGGGTTATGTTTCTACTGTGGTGATGCCTCTCATGCTATTTCAGTCTGCCCTAAGCGGGGAAGACGTTTTGCACGCTCAGTTGTCTTGGGTAGTGTTCAGACTAAGTTTTTATTAACTGTTACCCTGATATGCTCTCTGTCCTCATTTTCTGCTCAGGCTTTTGTTGATTCTGGAGCAGCTATTAACCTGATGGATTTTGATTTTGCTAAACGTTGTGGGTTTCCCTTGATACCCCTACGGAAGTCTATTCCCCTACTGGGGATCGATTCTACCCCTTTGGCTGAGAATAAACCTCATTTCTCTACTCAGGTGATAATGAGGGTAGAACCTGATCATCAGGAGAGTTGCAAATTTTTGGTTCTGTATAATCTGCATGACATTATCGTACTGGGTTTCCCTTGGTTACAGTCTCATAATCCTGTTTTGGATTGGAAATCTGTGTCTGTAACCAGTTGGGGCTGCCAATGTGTTAATACCAACACTCCTGTTTTTTCTGCCTCCCCCCAGGCTCAGGATGTTCCTGACTTTTTGATTGATTTTTCTGATGTGTTTAGCGAAAGTAAATCTGCATCCTTACCTCCCCATAGGAGCTATGACTGCGCTATTGAATTAGTGCCTGGTAGTAAATTCCCTAAAGGTCGCCTTTTTAACTTGTCTGTACCTGAACATGACGCTATGCGGTCTTATATCAAGGAGTCATTGGAGAAGGGTCATATCAGACCATCCTCTTCACCTTTAGGTGCCGGTTTTTTCTTTGTGGCCAAAAAGGATGCTTCATTAAGGCCGTGTATTGATTATCGTCTCTTGAACAATATTACTGTGAAATATCAATATCCTTTACCCTTGATTTCTGACCTGTTTTCCAGGGTGAAAAAAGCTACTTGGTTTACCAAGCTTGACCTCAGGGGGGCATATAACCTTATTCGCATTAAGCACGGGGATGAATGGAAGACGGCATTTAATACCCCTGAAGGGCATTTTGAGTACCTTGTGATGCCCTTTGGGCTCACTAATGCTCCTTCTGTCTTCCAGTCCTTCATGAATGACATTTTCAGGGATTTTGTGGATAAATTTCTGATTGTTTATTTGGATGATATCTTGATTTTTTCCAATGACTGGGACTCTCATGTAAAACATGTTCGGACTGTGTTCCAGATTTTGAGAGAGAATGCTCTGTATGTGAAGGGATCAAAGTGTATTTTTGGCGTTCAGAGGATCTCATTTCTGGGATTCATTTTGTCCCCATCTGTTATTGAAATGGACCCGGTCAAAGTTCAGGCCATCTGTGATTGGGTCCAACCTACTTCATTAAAGGCTCTTCAAAGATTCTTGGGTTTTGCCAATTTTTATCGTAAATTTATTGGTAATTTCTCTGTTATTGTTAAACCATTAACTGATTTGACCAAGAAGGGTTCTGATGTGGTGAATTGGTCTCTTGAGGCAGTCTCTGCATTTCAGGAACTTAAGCAGAGATTCACTTCTGCTCCTGTTCTACGGCAGCCTGATGTTTCTCTACCATTTCAGGTGGAGGTTGATGCCTCTGAAATTGGGGCAGGTGCCGTTTTGTCCCAAAAAGATCCAGAGACCTCTAAAAGTAACCCTTGTGCCTTTTTCTCTCGAAAATTTTCTCCTACTGAACGTAATTATGACGTGGGTAATCGGGAGTTATTGGCCATGAAGTGGGCTTTTGAAGAGTGGAGACATTGGCTGGAGGGAGCCAAACATCAGGTGGTGGTCCTTACGGACCATAAGAATCTGGTCTATCTGGAATCTGCCAAGCGACTTAATCCTAGACAGGCCAGGTGGGCCTTGTTTTTCACACGTTTTAATTTTGTGGTTTCATTTCTTCCTGGCACTAAAAATGTTAAGGCGGATGCCCTCTCGCGGAGTTTCCTGGCGGACTCTCCTGAGTTATCTGATCCTTCTGTTATTTTGAAAGAGGGTGTAGTTCTTTCTGCCATCTCGCCCAATTTGAGACTGGCTCTGGAGGGGTGTCAGGAGGATAAGCCCGAGCGCTGCCCTGTTGGGAAATTGTTTGTCCCGGACCAGTGGAAAAAGAGTGTAATGTCTGAGATTCATTGTTCCGCGTTGGCCGGTCATCCCGGAATTTTTGGTACCATAGACTTGGTTAGTCGGTCCTTTTGGTGGTCTACCTTGTCTCGTGATGTCAGGGAGTTTGTGCAGTCCTGCGGGACTTGCTCTCTCTCCAAGCCTTGCTCTCGTTCTAGTGGTTAGTTGATGCCATTACCTGTGCCCAAGAGACCATGGACCCATATCTCTATGGATTTCATTTCCGACCTCCCTGTTTCTCAGAGAATGACCGTCATCTGGGTGGTTTGCGATAGGTTTTCCAAGATGATACATCTTGTGCCATTACCTAAGTTGCCTTCCTCCTCTGAATTGGTGCCTTTGTTCCTTCAGCACGTGGTTCGTTTACACGGCATTCCTGAGAACATTGTGTCTGACAGAGGAGTCCAGTTTGTTTCCAGATTTTGGAGGACCTTTTGTTCTAAAATTGGTGTTCAATTGTCTTTCTCCTCGGCGTTTCATCCTCAGACCAATGGTCAAACTGAGAGAACAAACCAGACATTGGAGACTTATCTAAGATGCTTTGTGTCTGCTGATCAGGATGACTGGGTCTCTTTTTTGCCTTTGGCTGAGTTTGCTCTTAATAATAGAGCTAGCTCTGCCACTTTGATGTCTCCATTTTTCTGTAATTCTGGGTTTCACCCTCGATTTTCTTCAGGACAGACGGAGGCTTCTGTCTGTCCAGGTGTTGACTCTGTTGTGGAGCGTATGCAACAGATTTGGGACCAGGTAGTGGAGAGGTTGTACCTCTCTCAGGAGAGGGCCCAGCGGTTTGCTAACCGGCATAGGACTGATGGTCCTCGGTTTAAAGTGGGGGACTTGGTCTGGTTGTCCTCAAAAAATATTCCTATGAGAGTGGCATCTCCTAAATTTAAGCCTAGGTTCATTGGACCTTGTAAGATCATGGAGATTCTTAATCCTGTTTCTTTTCGTTTGCTTCTTCCAGGGACATTTAAGATCCATAACGTGTTCCACAAGTCCTTGTTGAAGAGGTTTGTTGAGCCAGTGGTTCCTGCTGCTGTGCCTCCTGACCCTGTTTTGGTTGAGGGCAATCTGGAGTATGTGGTTGAGAAAATATTAGATTCTCGTTTTTCTAGACGGAAACTCCAGTATTTGGTTAAATGGAGAGGTTATGGTCAGGAAGACAATTCTTGGGTGTTTGCGTCGGACATCCATGCTAGGAGACTCATCCGTGCGTATCATAGAACTCATCCTGACCGACCTGGTTGCTCAAATGAGGGTTTGGTGACCCCTCCTCAAGGGGGGGGTACTGTTGTGAATAGGCTGGAAATGAGTTCTGAGCAGAAGCTCCCTCTGGTGGTTACAAACGGTACTGGACTGTCCAGTGAAGATTGTGAGGATTGGGAATCAGGTGTTACTGACTGGTCTTATATAAGAAAGATGTGTATCTTCGTACCGTTTTAGCCAGTAGATAGAAAAATATTTAGACTTGAGAGTCCTCAGTGGTTGATACCTTTTAATGGCTAAATGAAAAGATGGTAACAAATTGCAAGCTTTCGAGACTACTCCGGTCTCTTCATCAGGCAAAGACTAAAACCTTTAGTCTTTGCCTGATGAAGAGACCGGAGTAGTCTCGAAAGCTTGCAATTTGTTACCATCTTTTCAGTTAGCCATTAAAAGGTATCAACCACTGAGGACTCTCAAGTCTAAATATTGGTCTTATATAAGGGAGTCGCCTTCCCATCAGGGTTGCCGGTGATCAATTGTTCTGGTCTCAATCCTTGATTCCTGTTTCCTTGGTAGCCTGCTGTGTCGTATCTGAATCTCCTGCTAACAGATAAGACTTTTTCTTCTTTTTGTTTTTGTGCTTGATTTTTGCATTTTGTCCTGCACTTCTGGGGGCCTTCAGGGTCCCCTCTGGGGACTTTTGCCCTCTCAGTTCAGTTCAGCCACTGATGTTTGTACATTTGCTTTTTCCAGTGGCTGCTGTTTTGTTTTTGGTTACACCAGAGAACTAATTTAGGTGGTAGAGGTCGTGTGATCTCAGGTGTTTTTGAAATTAGTAGAGTTGGTGCTTTTCAGGGTTTTTTGGGATTGCAGTAAGTGCCCTTGCTATCCTTTTCTATTTAGTAAGTTTGGGCCCCAATGTTTGCTCATACTATTTTCTGTCTGTGTCAGTATTTCTTCTTGTCTAACCGCCATTACATGTTTGGGGGCTTTCTATGTTCTTTGGGGATCTGCTCCGGGGCAGATAGCTTTCCTCTTTCTATCTTTAGGTGTAGTTAGTTTCTCAGGCTGTGACGAGGCGTCTAGGACCAACGTAGGAACGCTCCACGGCTGTCTCTAGTTGTGGTGGTTAGTCAGGGTACTGCAATCTCATAGTTTCCAACTGCTCTGGTGTATTTCCTTTTTTGCCTGCTCTCCTCAGCTACCAAATCATAACAGTCTTGGCTGCTGGGAGTTGTAGTTTGCAACCACTGCAGAGTCACAGGTGTCACCATGGGCAGAATGTGCGCGCTGTTTATGGCGGCCGTTCACACTGTAACAGAAAAGTTTCAAGCTCCTCACAACAACCACAGAGAGCAGATGCAGTTGTGCCCTTTTCTGCTGGCACTACCGGCAGGGCAATAGATGGGGATCGTATACCCCTGCGCCCCATGAAGCCGTGCTCAGGGTAACGTGACCCCCAGTTTGGTGACATCACAGAGACATGTCAGTCTTTCCATTGATTAGTCAATCAGATGGGACTTTGGGGCCCCCAAGGCTCTTAGGGGTTTTGAGCTGGAGATCACATAATGTAAGGGTTAACATTGGGGTCCTGGCTCCTTACTGCACAGATGTTTCCACAGTGTAACACATCCACATTGCTCAAAATCTGTCACAATGGCTCCAGAAGTGGTTTCCCTTTTTCTCAACTGCTAAAAATGATGTAAACTTTTCTAATTTTGTAATTTGGGCAGTTGTGTGAGTTCTTTCTAAAACGAACTGAACTCTCCACAAGCAAAAAACGACAACTGTCCGAGCCGCAGAGGCCGCAGGTCACCCGGCAAACTGTCTACGTCCCCCCTAATACTATCTTCTGTCTACGTCCCCCCTAATACTAATCTTCTGTCTACGTCCCCCCAATACTATCTTCTGTCTACGTCCCCCCAATACTATCTTCTGTCTACGTCCCTCCCCAATACTATCTTCTGTCTACGTCCCCCCAATACTATCTTCTGTCTACGTCCCCCCAATACTATCTTCTGTCTACGTCCCTCCCCAATACTATCTTCTGTCTACGTCCCCCCAATACTATCTTCTGTCTACGTCCCCCCCAATACTATCTTCTGTCTACGTCCCCCCTAATACTATCTTGTGTCTACGTCCCCCCTAATACTATCTTCTATCTACGTCCCCCCAATACTATCTTCTGTCTACGTCCCTCCCTAATACTATCTTCTGTCTACGTCCCCCATAATACTATCTTCTGTCTACGTCCCCCATAATACTATCTTCTGTCTACATCCCCCTATAATACTATCTTCTGTCTACGTCCCCCCCAATACTATCTTCTGTCTACGTCCCCCCAATACTATCTTCTGTCTACGTCCCTCCCTAATACTATCTTCTGTCTACGTCCCCCATAATACTATCTTCTGTCTACGTCCCCCCCAATACTATCTTCTGTCTACGTCCCCCCCAATACTATCTTCTGTCTACGTCCCCCCTAATACTATCTTCTGTCTACGTCCCCCCTAATACTATCTTCTGTCTACGTCCCCCCCAATACTATCTTCTGTCTACGTCCCTCCCCAATACTATCTTCTGTCTACGTCCATCCCCAATACTATCTTCTGTCTACGTCCCCCCTAATACTATCTTCTGTCTACGTCCCCCAATACTATCTTCTGTCTACGTCCCCCCTAATACTATCTTCTGTCTACGTCCCCCCTAATACTATCTTCCGTCTACTTCCCCCCAATACTATCTTCCGTCTACGTCCCCCCCAATACTATCTTCCGTCTACGTCCCCCCAATACTATCTTCCGTCTACGTCCCTCCCCAATACTATCTTCTGTCTACGTCCCCCAATACTATCTTCTGTCTACGTCCCTCCCCAATACTATCTTCTGTCTACGTCCCCCAATACTATCTTCTGTCTACGTCCCTCCCCAAATATCTACTTCCGTCTACGTCCCTCCCCAATACTATCTTCTGTCTACGTCCCCCAATACTATCTTCTGTCTACGTCCCTCCCCAATACTATCTTCTGTCTACGTCCCCCAATACTATCTTCTGTCTACGTCCCTCCCTAATACTATCTTCCGTCTACGTCCCCCCCAATACTATCTTCCGTCTACGTCCCCCCAATACTATCTTCTATCTACGTCCCTCCCCAATACTATCTTCCGTCTACGTCCCTCCCCAATACTATCTTCCATCTACGTCCCCCCAATACTATCTTCTGTCTACGTCCCCCCAATACTATCTTCCATCTACGTCCCCCCAATACTATCTTCTGTCTACGTCCCCCCAATACTATCTTCCGTCTACGTCCCTCCCCAATACTATCTGTCAAGATCCCGTCTGGGTTGGAGCCGATGTTACTGCAAACACGGTAAGCAGGCAGTAGTAGTCAGTGGCAGCCGGAGGTCGGGACACAGAAGCAGTTTACAAGATCAGGCGATAGAGTCAGATGGCAGCCGGAGGTCGGTACACAGGAAAGGCAGTTAGGTAACAGAGGAGCAGGCGATTACGTAGTCAGATGGCAGCCGGAGGTCGGTACACAGGAGAGCAGTGTTTGTAGCAATGGATCAGGCGGAGAGCGTAGTCAGAAGGCAGGCGAGTCGTTCACAGGAGAGCATGTTTGTAGCAATGGATCAGGCAGACGTAGTCAGAAGGCAGGCCGAGGTCGGTTCACAGGAGAGCAGTGTTTGTAGCAATGGATCAGCAGGAAACGCTTGACTAAAGGCTTGGAGCTCAATAATCTCGCAATGACACACCCACAGGGCCAGGTTTATATAGGGTGTGTAATTGGCAATCAGAGGCCCAATCAAGAGAGCACTAGGTGTAGCCAATCAGGAAGAACAGTCAATGGTATCTGGGTTCAGCAAGGAACTTTGCAGCCAGCAGAATAGCTCAGATGGTAGAGCTGCTGTCCAGTGGACAAGAGGCACTGGGTTCGACTCCTGACAGTACTCCCCTGCTTCCAGGATGGCCTCTGGACATCTCAGGAGCTGGCTTATCCGGGTACCTCTGATGAAAGGCTCTTGTTAGTCTAGGAGCATGGACGTTCTCCCTTGGTTCCCATGAATTTTCCTCTGGTCCGTAACCCTTCCACTGCACCAGATACTGCAGTTTACCTCTGAATTTTCGGGAGTCCAGAATCTTATCCACAATGTATTCTTCTTCACCACGGATCCTTTCTGGTGGAGGAGGTGGCTGAATTCTTCCTGGAAACGGGTTTTCACAGAAGGGTTTGAGCAAGGATATGTGAAACACTGGATGAATCTTTAGATTGTTGGGAAGTTTTAAACGAAAAGCAACCTGGTTAATTTTTGCAGAAATTTGAAAAGGTCCAATGAATTTCTGACCCAATTTGGAGGATGGCACATGTGTCTTAAGGTTTTTAGTGGACAGCCAAACTTTGTCTCCAACCTGAAGAGCAGGGGGCACTCTCCGATGTTTATCTGCTGCTTCCTTATATACTTCCTGGTCTTGAGTAATATCTCTGATAATTCCTTCTGGGATTCCTGTAATTTTGCAAGCCTGTCATTTACAGCAGGAATGGGAGTGTTCACTGGCAGATTAGGGATAAATATTGGATGTACTCCATAATTAGCAAAAAATGGGGTTTGAGATGTAGCGCTATGTATGGAGTTGTTGTAGGAAAACTCTGCTGTTGGTAAATAGTCCACCCAGTCATCCTGAAGATAGGAAATGAAGCAACGGAGGTATTGCTCCAAAGTCTGGTTCGTTCTCTCCGTCTGGCCATTGGACTGAGGATGGAAAGCGGTAGAAAGATTCACCGTGACTCCCAAGGCTGTACAGAAACTCTTCCAAAATTTTGACGTAAACTGAACGCCTCTGTCAGACACCACGCTGTCAGGAATTCCATGTAACCTGAATACCTCTTTGATTATCAGTTCTGCAGTTTTTTCAGCAGTAGGAATTTCTTCAGTTGGAATAAAGTGGGCCATTTTTGTGAGTCGGTCCACTATGACAAGGATGACGGTCATCTGTTTGGAAGGGGGTAGTTCCACAATAAAATCCATGGAAATAGATCCCCAAGGCCTGGATGGAACTGGAAGTGGTTGCAAGAGTCCTAGAGGAGACGATCGTGGGGTCTTGTTTCGTGCGCATGTTAAACAGGTTGAAACATATTTCCTCATGTCCTTCCTACAATTAGGCCACCAAAAGAAACGAAGTAGTAAGTCTTGTGTTTTTGCAACTCCAGGATGTCCTGCCAGTTTAGAATCATGGACACTTTTGAGGACTTCAAGGCGAGAAGATTCAGGTACATATATTTTGTGTTTCTGCATCCAAAACCCCTCTTTGAATGAAAGATCGACGTCTTCCGAAGGATGGTTAAGGAAAGAGTCCTCTTGATATCCATCTTTAATTCTATTACCTAGTCCTCTAGAGTGCAATATTCCCAAAAAATTTTTAGGGCCTAGAATTGTATCATCATTACTAGACCTCTCCTGAGGTTCCAAACACATCCTAGACAAGGCGTCAGCCTTGCCATTCCTTGAACCAGGCCGGTAAGAGATTATAAAATTGAATCTTGAGAAAAATAAGGCCCATCGTGCTTGTCTTGCAGACAATCTTTTTGCTGTACGGAGGAATTCAAGATTCTTGTGGTCCGTGAGGACAGTCACAGGGTGATTGGCACCTTCCAAAAGATGTCTCCATTCGGAGAAGGCAACTTTAATGGCTAACAGTTCTTTATTACCGATGTCGTAGTTCTTTTCTGCAGATGACATGGTGTGGGAAAGAAACGCACATGGGTGAAGTTGCATCTTGTCCCCAACTCGCTGAGACAGAATGGCTCCCACTGCAGAGTCCGAGGCGTCCACTTCGACAGTAAATGGCAATTCAGGATTTGGGTGTACTAACAATGGAGCAGACGTAAAAAGAGTTTTCAATTTGTCAAAAGCCTCCTGTGCCTCCGGAGACCAGAAAAATGCTTTGGTCTTTTTTGTTAGTGTAGTAATTGGTAGAATGATCCGTGAAAAGTTCTTTATAAATTTTCGGTAAAAATTTGCAAATCCTATGAAACGCTGGACGTCTTTTAAATTTCTTGGAACAGGCCAGTCCACTACAGCATTGATTTTGCTGGGATCCATGCTCAGACCTTCTGGGGAGATGATATATCCCAGAAATTGGATACTGGTTTGTTCAAACTCACATTTTTCAAGTTTAATGTAAAGATGGTTCTCCTGTAGTCGTTCCAAGACTAACTGGACGTGCCTGCGATGCTCTTCCAAGGTGTCTGAAAATATAAGAATGTCATCGAGATAAGCCACAACGAATTGGTCCAAGAAATCTCGAAATACATCATTAATAAAATGTTGAAAGGTGGCTGGGGCATTGCTAAGGCCAAAGGTCATAACAAGAGATTCAAAATGTCCATATCTCGTTCTGAAGGCGGTCTTCCACTCATCTCCTGGGCGAATCCGTATGAGGTTGTAAGCCCCTCTAAGATCCAGCTTCGTAAAGATTTTCGCAGAACGGAGTCTCTCAAATAGTTCAGGAATCAAGGGTAGCGGGTAGCGATTCTTGACAGTGATATTATTCATCTCTCTGTAGTCAATACATGGCAGCAGAGTGGAGTCTTTCTTTTCAACAAAGAACAGGGGTGCCCCAGCTGGAGATGTGGAAGGTCGAATAAAGCCTTTCTCTAAATTTTCATCCAGGAACTTTCTTAATACCTTCAATTCAGGTTCGGAAAGATTGTAAATCCGTCCAAATGGAATGGTTGCTCCTGGCAGCAATTCAATGGGACAGTCATAAGGACGGTGAGGAGGTAATTGATCTGCTTTCTTCTTACTGCAGACATCAGAGAACTGCTGATATTGAGGTGGTAGTTTCTCTTCCTTCTCATGTGAAATCTCAGAGATTTGGACTTGTTGGAGAACAGGGGTTCCTTATGACAATTATTCTTACAGTAGTCAGATGGAAAGGTGATGGTCCTTGATGCCCAGTTGATAGAAGGGTTATGGACTGAAAACCAGGGGATCCCTAGAATAACCGGAAATTTCGGAGATGAAATAAGGTGGAAACTGACAGCTTCATGATGATCCGGGTCGATACAAATCTCCAGTTCGATTGTCTCATGCGTGACAGGTCCAGAAGACAAAGGTGATCCATCCACCGTTTCCATTTCAATTGGTGTGGATTTGGTCCTACTGGAAATATTATTATCACGTGTAAATTTTAAGTCCATAAAATTCCCTCCTGCTCCCGAATCCAACAGGGCAGAGCATTGTATTTTTTGGGTGCCCATTACAACCTGAATGGGGATTACAAAATGAGATGATGTGGTATGTATTTTGTCTATTTCTGGCGTTACTGATGAGATAGTCTGCAAGATGGAATCCGACTGCTGAGAAAGGTCCGTATTGCTGGCAGACCTGTTGTTGGTAAAGGCTATAGTCCTTTTGTTAGGATGGCATAGTGTCCAGGGTCCCCACAATAGAGGCAGAGATGTTCTGCACGTCGCCTCTCCTTCTCCTGTGCAGAGAGTGGTCTTCGGATGACGTCGATCTGCATCGGTTCAGACACGCCTTGCGTCTTTTCTTGGTGGTCCGATGCTGAAAATGAGAAGCCAGGGCTATTCCCAAGTGCTCGCAGTCTCTCCTTTCTCCTTTCAGTAAGTCTCTGGTCAATCCGGATACATAGTTGAATAAAGTCCTCCAACTGGTCAGGGGTCTCAACCCTGGCAAGCTCGTCTTTCACTGGTTCTGATAACCCTCGTCGAAATTGACTTCTCTGGGCCGCTGGATTCCAGGTGGTGTCGGCCACCCAGCGACGGAACTCCGATGTATATTCCGCAACAGAGCGACGTCCTTGGCGCAAATTATGTAATTTGGTTTCTGCTGTGGCACAGCGGTTTGGGTCATCAAAAAACTTGATTCATAGCTGCGGTGAAAGCTTCCAGGTCATTAAGGGGTCATAGTCCTTTTCTACATAAGGTGAAGCCCAAGCAAGAGCTTCATCCGTCAGGAGATTTATCATGAAAAAAACTTTCTTCCTCTCACTGGTAAAGGGAGCAGGTTGCATCTGGAAGTATATGCGGCATTGATTGAGGAATCCTCGGTACTGCTTGCGATCCCCACTGAACTTTGCAGGCAGCGGCAGCCGCGCGTTTGATTCGGACCCTGAATTGCGCACGTCCAGAAGTTGTTTTTGTAGCTCAATTACTTCCTGTTGTATCGCCGTGAAATCAGTTTGTAACTTGGCATATTTTCCTTGAGAGTCAGTACAAAAACTTTGAAGCTCCGTAACTTGCCGCCTCAGGGTGTTCACAGCGGACTCCATTTTGGCGCGAGATTATTCTGTCAAGATCCCGTCTGGGTTGGAGCCGATGTTACTGCAAACACTAGGGGAAGCAGAGGCAGGTAGCGTAGTCAGGTGGCAGCCGGAGGTCGGTACACAGGAGAGCAGTGTTTGTAGCAATGGATCAGGCGGATAACGTAAGTCAGGTGGCAGCCGGAGGTCGGTACACAGGAAAGGCAGTTAGGTAACAGAGGAGCAGGCAGATAACGTAGTCAGATGGCAGCCGGAGGTCGGTACACAGGAAAGCAGTGTTTGTAGCAATGGATCAGGCGGATAACGTAGTCAGGTGGCAGCCGGAGGTCGGTACACAGGAAAGGCAGTTCGGTAACAGAGGAGCAGGCAGATAACGTAGTCAGGTGGCAGCCGGAGGTCGGTACACAGGAAAGCAGTGTTTGTAGCAATGGATCAGGCGGATAACGTAGTCAGGTGGCAGCCGGAGGTCGGTACACAGGAAAGGCAGTTCGGTAACAGAGGAGCAGGCAGATAACGTAGTCAGGTGGCAGCCGGAGGTCGGTACACAGGAAAGCAGTGTTGGTAGCAATGGATCAGGCGGAGAGCGTAGTCAGATGGCAGCCGGAGGTCGGTACACAGGAAAGGCAGTTCGGTAACAGAGGAGCAGGCAGATAACGTAGTCAGGTGCAGCCGGAGGTCGGTACACAGGAGAGCAGTGTTTGTAGCAATGGATCAGGCGGAGAGCGTAGTCAGAAGGCAGGCCGAGGTCGGTTCACAGGAGAGCAGTGTTTGTAGCAATGGATCAGGCGGAGAGCGTAGTCAGAAGGCAGGCCGAGGTCGGTTCACAGGAGAGCAGTGTTTGTAGCAATGGATCAGGCGGAGAGCTGAGTCAGAAGGCAGGCCAGAGGTCGGTTCACCACAGGAGAGCAGTGTTTTGTAGCAATGGATCAGCAGGAAACGCTTGACTAAAGGCTTGGAGCTCAATAATCTGCAATGACACACCCACAGGGCCAGGTTTATATAGGGTGTGTAATTGGCAATCAGAGGCCCAATCAAGAGAGCACTAGGTGTAGCCAATCAGAAGAACAGTCAATGGTATCTGGTTCAGCAAGGAACTTTGCAGCCAGCCAATAGCTCAGATGGTAGTAGCTCTGGCCAGTAGACAAGAGGTACTGGGTTCGACCCTGACACTATCTTCTATCTACATCCCTCCCAACACTATCTTCCATCTACGTCCCCCCAATACTATCTTCCGTCTACGTCCCCCAATACTATCTTCCGTCTACGTCCCCCCAATACTATCTTCCGTCTACGTCCCCCAATACTATCTTCTATCTACGTCCCTCCCCAATACTATCTTCCGTCTACGTCCCTCCCCAATACTATCTTCCGTCTACGTCCCCCCAATACTATCTTCTATCTACGTCCCCCCCAATGCTATCTTCCGTCTACGTCCCTCCCCAATACTATCTTCTGTCTACGTCCCCCAATACTATCTTCCGTCTACGTCCCCCCAATACTATCTTCCGTCTACGTCCCCCAATACTATCTTCCGTCTACGCCCCTCCCCAATACTATCTTCTGTCTACGTCCCCCCAATACTATCTTCTGTCTACATCCCCCTATAATACTATCTTCTATCTACGTCCCCCCCAATACTATCTTCCGTCTACGCCCCTCCCCAATACTATCTTCCGTCTACGTCCCCCCAATACTATCTTCCGTCTACGTCCCCCCAATACTATCTTCCGTCTATGTCCCCCCAATACTATCTTCTGTCTACGTCCCCCCAATACTATCTTCCGTCTACGTCCCTCTCCAATACTATCTTCCGTCTACGTTCCCCAATACTATCTTCTATCTACGTCCCCCCAATACTATCTTCCGTCTACGCCCCCCCAATACTATCTTCCGTCTACGTTCCCCAATACTATCTTCTATCTACGTCCCCCCAATACTATCTTCCGTCTACGCCCCTCCCCAATACTATCTTCCGTCTACGTCCCCCCAATACTATCTTCCGTCTACGTCCCCCCAATACTATCTTCCGTCTATGTCCCCCCAATACTATCTTCTGTCTACGTCCCCCCAATACTATCTTCCGTCTACGTCCCTCACCAATACTATCTTCCGTCTACGTCCCCCCAATACTATCTTCCGTCTACGTCCCTCTCCAATACTATCTTCCGTCTACGTCCCCCAATACTATCTTCTATCTACGTCCCCCCCAATACTATCTTCTGCCTACGTCCCCCCCAATACTATCTTCTGTCTACGTCCCCCCAATACTATCTTCTGTCTACGTCCCCCCAATACTATCTTCTGTCTACGTCCCCCATAATACTATCTTCTGTCTACGTCCCCCCAATACTATCTTCTGTCTACATCCCCCTATAATACTATCTTCTGTCTACGTCCCCCCAATACTATCTTCTGTCTACGTCCCCCCCAATACTATCTTCTGTCTACGTCCCCCCATAATACTATCTTCTGTCTACGTCCCCCCCAATACTATCTTCTGTCTACGTCCCCCCCAATACTATCTTCTGTCTACGTCCCCCCAATACTATCTTCTGTCTACGTCCGCCAGTGAAATAATTAAATATCCCTTTAACGCCCCAGTGATGATGACCTGGTCCTGCTCACACAGCTGAGTGTTTGTTACAGTTGTATCCAGCATAGACAATGTTCTGCAATGAAAACAACCTGGACTCCAGACTGATACATTGTCACAAACCATTGTAAGTGCAGAGGTTTGTGAAGGTGGGCTCAGCTCTCAGAGGGCTGTCTAAACTGGATGCAACTGTAACAAACCCTCAGATTTGTGACAAAATCTATCACCAGGTTTTAAGCCTCTGGATGTTGACAAGGAAGATCTCAATGGCTGAAAGAAGCAGAAATCTTGAAAGGCACAAAAAAGTGAGAACATTAAAAAGTTGTAAAACTTTTCAAAATGTATAATTCAGCTTTATTTACAGAACACTTGACGCCCTATAATGTGGGGACAGCAGGGGGAGGCTGGGGGCCACACACAGGACCCTTTAAAGGGCCACACAAACTCTGTAGTGTATTTTCCACATTCTTTGATCTTCTGTTCTTATCTGTTCTTCCAAGGTAATTATACAGATCTGACAATTAGTGATGTGGAAAGAAAAGGAGCCCCTCCTAATGACGGAGCCCCCCAAGGATGTTGCAATCCCAAGGATCTGGCAGGTTGTTATCAATGGGAACATTGCGAACTCCCTTGACCCAGTACTGAGCACGCACCGCGCCGTGACGGATGATCGGCTCCATTATATTAACCATTTACTAAAAATATCAGAAAAATACAAAAGCCCTAAAATATCCTCTCCCAGGTCACATATTTTTGCTGCTCCGATCTTCTGTGTTTCTCTGTATAAGGCTTCGGTAACACGTTCAGTATTTGGTCAGTATTTTACATCAGTATTAGTAGCCAAAATCAGGAGAGGAGCAATCAGAGGAAACGTATAATAGAAACCCGTCAGCAATTCTGTATTATCACCCTCCTGGATATGGTTTACAAATACTGATGTGAAATACTGACCAAATACTGAACGTGTGATCTGCAAATGAGCACAAAAACGGAAACAAAACTTTCCAAACATCTCAATGTATTCAGCGCAGAAACCCCGGCACTGACAGCTCCACATCGATGGTTAATAAAGGCTGCGGTCCACAGCTCCATCCTGTGATTTCCATCATCCACTACTTTATCATTGTACTGTTGTGATTTCACTATTGAGGAGTATAGATGTGTATATACAGTATGTGTATAGTGCGGAGTATAGATGTGTATATACAGTATGTGTATAGTGTGGAGTATAATGTGTATATACAGTATGTGTATATGTGGAGTATAAAATGTGTATATACAGTATGTGTTAGTAGTGGAGTATATTATGTGTATATACAGTATGTGTATAGTGGGAGTATAGATGTGTATATACAGTATGTGTATAGTGAGGAGTATAGATGTGTATATACATAGGTATGTGGTATAGATGTTATTACGTATGTGTATAGTGGGAGTATAGATGTGTATATACAGTATGGTATAGTGTGGAGTATAGATGTGTATATACAGTATGTGTATAGTGGGAGTATAGATGTGTATATACAGTATGTGTATAGTGAGGAGTATAATGTGTATATACAGTATGTGTATAGTGGGAGTATAGATGTGTATATACAGTATGTGTATAGTGGGAGTATAGATGTGTATATACAGTATGGTATAGTGGGAGTATAATGTGTATATACAGTATGTGTATAGTGGGAGTATAGATGTGTATATACAGTATGTGTATAGTGGGAGTATATGTGTATATACAGTATGTGTATAGTGTGGAGTATAATGTGTATATACAGTATGTGTATAGTGGGAGTATAGATGTGTATATACAGTATGTGTATAGTGGGAGTATATATGTGTATATACAGTATGTGTATAGTGGGAGTATAGATGTGTATATACAGTATGTGTATAGTGGGAGTATAGATGTGTATATACAGTATGTGTATAGTGTGGAGTATAGATGTGTATATACAGTATGTGTATAGTGTGGAGTATAGATGTGTATATACAGTATGTGTATAGTGTGGAGTATAGATGTGTATATACAGTATGTGTATAGTGTGGAGTATAGATGTGTATATACAGTATGTGTATAGTGGGAGTATAATGTGTATATACAGTATGTGTATAGTGAGGAGTATAATGTGTATATACAGTATGTGTATAGTGTGGAGTATAGATGTGTATATACAGTATGTGTATAGTGTGGAGTATAGATGTGTATATACAGTAGTGTATAGTGTGGAGTATAGATGTGTATATACAGTATGTGTATAGTGTGGAGTATAGATGTGTATATACAGTATGTGTATAGTGGGAGTATAATAGTGTATATAAGTATGTGTATAATGTGGAGTATAGATGTGTATATACAGTATGTGTATAGTGGGAGTATAATGTGTATATACAGTATGTGTATAGTGTGATTAAGTGTAATACAGTATGTGTATAGTGTGGAGTATAAGTGTATACAGTATTGTATAGTGGGAGTATATGTGTATATACAGTATGTGTATATGGAGTATAGTGTTATTACATATTGTAATGGAGTATAGATGTGTATATACAGTATGTGTATAGTGGAGTATAATGTGTATATACAGTATGTGTATAGTGTGGAGTATGATGTGTATATACAGTATGTGTATAGTGTGGAGTATAGATGTGTATATACAGTATGTGTATAGTGTGGAGTATAATGTGTATAACAGTATGTGTATAGTGTGGAGTATAGATGTGTATATACAGTTATGTGTATAGTGGGAGTATATATGTGTATATACAGTATGTGTATAGTGTGGAGTATAGATGTGTATATACAGTATGTGTATAGTGTGGAGTATAGATGTGTATATACAGTATGTGTATAGTGTGGAGTATAGATGTGTATATACAGTATGTGTATAGTGGGAGTATAGATGTGTATATACAGTATGTGTATAGTGAGGAGTATAATGTGTATATACAGTATGTGTATAGTGGGAGTATAGATGTGTATATACAGTATGTGTATAGTGTGGAGTATAGATGTGTATATACAGTATGTGTATAGTGTGGAGTATAGATGTGTATATACAGTATGTGTATAGTGTGGAGTATAGATGTGTATATACAGTATGTGTATAGTGGGAGTATAGATGTGTATATACAGTATGTGTATAGTGTGGAGTATAGATGTGTATATACAGTATGTGTATAGTGTGGAGTATAGATGTGTATATACAGTATGTGTATAGTGGGAGTATAGATGTGTATATACAGTATGTGTATAGTGGGAGTATAGATGTGTATATACAGTATGTGTATAGTGTGGAGTATAGATGTGTATATACAGTATGTGTATAGTGTGGAGTATAGATGTGTATATACAGTATGTGTATAGTGGGAGTATAGATGTGTATATACAGTATGTGTATAGTGTGGAGTATAGATGTGTATATACAGTATGTGTATAGTGTGGAGTATAGATGTGTATATACAGTATGTGTATAGTGGAGTATAGATGTGTATTACGTATGTGTATAGTGTGAGTATAATGTGTATATACAGTATGTGTATAGTGTGGAGTATAGATGTGTATTACAGTATGTGTATAGTGTGGAGTATAGATTGTATATACAGTATGTTATAGTGGGAGTAAGATGTGTATATACAGTATGTGTATAGTGTGGAGTATAGATGTGTATATACAGTATGTGTATAGTGGGAGTATAGATGTGTATATACAGTATGTGTATAGTGGAGTATAATGTGTATATACAGTATGTGTATAGTGGGAGTATAATGTGTATATACAGTATGTGTATATGTGGAGTATATGTGTATATACAGTATGTGTATAGTGGGAGTATAGATGTGTATATACAGTATGTGTATAGTGGGAGTATAGATGTGTATATACAGTATGTGTATAGTGTGGAGTATATTGTATATACAGTATGTGTATAGTGGGAGTATATATGTGTATATACAGTATGTGTATAGTGTGGAGTATAATGTGTATATACAGTATGTGTATAGTGTGAGTATAATGTGTATATACAGTATGTGTATAGTGGGAGTATAGATGTGTTATACAGTATGTGTATAGTGTGGAGTATAATGTGTATATACAGTATGTGTATAGTGGGAGTATAGAGTGTATATACAGTATGTGTATATGGAGTATAGATGTGTATATACAGTATGTGTATAGTGTGGAGTATAATTGTATATACAGTATGTGTATAGTGTGGAGTATATGTGTATATACATATGTGTATAGTGTGGAGTAAGATGTGTATATACAGTATGTGTATAGTGGGAGTATAGATGTGTATATACAGTATGTGTATAGTGTGGAGTATAGTTGTATATCAGTATGTGTATAGTGTGAGTATAATGTGTATATACAGTATGTGTATAGTGTGGAGTATAGATGTGTATATACAGTATGTGTATAGTGTGGAGTATAGATGTGTATATACAGTATGTGTATAGTGTGGAGTATAGATGTGTATATACAGTATGTGTATAGTGTGGAGTATATAAGATATGGTAGTATATACAGTATGTGTATAGTGTGGAGTATAGATGTGTATATACATATGTGTTAGTGGGAGTAATTATATACAGTATGGTATATGTGGATATAAGTGTATATACAGTATGTGTATAGTGGGAGTATAGATGTGTATATACATATGTGTAAGTGGGAGTATAATGTGTATATACAGTAGTGTTAGTGGGAGTTAATGTGTATTACAGTATGTGTATAGTTGGAGTATAGATGTGTATATACAGTATGTGTATATGTGGAGTATATATTGTGTATATACAGTATGTGTATAGTGTGGAGTATAGATGTTTACAGTATGTGTATAGTGGGAGTATAGATGTGTATTACGTATGTGTATAGTGTGGAGTATAATGTATATACAGTATGTTATAGTGTGGAGTATAGATGTGTATATACAGTTGTTATAGTGGGTAGTATAAGTTGTGTATATGAGTATAGATGTGATAGTATTGTATAGTATATGTGTATTAGTGTATATAGTATTGTAATAGTGGATATGTGATAAGTGTGTATATGTGTTATAGTGGATATAATTTTAATGGTATAGTGGGATATAATGTGTAATAAGATGTGTATATGAGTTAGATGTGTATATGTATGGTATAAGTGTGGAGTAAGATTGTATATACAGTATGTAAGTGGAGTATGATGTTATATACAGTATGTGTATAGTGTGGAGTTAATGTGTATATACAGTATGTGTATGTGTGGAGTATAATGTGTATATACAGTATGTGTATAGTGGGAGTATAGTGTTATAAGTAGTGTATAGTGGGAGTATAATGTTATACAGTATGTGTTGGGGAGTATATTGTATTCAGTAGGTATAGTGTGGAGTATAGATGTGTATATACAGTATGTGTATAGTGGAGTATAATGGTATATACAGTATGGTATATGGGAGTATAATGTGTTATACAGTATGTGTATAGTGGGGTATATGTTAATACGTATGTGTTAGTGTGGAGTATAGATGTGTATATAGTGTGTAGTGGGTATAGATGTGTTATACAGTATGTGTATAGGGGATATAGTGTGTATATACATATGTGTATAGTTGGTATAATGTGTTATAAGTATGTGTAGTGGGGTATAGATGTGTATATACATATGTGTATATGTGGGTATAATGGTATATACAGTATGTGTATAGTGTGGAGTATAGATGTGTATATACAGTATGTGTATATGGGAGTATAATGTTATATACGTATGTGTATGTGGGAGTATAATGTGTTATAAGTATGTGTATAGTGTGGAGTATAGTGTATATAGTATGTGTATAGTGGGGTATATGTGTATATAAGATGTGTATAGTTGGAGTTGATGGTATATACGATGTGTATAGTGGGAGTAGGTGTATAAATATGTGTAAGTGGGATATAGATGTGTATATACAGTAGTGTTAGTGGGGTATAGATGTGTTATACGTATGGTTAGTGTGGAGTATATGTGATCGTGTGTATAGTGGATAGTAAATGATGTGTATTATACAGTATGTGTATAGTGGGAGTATAGATGTGTATATACAGTATGTGTTGTGGGGTATATGTGTATATACAGTTGTGATAGTGTGGGTATAGATGTGTATATAGTATGGTAAGTGTGATTTATAGATGTGTATATACAGTAGTGTATAGTGTGGAGTATAATGTGTATTACAGTATGTGTATAGTGGGAGTATAGATGTGTTATACAGTTGGTATAGGGGAGTATAGATGTGTTATACAGTATGTTATAGTGTGGAGTATAGATGTTATACAGTATGTGTATGTGGGAGTATATGTGTATATAGTATGTGTATAGTGGAGTATATGTGTATTACAGTATGTGTATGTGGGTATAGATGTGTATATACAGTATGTGTATAGTGGAGTATATGTGTTTACAGTATGTGTTAGTGTGGAGTATAATGGTATATACGTATGTGTATAGTGGGAGTATAGATGTGTATATAGTATGTGTATGTGTGGAGTATATATGTGTATATACAGTATGTGTTAGTGTGGTATAGATGTGTATATACAGTTGTGTATGTGGGAGTATGATGTGTATATACAGTATGTGTATAGTGTGGATATAGTGTTATATACAGTATGTGATGTTGTATAGATTGTATATAGTATGTGTATGTGTGGGATAAGTGTATATACAGTTGTGTATAGTGTGAATAGATGTGTATTACAGTATGTTATAGTTGAGTATGATGTGTATATACGTATGTGTTAGTGTGGTATAGTGTGTATAGATGTGTATAGTGTGGGTATAGTGTGTATATACAGTATGTGTATAGTGTGGAGTATAGATGTGTATATACAGTATGTGTATAGTGGGAGTTAGATGTGTATATACGATGTGTATGTGTGGAGTTAGATGTGTATATACAGTAGTGTATAGTGGGAGTATAGATGTTTTATATTGTATAGTGTGATATAATTGTTATAGTTGGTATATGTGATAATTGTATTACAGTATGTGTATAGTGTGGGTAAAATGTTTTACAGTAGTGTATGGGGGGATATAAAATTTAATATACAGTATTTTTAGGGGAGTAAGAGGGGATATCAGAAAAGGGTTAATGTGGAGAAATAGATGGATATCAGTATGTTATAGTAAAGGATTTAATAGATGTGTAAAACATATTTATATGGGAGTATGATTTATTACAGTATTTATATGGGAATAAGATGTGATAACATATGTGTATAGTGGGGGTATAATTTTAAATTTTTCAGTATGTTATAGTGGGGGTAAAAGTTGAATATACAGTATTGATAGGAGGATATAAAAGGTATATCCCTTTATGGTATAGTGAGGATATATAGTGTATAAAAAATTGTTATATGTGGAGTATAAAAATGTGTAAAAACAGTAGTGAAAAAGTGAGGATATAGATGTGTATAAAGTATTGAAAAGGGGGGAGTATAGATGTGTATAAACAGTATTGTATAGTGGGGATTAAAGTTTTTATCCCCCAAAATTTTGTTAGTGAGGGAGTAAATGTGATTTTTTTTTTCCCAAGAATGTGTTTTAGTTTTGGAAATAGAGGTTTACATATGTGAAAAGTTAGTATAAAGTTAAAAATTTACAAGCCCCCAAAAAAGAAAAACAAAAAAAATGTTGGTTTACAGAGAAGTAAACCTACGGGGGGACCCTGAGAACCACCCCCAAAACCAGAAAAAAAGAAAACCCCAACCCCCCTGGTCGGGGGGAAAACCCCTATAAACCCCTTTAAAAAACAGAAAAAAAACCAAATCCCCCGGAGGAAAAAGCAGAGTTACATCCCCCAAATTTTTAAAACCAAACCCGGGGGATTTTTTGGGGGGAAAAATTTTCCTTCGGGGAACAAAGGGAAAACCCAAAAGGGGGCACAAAAACAAGAAAAACAACATCCACCCCCAAAAAAGGGCAAAAATCGGGCCCCCAAGTACTTCAAAGACCCTAAAAAAAAAACCAAAGGAAGAACTAAACCAAGAACGGGAAAACATAAGGGCAAAACAAAAAAAAATTTGGAAAGGAAAAAGAAAAAAAATTAAAAAAACCCCCCCTGGATCCCCTATTTTTTTACAAAGTACAAGGAAACTTTTCCATAAGATGTAAAAACCTTGGCCTGGTGAACCTCCCCAAAAATGCGAAGTACAGCCCCCAAAAATACAGCTGCAATGGAAAAACCCTTTCAATATTGTGCTAAGCCCTTGCTACTTCCCTGTCCTAAACCCCAAAGGGCCTCCACCCCCACCACAAGAAGGGGACGGGTTTAGGGCCCCCCAAACCCTACAACAAAAGTTCAGAAAAAAACCCCGGGGGAAACCTTTTTTCAACCTCCTGAACAAGAGGATCCTCAGTTTCCCCCCACCGAACATAACGCCTCAGCAAGGCAAGCGGTTTTTCATGCCAAACCACCGCACCCCTGACCACATCATACCCTGCACACCCCATTCAGAGACCCCCAAATACAAAAAGGGGAAAATATACGCCGTTCGGGGGTTTTAAAAAAAGGGCCCTTTTATTCGTTTTGGGGGGACCCGGGCTTAAAAACCCGAACTGCTGGAAGCGGAATAGGGGAAAGACCAAAATTTATCAAAAGCCCTACAACCGAGAACCTCGCCCTTATGTGAAAAGGTAAAAAAGGGGTTTTTTTTCCAGCAAGCCCCCTGGAGTCAACAAGGCTGCAGCCTAAGTTAAAAACTTTTCAAAAATTACATAAAAGAGCGGCTACCGCTCGGAATTTTCCCAGCAAACCCGGCCCACCCTCCACGCACCCAGGTTTTAAAAAATTTCCCGTATCAGATGACCTCTGCTTCTGTCACCAACCGAGAAAGGCCTCCAAAAAAACCTAAAACTTAGAGAAATTCACTCCACCTGGGCACTACCCGGTCCCAAACCCAAAGAAACCAACATCAAAGGGGTTCCAAGGGAAAGAGAAAATTAACCAACCCTTTAATTTTTTTTCAACAACGCGCCCTTCAGGAACGACAAATATACCAAACCCGGCCTAAACCCCCCGGTCAGGGGAAACTTCAAACAAGCCATGAACCCTGAAAGACAAAAGGGGGGTAAAATTCTATTTAAACCAAAAAGGGAAAATCTTTCCATCAAAACCAAACCCTGAGGGTCGGTTTTAAAAAAAAACGACTCTGTCATCGCCCCCCTCCTGTAAGGCAGTGAAGTCTGGGGCCTCCCCCCCTACCCAGACGGGGCAAAAGGGGGGGTTCCACCCCCAAAAAAAATATTCCCCTGGGGAAATTTTGCAAGCACCCTTTTTTTCCCAATCCACCGGGGCACCTCCAAAGTGGGCCGGGCCAGATGGGGGGAAAATTTCCCCCTACACCAAAAAATTTTAAAGAGGGCACGTCCCCTTCCGGGCTTTACCACATAGGAGCAATCCAAGCTCCCTCCCCCCTAAAGCCCCGACACCTAGGGGAAAAAAAAAAATAGGGGGCCCCGGAAAACTCACCCAAAACCCCAAACCCACCCCGAACACCAATCACAACAAAAACCCCCCAAAACCGAAATCGGGAAAATGGAAACGAAGGGGCCCCCAGAGGAAAATCAGTGACGGGGAAAAAAGAAATCATCACTCCCAGAAACGACCCCTGACCGGAGTCCCACGAGACTACTCTCCCCATACCCGGAGAAAATCCCGGCCCCCCGGGGCCGCCAGCCTGAGCCAAAAACCCCGGGGGCCCCCCTTTTGGGGGCCCCCCGGGAAAAAAGGCCCCCCCCAGGGGGCTACAAGCCCAGGGGGGAA
>JARQOD010000009.1:66201323-66322742 GCA_033576555.1 Oophaga sylvatica | reverse complement strand
AAATGTTTTTAATACAGTAGTGTATGGGGGAGTTAATTTATTACAGTATTTATAGTGGGGTATAATGTGTATATACATAGTGTATTTGGATATAATGTGTTTTACGTATTGTATAGTGGGAGTTTAATGTGTAATACTATGTGTATAGTGGGGTTGTGTTAAAAACATATGGTATAGTGGGGTATTAGTTTTTTTCCGTAGTGTATGGGGGAGTTTATATGTGTTTTAAGTTGGTTTATTTTATAAGATGTGTTATACAGTATGTGTATATGGATAAGTGGAATACAGTTGTGAAGTGTGGGGTAATTGTTATATCTTTGTTTTATGGGAGTATAAGGGTTATAACAGTATGTGATAGTGTGGGTATATGTGAAACCTATGGTATAGTGGGGTATAAGTTTTTTCTATGTGTATTGGGGAGTATAAGGTAAACAGTATGTGTATATGGGGGTATTATTGAGGTGATTTTAAAAAAACATTGTGATATGGGGTTTAAAAAGGTTTTATCGATGGATATCAAGTATTAGAAAACATTGTGTATAGTGGGGTTAAAATTTAAACGAGGGAAAAGTGGGGTTATAATTTATATACAGTATGTGTATATTAGTATGATGGAAATTAAAGTATGTGATATGGGATTTGATGGTTTTTCATAGGTATATGGGGGGTTTAATTGGTATAAAGTTTGGTAATGGGGGAAAAATTTTATTACTTATGTTTTTTGGAGTTAATTTTTATGAAAGGGCCCCCTCCGCCACCGGACCCGGGGGCCGGCTTGTATCCCCCCTCCCCCAAATATTTGGGGCACACAGTCCGCCACACGGTAGCCGGGGTCACGGCTTGTGATCCCACCGCTGCCACCAAATGTGATGGAACGGCACACACACGACGGCTTCTGCCGTCCGACCCAGTAAACTGCAGGGATTTATAACTATCCCACTTTCCACTTAGGAACTTGCAGCTCTCTGGCACCCCCTTACCTCAGGTCAGTCAGGGAACTGCACCTAGGATAATTGGTCGCCAGAGGGTCACTTGGATGTGTGCTGGCTATTGGGCACGCTGCAGTGAGGGAATTTGATTACTCCTGGCTGCAGCCAGGCAGTACCCTTATAAACCCCGCTCCGTCACTGCCAGCGTCCCCCAATAGATTAACACTTTACACCCTTTCCTTTAGCTGCCACCAGCTACGGGTTTGACTTAATACACAATTTATCAAGAGGGTCCGTAGCAACCCAAAACAGTAGCGTGTGCTTCAGGCACGTGCAGATTCGTTTATAGAGCAGGAGAAACAAACTAATAAATTTATAGGTTTATTCCTTAAAAACAGGCAGTGCTTATATAATATAAAAAGATGTAACAAACTGAGACAATATCGTTATGTACAGATGCAGTTATAAAATAAAATAGGATTAAGAATGAAAGTCACTCACATGGTTGTTAGATCATTTACAGGCAAGCCAGGCTGGGGGAAGGAGCCACACGTCATAGTTCATTGGGAGATCTCTTACTCAGCACGTCCCAGCAGAAAGATTCTAGCGAGGAACTTCACTGTAAGACTTATGCATGTCAGCTTCTGACCTCACAAAAAGGGCTGGTCCTCTAGCCACCTCCCCTGGCTACAAGCTATGGTTTGAGCTCTGCAATATCATAAGGTTCATAACTCGGCGGGGAACTCTAGCAGAATAACGGCAGACCTATCAATGATCTTGCTTTGAAATAATGGTTCAAATGAACCCAAACTTGGGTGACATAGCTCATGGGGCACCCGAGAATTCCATTTCTCGGGCTCTGTTGGAGTTACGGGTTCACCGGTACCACGGGAACGATGCCCGTCGGCGCATGGTTCAACACAGTGACGTTCGTGTTTCTAGCGAATGCTCCCACCGTGTTATTAACCAAAAAGGAATGAATACTCCAACATGGCTGCTATAGGAAGAAAGCACGTGTTCGGACAATGCAGGACCCCTGCGGTGAAGCGGGAAAACTTCCAGCACTGGCAGCTCACATTACACTGCCTGAGTGCAGGATGACAGGGGGGGGGAAGGGGGTTGTAGTTCTAGCAACAGCACAAGACATGAAGCTTGCAATATCATCACACCTCCCCCCTTTAGAGGGCGCTACGGAGGCATGACCTGTCGGTAATCCGACATGCGCACCTCAGCGGGTTCGCCACGTCGTGATAACCCATCAGCATTCCCATGATCACTGCCTTTCTTGTGTTGTACGGCAAAATCATACTGCTGCAGGGCAAGGCTCCAGCGTAGCAACCTACCATTGGTTCCGGACACTGTGTGCAGCCAGCTCAGAGGGTTGTGGTCGGTGACCACCTTGAAGGTGCGCCCGTACAGGTAGGGCTGCAAACGTTGCAGTGCCCAGACCATGGCCAGGCACTCCTTCTCGATGGTGGAGTATGCCACTTCCCTTGGCAGAAGTTTCCGGCTCAGGTACAACACGGGGTGCTCCTGGTCCCCCGAATCAACCTGGCTGAGTACAACACCGAGGCCAAATTCACTGGCATCAGTCTGTACAGGAAGGGCCGACTGCTGTCGACGGCTCTCAACACTGGAGAGCTGCACAGGGCTGTTTTCAAAGATCGGAATGCCGCCTCACAGCCATCTGTCCAGTTGACTGTTTGGGGTAGACCGCCCTTGGTGAGGTCCGTCAAGGGTTTTGCAATGGCGCTATAGTTCGGTACGAAACGCCTATAGTACCCTGCAGTGCCCAGGAAGGACTTCACCTGCTTTTTGGGTCCTGGGGGTGGGCCAGGACACGATCGCGTCCACTTTCTCGGGCTCTGGACTCATGGAACCCCCGCCTACCCGGTGCCCCAGGTAGTGGACCTCCCTCATGCCCATCTGGCATTTTCCCGGCTTGATGGTCAGACCTGCCTGATGAATACGCTTGAGCACCTCCTGGAGATGCTGAAGGTGTTCCTCCCAGGTGGAACTGAAGACGGCAATGTCATCCAGGTACGCCACAGCGTACTCCTCCAGTCCCTGAAGCAGGTGGTTGACCATCCGCTGAAAAGTGGCAGGGGCATTCTTCATGCCGAAAGGCATGACTGTGGACTCGTACAGTCCAAAAGGGGTGATAAAGGCAGATTTCTCCTGCGCCGCAGGGCTCAGGGGAATCTGCCAGTATCCCCGGCTCAGATCCATGATGGATATGTACTTGGCATTCGCCAACCGCTCCAGCAGATCCTCGATGCGTGGCATTGGGTGCGCATCAGAGGTAGTGATGGCTTTGAGCCCCCTGTAGTCCACGCAGAACCGGGTGGTCCGATCCTTTTTTGGCACGAGAACTACAGGTGAGGCCACGCGCTTTTGGACTGCCGGATCACCCCCAGCTGCAACATCTCATGGATCTCCTGGCGCATAATCTGCTGCACTTCCTCAGAGATCCGATAAGGTGTCCGCCGTAACGGGGCGTGATTCCCGGTGTCCACCTCGTGGACTGCCAACTTGGTCCTTCCGGGTCGGTTAGTGAACACGGCCCGAAGGGATTCCAGAGTGGTCAGCAACTGCAACCGCTGGGAGGCGGTTAGCGAGGCATTTACCTCCATGTCCTCAATGGACCCATTGGCATTAGCTTGGGCCAGCATGTCTAGGAGGGGATCCTCTTCCCCGTCCTCGGGCAGATTGCAGACCGGTAGGACGCAGGCTTCACGTTCGTGATGGGCCTTCATCATGTTGACGTGAAAGGCCTTGCGCCTACCCCGAGTGTGGTCAAGCGTGACCACGTAGGTGGCTGGGTTGAGCTGTTGGTGCACGACGTACGGGCCTTCCCAGGCTGCCTGAAGCTTATCCTTTGGTACGGGACCAGCACCCACACCTTTTGACCCACCTGGTAGGTCCGCTCCCGGGCGTTCTGGTCTACCAGTGCTTCTGGTCAGCCTGAGCCTGCGTCATGTTGTCATGCACCAACTGCGTCAAGGTCTGCATCTTGTCGCGGAAGCGCATGACATAATCCACGATGGACACTTCCGTGGGGTTTGGCTCATCTTCCCAGGATTCTCTTATCAACCCAAGGGGTCCCCGGACTCGCCTACCATACAGGAGCTCGAAGGGGGAGAACCCCGTCGAGGCCTGCGGGACTTCTCTGTAGGCAAATAGCAGGTGTGGGAGGTACGCTCCCAATCGCGTCCCTGGGTCTCAACCAGCATGCGGAGCATCTGTTTGAGGGTACCGTTAAAGCGCTCACACAAACCATTGGTCTGTGGGTGATACGCACTCGATACCATACGCGTCACCTGCATTTTGCTGCAGAGAGCCTTCATTAGGCGAGACATAAATTGGGTCCCTTGATCGGTAAGCATCTCTCTGGGAAATCCTACCCGTGAAAAGATGGTCACCAGTGCATCTGCCACCTTATCTGCCCTAGTTGAGGACAGAGCTACCGCCTCCGGGTACCGGGTAGCGTAGTCTACCACAGTCAGGATGTATTGCTTTCCAGAGCTGCTGGGGACGGCCAGCGGGCCCACAATGTCCACCGCGATCCTCTGGAAAGGCTCCTCTATCACTGGCAACGGGATCAGGGGAGCCTTAAGAGCAGGCCCCGCCTTCCCCACTCTTTGACAGGTGATACAGGAGCGGCAGTAGTTAGTCACATCTGTCCCCATCTTGGGCCAATAGAAGTGTTGAGACAGCCGTGCCTTAGTTTTGCTAATCCCCAAGTGTCCAGCAAGTGGAATCTCATGGGCAATCCTCAACAACTCACCTCGGAACTGGTGCGGGACGACCAGCTGTTTCCCCCTCAACCACTCCTTTTGGGAATCTCCGGGTACGGTCTTCCGGTACAACCTTCCTCGTTCCAGAACACCCTCTCCTTATCAGTCACGGAGGTGGGCGTCTCGGCGAGGTGTCTCAAGTTCTCCAGGCTCGCATCTGAGTGCAGAGCGGCCTGGAACTCCTGGCTGGAGGCAGCCAGAAGTGACGTCAGGGTTCCTTCCTCACTGGGACCCTCTGGGACCGGCTCTGGGTCCACCTCTGGTTCAGTCTCTCCTGTAGCGGAGGAGGGTCCAGATGGCAGGGCGCTACCTGCGATCCGGGCACTCTGACTGCGGGTGACAGCAGCTACATATGCAGTCTCCCCGGGGATTTCTATAGACCCATCAGCCTGCGCTGCTATGGGCTCTACCTCCCCATCCACCCCAACACTTCAGGAGCAGTGCTACTTATGGGCCAGTTACCTTCCTCGGTGGCACTGGTCAGTGTCATGGCGTCACCTTCCTCCCGGTTCCCATGCACCTCCCCATTTCCTTGAGCACTGTCGCTTGCTCCTGCTAGGGGTTCCTCAGCCGTCTCACTCCGCAGAGCGACGGGACTGAACGCTCCTGTACCTGTGGACACATCTACCACTTCGGAGAAAGGGTTAACAGATTCAGATGGCACAGATACATCATTATCAACATCAGTCCTAGGGAAAGAAAGGTTATCAGTTGCATCCTCACTTCGCAAAGCATTAGCAGGTAACACAATCAGTTTCCATCATCATCAACAACATCATGGTTAACGTTAACCTTATCATCAGATTGGGAAGGGGTGTCAGGGACATAGTACGCCACCATCCTCCCCAGATCAGTCCCCAATAAAACATCAGTGGGCAGGTTTTCGGACACCCCCACTTCCTTCACCCCGCTCCCGGTACCCCAGTCAATGAAAACTCGGGCTATCGGCAAGGGTAGTGGACACCCCCAATCCCTGTGACAGTTAGGGTTTTCCCCGGAATCAACTCTTCAGGGGCCGCCAGTTCGGGTCGGATGAGGGTTCGCTCAGCCCCGGTGTCCTTGAGGCCTGTAGCAAGATGGGCCCCCACGCGGACGGGCTGCACGTTGTCATCAACCCTCCCCACCACACCACCCACCAAAAGAACAGAGGCGTTGGGCCCGGAGGCCTTGGCTGGGGGGTTCTTCTGCCTCTCCGGACAGTGGCGCTGATGTGACCAGTCCTTTTACAGGAGAAACACTGGCGGGGGTCTGATGTAGGCCTGGCGCTGGCAAAGGGGATAGTGCCTCCAGAGGGACGACTGGCAGGGGCACTGGGGTTGGTTGCAGGCTTACCCCCTCCCCAGCGGGTGGCGACGGGCTTCCGCACCTCGGGTTTCCGGTTGGCCTCATAGCTGTCGGCGATCCGGGCTGTTGTGACCGCGTCCTCTGGTTCTCGGTCCAGGATGAACTGTCGGACCTCAGCTGGGCACAGATGCAGGAACTGGTCTTTGATCATCAGGTCTTTCAGCTCCTCATAGGTGTCAACTGACAGTCCATAGATCCACTGGTCAAAGTGGTTCCGGAGTCCTTGCACCACATCGCTGTAACTGTCGTGTGGGCCACGTTGGAGGTTCCGGAACTTCTTTCGGTATACCTCAGGGGTTAGCTGGTACTTGGCAATCAGGGCCTGCTTGATGGCCTCATAGTCACTGTCTTGATCTGGCGCGAGGGAAGCGAACGCCTCCAAAGCTTTGCCCTTCAGCCCGGGGGTCAAGTACCTGGCCCATTGGTCGGCAGGCAGCCGGTACTGTCTGCAGACTTTCTCAAAGGCCCGCAGAAAAGTGTCCAAGTCTCCGTCCCTTTCCAGCACGGGAAAGTGCTCCGGCCGGGGCTTGGGACTCTGAGTGCTGCTGGGCACACTGCTCTGGGCTGTGGAGGGCATTGCCCCTCGCTGAACCATCTCCAGCTCATGGGCTCTCTGCGCTTGGGCTTCCCGCTCGGCTCGGGCTCTCTCAGCCTCCCGCTCGGCTCTCTCAGCCTCTCGCTGGGCTTGGCGCTCGGCTCTCTCAGCCTCTCGCTGTTTTGCCTCTCGCTGGTCGGCTCTCTCTTGAGCTTGCTGAATCAGCCTCAGGCGTTCTTCCCGGTTGTCAGCGGTGAGTCCCTCCAGGGCCGCCTGCAGGTAAGGGTCCACCTCTCTCTGGGTGTAAGCAGTCAGGGGTTGGGCCTCTGCTCCTGCGGCACCACCTTGGCTTGGACCGGCTCCTGCGCCCGCCACGCTCCGATGCTCTTCCAGTTCCTTCAGGGCCTGGACCAGTCGGGCTTTGGTTTGGTTCTTGTGGTCAAGGCCGTGGTACACGCAGATTCCCACAAGAGTGTCCCTGTTCTGCTTTTCGAACCAACTTGCTCCTCTTGTAGCCATGGTTGCCAAATAAAAGATAGGATAGAAAAACAAAGAGAAGGGAGGGGTAACCGCAAGTACACACAATTGTCTCAGGACTAATAAACACTGAGTCTGTTCTCCAAAACTTTAGATGCAGGGTCCCTGAAGAACCGTGCAAGTTTTTTAGTGAGAGGAATGATTGCTCAGACCAGATCACTAATGCTCTATAATCCCACCGCTTGCCACCAATATGTGAACGGGCACACCGTCCGCCACACGGTAGCCCGGGGGTCACGGCTTGTGATCCCACCGCTGCCACCAATATGATGAACGGGCACACAGTCCGCCACACGGTAGCCCGGGGGTCACGGCTTGTGATCCCACCGCTGCCACCAAATGTGATGGAACGTGCACACACACGACGGCTGCTGCCGTCCGACCCAGTAAACTGCAGGGATTTATAACTATCCCACTTCCACTTAGGAACTTGCAGCTCTCTGGCACCCCCCTTACCCTCAGGTCAGTCAGGGAACTGCACCTAGGATAATTGGTCGCCAGACGGGTCACTTGGATGTGTGCTGGCTATTGGGCACGCTGCAGTGAGGGAATTATGATTACTCCTGGCTGCAGCCAGGCAGTACCCTTATAAACCCCGCTCCGTCACTGCCAGCGTCCCCCAATAGATTAACACTTTACACCCCTTTCCTTTAGCTGCCACCAGCTACGGGTTTGACTTAATACACAATTTATCAAGAGGGTCCGTAGCAACCCCAAAACAGTAGCGTGTGCTTCAGGCACGTGCAGATTCGTTTATAGAGCAGGAGAAACAAACTAATAAATTTATAGGTTTATTCCTTAAAAACAGGCAGTGCTTATATAATATAAAAAGATGTAACAAACTGAGACAATATCGTTATGTACAGATGCAGTTATAAAATAAAATAGGATTAAGAATGAAAGTCACTCACATGGTTGTTAGATCATTTACAGGCAAGCCAGGCTGGGGGAAGGAGCCACACGTCATAGTTCATTGGGAGATCTCTTACTCAGCACGTCCAGCAGAAAGAATTCTAGCGAGGAACTTCACTGTAAGACTTATGCATGTCAGCTTCTGACCTCACAAAAAGGGCTGGTCCTCTAGCCACCTCCCCTGGCTACAAGCTATGGTTTGAGCTCTGCAATATCATAAGGTTCATAACTCGGCGGGGAACTCTAGCAGAATAACGGCAGACCTATCAATGATCTTGCTTTGAAATAATGGTTCAAATGAACCCAAACTTGGGTGACATAGCTCATGGGGCACCCGAGAATTCCATTTCTCGGGCTCTGTTGGAGTTACGGGTTCACCGGTACCACGGGAACGATGCCCGTCGGCGCATGGTTCAACACAGTGACGTTCGTGTTTCTAGCAAATGCTCCCACCGTGTTATTAACCAAAAAGGAATGAATACTCCAACATGGCTGCTATAGGAAGAAAGCACGTGTTCGGACAATGCAGGACCCCTGCGGTGAAGCGGGAAAACTTCCAGCACTGGCAGCTCACATTACACTGCCTGAGTGCAGGATGACAGGGGGGGGGAAGGGGGTTGTAGTTCTAGCAACAGCACAAGACATGAAGCTTGCAATATCATCACAGATGTGTATATACAGTATGTGTATAGTGTGGAGTATAGATGTGTATATACAGTATGTGTATAGTGCGGAGTATATATCTGTATATACAGTATGTGTATAGTGAGGAGTATAGATGTGTATATACAGTATGTGTATAGTGTGGAGTATAGATGTGTATATACAGTATGTATATAGTGCGGAGTAGATATCTGTATATACAGTATGTGTATAGTGAGGAGTATAGATGTGTATATACAGTATGTGTATAGTGTGGAGTATAGATGTGTATATACAGTATGTGTATAGTGAGGAGTATAGATGTGTATATACAGTATGTGTATAGTGTGGAGTATAGATGTGTATATACAGTATGTGTATAGTGTGGAGTATAGATGTGTATATACAGTATGTGTATAGTGAGGATTTATAGATGTGTATATACAGTATGTGTATAGTGTGGAGTATAGATGTGTATATACAGTATGTGTATAGTGAGAGTATAGATGTGTATATTATACAGTATGTGTATAGTTGGAGTATAGATGTGTATATACAGTATGTGTATAGTGTGGAGTATAGATGTGTATATACAGTATGTGTATAGTGTGGAGTATAGATGTGTATATACAGTATGTGTATAGTGGGAGTATAGATGTGTATATACAGTATGTGTATAGTGAGGAGTATAGATGTGTATATACAGTATGTGTATAGTGGGAGTATAGATGTGTATATACAGTATGTGTATAGTGGGAGTATAGATGTGTATATACAGTATGTGTATAGTGAGGAGTATAGATGTGTATATACAGTATGTGTATAGTGTGGAGTATAGATGTGTATATACAGTATGTGTATAGTGTGGAGTATAGATGTGTATATACAGTATGTGTATTGTGAGGAGTATAGATGTGTATATACAGTATGTGTATAGTGAGGAGTATAGATGTGTATATACAGTATGTGTATAGTGTGGAGTATAGATGTGTATATACAGTATGTGTATAGTGAGGAGTATAGATGTGTATATACAGTATGTGTATAGTGAGGAGTATAGATGTGTATATACAGTATGTGTATAGTGTGGAGTATAGTTGTATATACAGTATGTGTATAGTGAGGAGTATAGATGTGTATATACAGTATGTGTATAGTGAGGAGTATAGATGTGTATATACAGTATGTGTATAGTGTGGAGTATATAATCTGTATATACAGTATGTGTATAGTGAGGAGTATAGATGTGTATATACAGTATGTGTATAGTGAGGAGTATAGATGTGTATATACAGTATGTGTATAGTGTGGAGTATATATCTGTATATACAGTATGTGTATAGTGAGGAGTATAGATGTGTATATACAGTATGTGTATAGTGAGGAGTATAGATGTGTATATACAGTATGTGTATAGTGTGGAGTATATATCTGTATATACAGTATGTGTATAGTGAGGAGTATAGATGTGTATATACAGTATGTGTATTAGTGAGGAGTATAGATGTGTATATACAGTATGTGTATAGTGAGGAGTATAGATGTGTATATACAGTATGTGTATTAGTGTGGTATGTATGATGTGTAGTATACAGTATGTGTATAGTGTGGAGTATAGATGTGTATATACAGTATGTGTATAGTGTGGAGTATATATCTGTATATACAGTATGTGTATAGTGTGGAGTATAGATGTGTATATACAGTATGTGTATAGTGTGGAGTATAGATGTGTATATACAGTATGTGTATAGTGTGGAGTATATTCTGTATATACAGTATGTGTATAGTGAGGAGTATAATGTGTATATACAGTATGTGTATAGTGTGGAGTATATATGTGTATATACAGTATGTGTATAGTGTGGAGTATATATCTGTATATACAGTATGTGTATAGTGGAGATATAGATGTGTATATACAGTATGTGTATAGTGAGGAGTATAGATGTGTATATACAGTATGTGTATAGTGTGGAGTATATATCTGTATATACAGTATGTGTATAGTGAGGAGTATAGATGTGTATATACAGTATGTGTATAGTGTGGAGTATATATCTGTATATACAGTATGTGTATAGGTGGAGTATAGATGTGTATATACAGTTGTGTATAGTAGAGTATATATTTGTATATACAGTATGTGTATAGTGTGGAGTGTATGAAGCTCGAGTCTTGAGGCCACTTCTGTCTCCGGAGATTCATCCCGACATCAGATCCTTACATTATAATTAGTGCTGCTAACCTAATCCCCTTGTTCCCTCCGCAGATGACCACTGTGTATCCGGCGTCACATGCTCCTCGTCACCATGAGGCTCTATTAATATTTCAGGCTTCTGTTTCCTGCGGTCGATAATAATGAGGTTTCGGTAGATTTTCTGCTTTGATGAACAGATACATTTACAATCATTATGTACCAACCTGGGGCAATGTACGGAGCTTTTCTTCCTACTCACTGGCATCAAATCACTCAAAAATAAGATATATTCAGCCCCATTCCTTACACGGGAAGATAAATAATGAGTAGATTGCAGTCATATACAGCGCCCCCTAGAGCAAATCAGAAGTTACATACAGCAATGTAGTGCTGCCACAAATACAGCCTCGCAGTATTTATACAGTGACATTTGGCAGCACAGTGGTGCATTGGTTAGTACAGTACTATATAACGCAGCACAATGGCTCAGTGTTTAGCACTGTACCATATATAGGGCAGCATGGTGGCTCCGTGGTTAGTACAGTACTATATAGGGCAGCACGATGGCTCAGTAGTTAGCACTGTACCATATATAGGGCAGCACGGTGGCTCAGTGGTTAGTACAGTACTATACAGGGCAGCACGGTAGCTCAGTGGTTAGTACAGTACTATATAGGACAGCACGGTGGCTCTGTGGTTAGCACTGTACTATGGATGGGGCAGCACAGTGGCTCAGTGGTTAGTACAGTACTATATAAAGGGCAGCACGGTGGCTCTGTGGTTAGTACTGTACTATATATAGGGCAGCACAGTGGGTCAATGGTTAGCACTGTATTATATGTAGGGCAGCACAGTGGCTTAGTGGTCAGCACTGTACTATATAAAGGGCAGCACGGTGGCTCAGTGGTTAGTACAGTACTATACAGGGCAGCACGGTGGCTCAGTGGTTAGTACAGTACTATATAGGACAGCACGGTGGCTCTGTGGTTAGCACTGTACTATGGATAGGGCAGCACAGTGGCTCAGTGGTTAGTACAGTACTAAATAAAGGGCAGCACGGTGGCTCTGTGGTTAGTACTGTACTATATATAGGGCAGCACAGTGGGTCAATGGTTAGCACTGTATTATATGTAGGGCAGCACAGTGGCTTAGTGGTTAGTGCTGTACTATATAAAGGGCAGCACGGTGGCTCTGTGGTTAGTACTGTATTATATATAGGGCAGCACAGTGGCTAGCACTGTACTATATACAAGGAAGCATGTTGGCTCAGTGGTTAGCACTGTAGCCTTGCAGCACTGGGGTCCTGGGTTCAAATCCCACCAAGGACAACATCTGCAAGGAGTTTGTATGTTCTCCCCATGTTTTGTGGGTTATCTCCGGATACTTCGATTTCCTTCCACACTCCAAAGACAAACGGATAGGGAAATTAGATTGTGAGCCCCATTGGGGACAGCGATGATAATGTGTGTAAGGCCGGGATCACACTTGTGAGAAACTCACACGATTCTTGTGCGAGTCTCTCGCATCAACACCCGGCGCTGCTGCCGGCTCTCGGACCGAAGCGTGCGGCTACATGTATTTCTATGCAGCCGCACACTCCGGTCCGAGTGCTGGCGGCAGCGCCGGGTGTTGATGCGAGAGACTCGCACAAGAATCGTGTGTTTCTCGCAAGTGTGATCCTGGCCTAACAGGAAAGATGTGTATCTTTGTACCGTGTTAGCCAGTAGACAGAAAAATATTAGAATTGAGAGTCCTCAGTGGTTGATACCTTTTAATGGCTAACTGAAAAGAAGGCTCGGCTGCACCCCGAAAAATAAAGTGCAAAAAATAAAAAAATAGTGGGGTATTAGTTAATATTTTGGCCAAAATACGTAAGCTTGTAACCTGTGCCAAAGGTCCCACGCTTACAAGTACCTACACTACACTAGCCACTAAGGAGACTCAAGGTCTCCAAAAATTCAATACACACAGCACAAAAAGGCAGCAAAACTCACCTGCCCAGATCTCAGAACAAATGCACTACAGGGTGCAGCCAGCCCATAAAGCAAGATGTTAGCAGCACAGGTGCAAAATACCAGATGAAACAGCCACTCTCCACATACCCATCCAAGGAGGGGGTGACTGCTAAGTATACAATTGCACAATAGAGGCCCGCATTGGGTCTCCCATAAGGGGTGTTCACACTGGTGCGCATAGAGAGTGTACTGGCCAGTCCGCCTAGTCGAATAGTAGGGGCGTAATTAATAGGCGGTGAACTGGACACTGTGCAGTATCCTTGTGTGAACGAAACCCTATGCGGGCCTCTATTGTGCAATTGTATACTGAGCAGTCACCCCCTCCTTGGATGGGTATGTGGAGAGTGGCTGTTTAATCTGGTGTTTTGCACCTGTGCTGCTAACATCTTGCTTTATGGGCTGGCTGCACCTGTAGTGCATTTGTTCTGAGATCTGGGCAGGTGAGTTTTGCTGCCTTTTTGTGCTGTTTATATTGAATTTTTGGAGACCTTGAGTCTCCTTAGTGGCTAGTGTAGTACATTATTAAATGCACTCAGTACTTGGTCGGGCTCCTTCTGCATCAATGCGGTGTGACATGGAGGCGATCAGCCTGTGGCACTGCTGAGGGGTTATGGAAGCCCAGGATGCTTTGATGGCAGCCTTCAGCTCGTCTGCATTGTTGGATCTGGTGTCTCATCTTCTTGACAATACTCCATAGATTCTCTACGGGGTTAAGGTCAGGCGAGTTTGCTGACAATCAAGCACAGTGATACTGTTGTTGTGTACACCAGGTATTGGTACTTTTGGCAGTGTGGACAGGGCCAAGTCTTTCTGGAGAATGACATTTCCATCTCCATAAAGCTTTTCAGCAGAGGGAAGCATGAAGTGAAATGTCCTGGTAGACGGCTGCGCTGACTTTGGTCTTGATAAAACACAGTGGACTACACCAGCAGATGACATGGCTCCCCAAACCATCACTGATGGTGGAGACTTCACACTAGACCTCCAGCAGCTTGGATTGTGGCCTCCACTCTTCCTCCAGACTCTGGGCCCCTCTATGTCACAGGTCGCCCCTCGTCCTGCGCTCACAGCGAGGGTAAGGAGGAAATAAACTGACCAGTTTTCCATTTCTAGAGCGCCTCAGTCTGGCAGCTGTGGCCGGGATCACATGACCTGAGGTCTCCTGATAGAAATGCAGACCTGCTGATGGAACTACAACTCCCAGCATGATGTGAAACGCAGCAGCTGTAGAGCATGCGCAGTAGTCAGCTGCAGGGAATGCTGGGATTGATACTTCACACCTCTCGCCTTACTCCCTCGCGGTGCATTCTGGGATTTTCAGCTCTATCGGCAGTGACGTAGGCATGTTCTCTACCAGCATACTGACTTCCGCTCTAGCCCGTAACCTAGCAACGCGTCGTCCGTTAGCCACGCCTTCATGTTTTTCAGCCAATCAGTTTGGAGGCGGCTAGCGCGGCGCTCTCACTCCGTAACCCTTCGATGTCTGGACGGCAGGAGCCTCCATTGCTGATCAGTGCAGAGAGCGACGGAGGCGGCGCGTGAAGGGTTAACAAGCGCGGAGCGGCAGATTCGTAGTCTGATCGGTGCGGAGAGGAGACGGCGGCGGCCGGAGCCATGGAGCAGCCGGTGAGTGCGCGCTGGAGGGGCCACAGCAGGATCCCCGTGATGTCTCCTGTCAGCGCCGCAATGTCTGTGCGACCCCCGGGGGTCCGTGTCCCCCGCCTCCCCGGGAGGGTCCGTGCCTCCCGGCGTCCTGTCCCGAAGCGTCTGCTGCAGAGTCCTGCGTGTCCTGCGCGTGTATCGTATCACGAGGAGGGGAGAGCGCCTGAGAGAGCGCCACCGACCGCCGCTGAGAGAGCGCCACCGACCGCACCACCGACCGCCTGAGAGAGCTCCACCGACCGAGCGCCTGAGAGACGCCACTGACCGAGCGCCTCATAGAGCACCTGAGAGAGCGCCACCGACCGCACCACCGACCGCCTGAGAGAGCGCCACCGACCGCACCACCGACCGCCTGAGAGAGCGCCACCGACCGACCACCGACGCTGAGAGAGCACCACCGACCGCCTGAGAGAGCTCCACCGACCGAGCGCCTGAGAGAGCGCACTGGACGAGCGCCACCGAGCACCTGAGAGCGCCACTGACCGAGCGCCTCATAGAGCACCTGAGAGAGCGCCACCGACCGCACCACCGACCGCCTGAGAGAGCGCCACCGACCGCACCACCGACCCGACGCACTGAGAGGAGAGCGCCGAGAGAGCGCCTAGAGAGCGCCTGAGAGAGCGCCACCGACACCGAGAGCGCCTGAGAGAGCTCCACCGAGCACCTGAGAGCGCCACTGACCGAGCACCTGAGGGAGAGCGCCACCGACCGCACCACCGACCGCCTGAGAGGCCCGACGCGCCACCGACCGAGCGCCTGAGAGAGCGCCTGAGAGAGCTCCACCGAGCACCTGAGAGCGCCACTGACCGAGCGCCTCATAGAGCACCTGAGAGAGCGCCACCGACCGCACCACGACCGCCTGAGAGAGCGCCACCGACCGAGCGCCTGAGAGAGCGCCTGAGAGCTCCACCGAGCACCTGAGAGCGCCACTGACCGAGCGCCTCATAGAGCATCTGAGAGAGCGCCACCGACCGCACCACCGACCGCCTGAGAGAGCGCCACCGACCGAGCGCCTGAGAGAGAGCCTGAGAGAGCTCCACCGAGCACCTGAGAGCGCCACTGACCGAGCGCCTCATAGAGCACCTGAGAGAGCGCCACCGACCGAGCGCCACTGACAGCACCACCGAGCGCCTGAGAGAGCGCCACCGACCGAGTGCCTAAGAGAGCGCCACCGACCGAGCGCCTGAGAGGGCGCCACCGACCGAGCGCCTGAGAGCGCCACCGACCGAGCGCCTGAGAGAGCGCCACCGACCGAGCGCCTCATAGAGCACCTGAGAGAGCGCCACCGACCGAGCGCCTCATAGAGCACCTGAGAGAGCGCACCGACCGAGCACCTGGAGAGCGCCTGAGAGAGCTCCACGAGCCCTGAGAGCGCCACTGACCGAGCGCATGACGCACATGAGCGCCTGAGAGAGCGCCACCGACCGAGCGCCTCATAGAGCACCTGAGAGAGCGCCACCGACCGAGCGCCTCATAGAGCACCTGAGAGAGCGCCACCGACCGAGCGCCTGAGAGCCTGAGAGAGCTCCACCGAGCACCTGAGAGCGCCACTGACCGAGCGCCTCATAGAGCACCTGAGAGAGCGCCACCGACCGAGCGCCACTGACAGCACCACCGAGGCCTGAGAGAGCGCCACCGACCGAGCGCCTGAGAGAGCGCCACTGACCGAGCGCCTGAGAGAGCGCCACCGACCGCGCCACCGACTGCACCAACGAGCGCCTGAGAGAGCTCCACCGACCGAGCGCCTGAGGGGAGCTCCAACCGAGCGCCTGAGAGAGCGCCACCGACCGAGCGCCTGAGAGAGCACCACCGAGCGCCTGAGAGAGCGCCACCGACCGAGCGCCTGAGAGAGCGCCACCGACCGCACCACCGAGCGCCTGAGAGCGCCACCGACCGCACCACTGAGCTCCTCATAACGCGCCACCGAACGCACGAGCAAGCGCCTCAGAGCGCTCCACAGACCGCATGAGCGTGCACCTTAGGCCGGGGTCACACATGCGAGAAACTCACATGATTCTTGTGCGAGTCTCTCGCATGAACATTCGGACTGGAGCGTAAACCTGCATGTATTTCTGTGCAGCCGCACACTCTGGTCCGAGTGCCGGCGGCAGTGCCGGGTGTTTATACGAGAATCATGTGAGTTTCTCACATGTGTGACTCCGGCCTTAGAGAGCGCTTGAGAGCGCGCCACAGACCACACGAGTGAGCGCCTCAGAGCGTACCTCAGACCACACGAGTGAGCGCCACAGAGCGTACCTCAGACCACGCCTCCGAGCGTCTCAGATCACGCCACAGACACACGAGTGAGCGCCTCAGAGCGTACCTCAGACCACGCCTCAGAGCGTCTCATAGTGCGTCACAGACTGCACCTCATAGCGAGCCACCGACTGCGTCTCAGTAATACCCGTCATGTTGCCTCATTATAACCCGTCTTGCTGTGTCACTGCCGATAAGTGTCCTGCTGCCGTAACCTGCTCTGACCTTTCTCCTCAGGAGGATCCATCCCTGGAGCGGAGCTTCAAAGGTCACCGAGACACCGTCACCAGCGCCGACTTCAACCCCAACATGAAGCAGATCGGTGAGTGGCCGACACAGGCAAGAGAGCGCCGCACCGCAGAAAGAATGTAGAAGAGTGAATGCCGGCAGTGTCTGGCGACCGCCCGTCACCTCCGTCATCAGTGTCTGGTGACTGCCCGTCACCTCCGTCATTAGTGTCTGGCGACCGCCCGTCACCTCCGTCATCAGTGTCTGGCGACCGCCCGTCTCCTCCGTCATGAGTGTCTGGTGACCGCCCGTCACCTCCGTCGTCAGTGACTGGTGACTGCCCGTCAATAGAGATAGGCGGACCCCTAGATGTTCGGGATTGAACATGACAGCGAAGCAAACACTGCCTCGGATCGGCGGTAATATCATTACTGCCAGTCAGAGAGTCAAATGGAACAGCGTGGGAATCGGAGGTATTAAGTTTACCTCAGGTCACTGGTGACAGCTGATGGGACTACTACTCCCATCAGCCAACGCCTGCTGCCACTAATAAGTGAGAGCAGGAGCAGCAGATGGGAGTATTCCTCAGCCGCGCCTGCGCTGTAAATAAAAAAAAAAAAAAGCTTGGGTTCCCCTGTATTTTTGATAACGTGCCAGACAAACTGACAGCTGCGGGCTGCAACCTTGAGCTGTCCACTTCAGCTAGAGGGGTCCTCACTCCCATTTTTGTTATTTAAATAAATAATTTATTAAAAAGGCGTGAGGTCCCCCCCATTTTTGACAAGCAGCCTTGCTAAATCTTGCAGCTGGGGAGCTGGTATTCTCAGGCTGGTAAGTGGCCATGGATATTGCCCCCCCAGCCTAAAAATAGCAGCCCGCAGCCGCCCAGAAAAGGCACATCTATTAGATGCAAGAATTCTTGCGCTTTGCCCGGATCTTCCCACTTGTCCTGTAGCGGTGGCAAGTGGGATTAATATTTGTGGGGTTGATGTCACCTTTGTATTGTCAGGTGACATCAAGCCCACGGATTAGTAATGGAGAGGTGTCTGTAAGACCCCTACCCATTACTAATCCTATATGTATGTATGTATCCTTGTATGGTAAATAAAGACACAGCCAGAATAAAGTCCTGTATTTGAAATAAAACAAAATAAAGCCCACTTTTACTTGTTTATTTAAAAATAACAAACCGTTATACTCACCTAACGCCTAATTCCACCAAATCCCTCGTTCTCCTGTGATAAAACAAAATAAAAAACAACAATATCCTATATCTGTTTGTCGTTCTGTCCCATGCTGTAATCCATGTCTGGGGATAAAGTTTTCATCCTGGACGTTGCCAAGATGCGACTGTCCAGACTGAGAATCACTGGGGAATGAGCTGCCTCGAGCGCAGCATCAGTGACCAGCGGTGACATCATCGAAGGGTACCACCGGTCAGTGAGGCTGCGTTCCCTGCCGGGCTGAACTGCGGGGACCTCGGTGAGATCAGCGCTGCACCATGAGACTTTTCCCACTGTGCTAGCGGTGATCTCTCCAAGGTCTCCTCAGCTCAGGGGCCCGGCTGGGAACGCAGCCTCACTGACCAGTGGTAACCTCAATAATGAGGATCTGCAGAGCAGTGACGGAGGTGGAGGGTCCAGGTCTGGGACTTTAATTCTGCTAATGGAGTTGTGTGTTTGGTCAGGATTAATGGTGTCCTCAATGCTGAGAAATCCCGGCACATACTGACCCATCATGTAATATTATAGGGGCGACAGGCTCCAAATTTATTACATAGTCGTTTATTTCCTCCCCGCTTTATAAACCTCATCGCTGTCTCCATTGGTGCTGTCACTGTGTACATACATTACTGATCCTATATTATACTTCAGAGCTGCAATCACTCTTCTGCTGGTGGGCATGTGTAATGGTGGTGATTTCCTTGCAGCCAGTGGATCTATGGATTCGTGTGTGATGGTTTGGAACATGAAGCCTCAGATGAGAGCTTACCGCTTTGTGGGCCATAAAGATGCAGTGATGTCTGTGGAGTTCTCTCCCTCTGGTCATCTCCTCGCTTCTGCCTCCAGGGATAAGACCGTCCGCCTGTGGGTCCCCAGTGTGTGAGTATTGGGGTCTTGTTCTTGTACAGTACAGACCAAAAGTTTGGACACACCTTCTCATTTAAAGATTTTTCTGTATTTTCATGACTATGAACATTTTACATTCACACTGAAGGCATCAAAACTATGAATTATCACATGTGGAATTATACATTACACTTTACAAAAAAGTGTGAAACAGCTGAAATTATGTCTTATATTCTAGGTTCTTCACCTTTTGCTTTGATGACTGCTTTGCACACTCTTGGCATTCTCTTGATGAGCTTCAAGAGGTAGTCACCGGGAATGGTCTTCCAACAGTCTTGAGGGAGTTCCCAGAGATGCTTAGCACTTGTTGGCCCTTTTGCCTTCACTCTGCAGTCCAGCTCACCCCAAACCATCTGGATTGGGTTCAGGTCTGGTGACTGTGGAGGCCAGGTCATCTGGCGTAGCACCCCATCACTCTCCTTCTTGGTCAAATAGCCCTTACACAGCCTGGAGTTGTGTTTGGGGTCATTGTCCTGTTGAAAAATAAATGATGGTCCAACTAAACGCAAACCGGATGGAATAGCATACCGCTGCAAGATGCTGTGGTAGCCATGCTGGTTCACTATGCCTTCAATTCTGAATAAATCCCCAACAGTGTCACCAGTAAAGCACCCCCACATCATCACACCTCCTCCATGCTTCACGGTGGGAACCAGGCATGTAGAGTCCATCCGTTCACCTTTTCTGCGTCGCACAAAGACACGCTGGTTGGAACCAAAGATCTCAAATTTGGACTCATCAGACCAAAGCACAGATTTCCACTGGTCTAATGTCCATTCTTTGTGTTCTTTAGCCCAAACAAGTCTCTTCTGCTTGTTGCCTGTTCTTAGCAGTGGTTTCCTAGCAGCTATTTTACCATGAAGGCTGCTGCACAAAGTCTCCTGTTAACAGTTGTTGTAGAGATGTGTCTGCTGCTAGAACTCTGTGTGGCATTGACCTGGTCTCTAATCTGAGCTGCTGTAAACCTGCGATTTCTGAGGCTGGTGACTCGGATAAACTTATCCTCAGAAGCAGAGGTGACTCTTGGTTTTCCTTTCCTGGGGCGGTCCTCATGTGAGTCAGTTTCTTTGTAGCACTTGATGGTTTTTGCAAATGCACTTGGGGACACTTTCAAAGTTTTCCAAATTTTTCGGACTGACTGACCTTCATTTCTTAAAGTAATGATGGCCTCTCGTTTTTCTTTACTTAGCTGCTTTTTTCTTGCCATGATACAAATTCTAACAGTCTATTCAGTAGGACTATCAGCTGTGTATCCACCAGACTTCTGCACAACACAACTGATGGTCCCAACCCCATTTATAAGGCCAGAAATCCCACTTATTAAACCTGACAGGGCACACCTGTGAAGTGAAAACCATTCCCGGTGACTACCTCTTGAAGCTCATCAAGAGAATGCCAAGAGTGTGCAAAGCAGTCATCAAAGCAAAAGGTGAAGAACCTAGAATATAAGACATATTTTCAGTTGTTTCACACTTTTTTGTAAAGTGTAATGTATAATTCCACATGTGATAATTCATAGTTTTGATGCCTTTAGTGTGAATGTACAATTTTCATAGTCATGAAAATACAGAAAAATCTTTGAATGAGAAGGTGTGTCCAAACTCTTGGTCTGTACTGTATCTCCGCTTGTTGTCAGTGGTGGGATACACATTTCTGAACACTTCTGATTGTGGAGCTCTTTCTCCCCCTCGTGGTGGATTTAGGTACTGCCCTGACCTCATTCATTCTCCTTCACATGACTCGGGCAGTGATTTGTCACTGTTTGCTCCTGCACACACGATTTCTGGTCCCCGTTCTTCTCATGGGGCAGTTTGGGCCGTGTTCCGGCAATAAATCTTATAGTCTTACTATATAGAATATGGCAGAAGATGCTGGACGTGGCTACATTAGTTATTTCATAGATTCACATACAAGACGGAGAAGAGGTCGGCAGAGCAGGGTGGAGCGATCAGTCCTGTGGGGTCCGCACATAGATGCCAATTCCCTGTGTTCAGACCACCAGACGTTTTCACGTGTGACTTTTTATTTTCTAGGAAGGGAGAATCGACCGTGTTTAAAGCCCACACGGGCACGGTGCGGAGCGTCAGCTTCTCCAGCGATGGGCAGTCCCTGGTCACCGCGTCCGACGACAAGACGGTGAAAGTGTGGACGGTGCACAGGCAGAAGTTCTTGTTCTCCCTGAATCAGCACATAAACTGGGTGCGCTGCGCCAGGTAAGAGCTCTGCAGCGGCGTCACAGCCTTTCACAGCAGCACAGAGAGTAGGACATAGCCCGCCCAACACTGCACAGGTATAATATCCCACCAAAGAAAAAAATGGGAAAACCAGCTCACCTGTTAGGCATGTGTTGTGAGGAAGCACGGATATCGTGTAGTCATCCCGTGTAGTAGTAGGCAAAAAAGAGAAAAAAATCCAGCTTCTAAGATTCCAATTTATTATGAATAAAACAAATCCAGAAGATCCAGTAAAATAGAATCACATCATTGTGAGTAACAAGCAACGCGTTTCTACAATATCTTGTTCTTAAAGCTACTCCGCATAAGTAACAACACGATTATTTATGCACTTCAGCCAATGAGAATTCATTAACAATCACATGACATGTGCAATAGCTAATTAAAAACAGAATACAAAAAGTACACAGGATATACTGCAGCACTACTCTCCTCCTCGTCGTGCAGCACTACTCTCCTCCTCGTCGTGCAGCACTACTCTCCTTCTCCGCGTGCAGCACTACTCTCCTCCTCCTCGTGCAGCACTACTCTCCTCCTCGTGCAGCACTACTCTCTTCCTCCTCCTCGTGCAGCACTACTCTCCTCCGTGTGCAGCACTACTCTCTTCCTCCTCCTCGTGCAGCACTACTCTCCTCCTCCGTGTGCAGCACTACTCTCTTCCTCCTCCTCGTGCAGCACTACTCTCCTCCGTGTGCAGCACTACTCTCTTCCTCCTCCCGTGCAGCACTACTCTCCTCCGTGTGCAGCACTACTCTCTTCCTCCTCCTCGTGCAGCACTACTCTCCTCCTCCGTGTGCTGCACTACTCTCTTCCTCCTCCTCCTCGTGCAGCACTACTCTCCTCCTCCGTGTGCAGCACTACTCTCTTCCTCCTCCTCGTGCAGCACTACTCTCCTCCTTCTCCGCGTGCAGCACTACTCTCCTCCTCCTTTGCAGCACTACTCTCTTCCTCCTCTTCGTGCAGCACTACTCTCCTCCTCCTTTGCAGCACTACTCTCTTCCTCCTCTTCGTGCAGCACTACTCTCTTCCTCCTCCTCCTTTGCAGCACTACTCTCTTCCTCCTCCTCCTTTGCAGCACTACTCTCATTTTCTCCTCCAGATTTTCACCAGATGGACGGCTGATCGTGTCCGCCAGTGACGACAAAACCATAAAACTATGGGACAAGAGCAGCCGGGAGTGCACACACTCATTCTGTGAGCACGGCGGGTAAGGAGAACCCTGTCACAGAACTACATCTCCCAGCAAGGATTAAAGGGAATCTGTCACCCCAAAATTGCCATATCAGATAAAGATATGGCTGAATACAGCGTCCCATAACAAATCTATCTGTCTTTTCCTTATATTCTGATACCCCCGTTTCCATATATAAATACCTTTGTAAACTTTGTTTTTCTGGTGTCAATCATGGCGGTCAGGTCAGGAAGGCGGCGGTTATTCGCTTCCCCAACCCTCCTCCGTTCTTGGCGTACGCATTTATTTTTTTCCTTGAGCGTTGTTTTTCAGCGCTTGCGCTGTGAAAAAGACCCTCGCGCGTGCGCAATGTTGTTTTGCCAACAGTGGGGCAGCATATTTTAATTACTGCGCCAGTAATTTCAGCCAATTCAATTGAGGAAGTGTGACGCATGCGCTGTATTGTTTGACTAGTTTGCCCACAGCTGGGCAAATAAGACTGCGCAAGCGCGGGGGCCCTGCTGCAGAGCGCAAGCGCTGAAAACTTACGTTGCCTGTGATATTCACAGGCAGCTTTACGTGACAGAAGTAGAGGAGCGGGGGGTTGGGGGAAGCGACTAACCGCCACCTTCCTGACCGCCATGATTGACACCAGAAAAACAAAGTTTGCAAAGGTATTTATATATGAAAACGGGGTATCAGAATATAAGGAAAAGACAGATAGATTTGTTATGGGACGCTGTATTCAGCCATATCTTTATCTGATATGGCAATTTTGGGGTGACAGATTCCCTTTAAAGGTGCGGTGTCACAACCCCTGCGTCATCCCTGCATATTTACATAAAAGAGGTTCCTCACCATTTTGCACATCTCTGCTTGCTGTCAGTTCACCATTTCTCACAGCAGAGGTTTTGTTACAGTTGTAGACAATCTTGTGGGTGCACCGATACATTGTAACAAACTAGCAGGACAGGAGAGGTATTTTGTGCGGCTGGTGTCTTCAGCTCGAAGCCAATTCTTTGCATTGGATACCTTAAAACATACCCTGAGCTGCGGGAAGTATTGGGGCCTGTAGGTATAAGCAAGAATGCTCCTATTCACTGACGGCAAGCAGACATACTGCACCGGTGAGGAGTTTAGGATCCCCCTCTGTCCATGTGAGGCGCTGAGCTTTGTGCATATGTGATATGATATAGCGATCCCCGGAACATCGCCCCCAGAGGCCGCCACTGGGGATGCGTCTCATTCAGCTGAATTAGCAATGGTGGTTTATTGCCATCTGTGGAGTCTCTGCGCTGACAAGTGGGTGCCTTGTGTGCTTTGTGCTGCAGCTTCGTGAATTTCGTGGACTTTCACCCCAGCGGGACGTGCGTGGCGGCTGCGGCTACTGACAACACTGTGAAGGTTTGGGATATCCGGATGAACAAACTCATCCAGCATTACCAAGGTATCGTCCTACAGCGAAGGCCCCTCTATATCCCCCTCCAACAGCGTGGGCTCTCTGTATCCCCCCGTCCTATAGCGTGGACCCCTCTGTATCCCCCTTGTCCTATAGCGTGGGCCCCTCTGTATTCCCCCTGTCCTATAGCGTGGGCCTCTTTGAATCCCCCAACATTCAGCAAGTGCCCTTCTGTATACCCTCTTCCTACAGAGAGGGCCCCTCTGTATCCCCCCTCCTATGACGAGGGCTGCTCTGTACCCCCCTTACGAGGACCCCCTGTATCCACCCTCCTGCGAGGGCCCCTCTGTATCCCCTCCTACAGCGAGGGCCCCTCTGTATCCCCTCCTCCTACCTCCTCCTACAGCGTGGGCCCCTCTGTATCCCCTCCTCCTACAGAAAGGGCCTCTCTGTATCCCCTCCTACAGCGTGGGCCCCTCTGTATTCCCTCCTCCTACAGCGAGGGCCCCTCTGTATCCCCTCCTACAAACAAGGACCCTCTGTTTCCCCTCCTCCTACAGCCAGCGACCCTCTGTATCATTTTTGGGCCGCTGGCCTCTGTATCCTCTTAGAGGGCCCCTCTGTATCCCCTCCTCCTACAGCGAGGGCCCCTCTGTATTCCCCCCACCTCCTCCTACAGCGGGGCCCCTCTGTATACACCCTATCCTCTCTACAGCGAGGGGCCCCTCTGATATCCCCTCCCTCTACAGCTGAGGGGCCACCTCTGTATCCCTCCTCCTACAGCGAGGGCCCTCTGTTATCCCTCCTCCTACAGCGTGGGCCCCTCTGTATCCCTCCTCCTACAGCAGTGCCCTCTAGGCCCTCTGTATCCCCTCCTCCTACAGCGAGGGCCCCTCTGTATCCTTCGGGCCCTCTGTCCTCTCCTACAGCGTGGGCCCCTCTGTATCCCCTCCTCCTACAGCGAAGGCCCCTCTGTTTTATCCCCTCCTCCTACACGAGGGCCCCTCTAGACCCTCCTCCTACAGCGAGGGCCCCTCTGTATCCCCTCCTCCTACAGCGAGGGCCCCTCTGTATCCCCTTGCAACTACCCAGGTATTTAACCATAATGTAGGCCTCATCCAACTTGTCATGGGAAGCAGTCAGCAAGCCTGCTGACAGACACCACCCTGACAGCTTATTGTAAGGTTTGTCATTCAAGGGACGTGATCTGCAGGACATGTCGTCCCTGGACGGACAATAATGTTTTCTTGCGCCTGCATTACTGATGCTTAATTAACAAATAAATCTGTGCTCTGTAGCGCTATAACATGGAAACGTGAAATATGAATTACTGCTCTAGATAACAATGGAGATGTTTAGCACATAATTTGGCCAATTCATGTGTGCCCAGCGGCCGCGATAGGGCGATCTCCTGTAGCTGGGACCTAATGTGAATAAATACAGACTTCAGCATAGGAGAAGATTCACATTAGGTCCCAGTAATCGGAGATCGCCTTCTCGCTGGCTGCCGGGCACACATGAATTGACCAAATTATGGGCTAAGCATCTCCATTGTTTCTTATTATCTACAGCAGTAATGCACATCTGATATATTACATGTTCTAGAGCTACAGAGCACAGATTGTAAATTGGTTATGTGTAGCGATGGCTGCTCTTCGTTCGCTCCTGTACACACCAGTTATCTGTTTGGAAGAGACGGTCAGTCTTTTGTTATATATATTACTGATGCTGACCCCGGTCGCACCGGTTCTTCATATCTGGAGGTCGTTTGTATTCGGCTCCCAGTGTGACAGCACTTTGGTTCTGATGAGCGGCGGGGGTTTGGATACGGCCTCTATAATACTTATTACGCCATCCGTTCCTCCTGCTCTATGGTTACCGGTAACGATAGTAAGTACAACTCCGTGACTACCCGCAACGTGACGGACACAAAGACTCCAGGCAAAGCGCCATTAATTGCATCCCTTTTACATGGCGTGTGAGCGCACAGAGGACGTTACCGGCCGTTTAAGTAGTGCGCTGTGTGCACAGTGACCCGGCGGCTGAGAAGTAATGGCACAATACGGCTTTCGCTGAGTCACTGTGATGCGGACAGACGCCAAGTGAATGTGACGGTGTAATACCCAGCATGCCCAGAGATTATGCAGCTTTACTGGCATGCTGAGAGTTGTAGTCTCAAGCCAGTCCCGGGTTACAGATCGGACAGATTCTGGACTATCGGACGTTAGTAATGGACAGTCACAAAGATGCTGCCTCTAGGGCCCTGGGGATTCCAGACTCCGCCAACCAATATAGCCGCCATAACAGGGTGCCCCAAAGATTTGCAGGCCTGAGCAGCAGGTGACCCGGCCGCTGCTCACTGCTGACGTAGGGGCCAGTGGGTGTGATTCGGGGGCTCTATGTTGGGGTTTCTGCGGCCCCTCTGGTCAGGGTTATGTGATGATGGCCCCTCTGCTCCGTGTCTTCCAGTGCACAGCGCGGCGGTGAACTCTCTCTCCTTCCACCCATCCGGTAATTACCTGATCACCTCCTCCAATGACTCCACCCTGAAGATCCTGGACCTCCTGGAGGGGCGGCTGCTGTACACGCTGCACGGCCACCAGGCAAGTATACGCCGTATACTGGGACTACGCTGCGCTGTGTGGAATGGAAACGCTACTCATGTACTGTGTGGATGTATTCTGCTCTGTACTCAGGATCTCTGCCTGCTGCCGGGATCTCTGCCTGCTGCCGGGATCTCTGCCTGCTGTCGGGATCTCTGCCTGCTGTCGGGATCTCTGCCTGCTGTCGGGATCTCTGCCTGCTGTCGGGATCTCGGCCTGCTGTTAGTGACTGAAAACTTATTTCCATTTTGCAGGGGGCGGTGACTTGTGTGAAGTTCTCCAGAGAAGGACAGTTCTTCGCTTCTGGAGGCTCCGATGAGCAAGTGAGTGCAAAACGCATGAACTCGGGTAGCTATGACTTGTAAAAGTGTGCTGTGCCGGGTGCGAGGCCGCTCACACCAAGCAGGAGTCGCGCCTGGTGCGAGGCCGCTCACACCGAGGAGGAGTCGCGCCTGGTGCGAGGCCGCTCACACCAAGCAGGAGTCATGCCTGGTGCATGCGAGGCCGCTCACACCGAGGGGGAGTCGCGCCTGGTGCGAGGCCGCTCACACCGAGGGGGAGTCGCGCCGGGTGCGAGGCCGCTCACACCGAGGGGGAGTCGCGCCGGGTGCGAGGCCGCTCACACCGAGGGGGAGTCGCGCCGGGTGCGAGGCCGCTCACAATCCCGACGGGGGAGTCGCGCCGGGTGCGAGGCCGCTCACACCGAGGGGGAGTCGCGCCTGGTGCGAGGCCGCTCACACCGAGGGGAGTCGCGCCGGCTGCGAGGCCGCTCACACCGAGGAGTCACGCCGGGAGCGAGGCCGCTCACATCGGGGGAGCCGTAACATACGCCGCTCACATTACTCCCGTTCTATTTCTAGATCATGGTCTGGAAAACAAACTTTGATTCCTCCACGTACAGCGATGTCATGAAGCAGAAGAGAAGAGACTTTTCATGAATGGCGCAGACGCCAAGACGAGCGGCGCCCCTCTTCACCCCCCACACCCTGCACAGGAGCAGGTAAGGCTCAGCATTATACCAGGGCTTCACCCCCAGGGGTGCGCCGCCATCATCGGGGAGTGACAATTCATGGACCTGGCATTGAACTTTACTCACTGGTGTTTGCTTTGAGGTGTCGCGGTGCGGACGGCGTCCATTATTACGTTGTTTCCATTGTGTTCCCAGCCCACTGTGACTGAGGAGGACACGGGCAGCCCGGCCCACCCGGACCCCAATCTGACAGCTATACCATGAAGAATGTCGCCAACACTCTGGAGCACATTGTGGGACAACTAGATATCTTGACTCAGGTGCGGACCACCACCAACCTCATATCCCCTCCCCAGCGATCGCAGACCTTCATATCATGTATTCTCGCCCCGTTCATCCTGTGCCTCCTAGTGCATGAGCAGAATACTGACACATTCACACTCCGCATGTCCGTGCTGATCTGTCCGGCTGCGGCTCCAATTCCTATAATTCCCAGTATATAATGATCGGCCCCTGACCCCGCTATAACTGACCGCTAACCTGATCTTTCTCTTCCAGACAGTGGGGATTTTAGAGCAGAGACTTTCCCTGACTGAAGATAAGCTGCGGGAATGTATGGCGAGGCAGGAGCGGCGGCCCGGCACTGATACCTGAGGAGCGCCAGGACGGCACCGCTGCTCTCAGAGTTTTTATCAATTTCCTTTTTTATTGTAAATATTAAACTTTAATAAAATATTTAATGTTTTTCATGGATAGAAGTTTCTGCCCCGGCTTCCCGTCACTTCCTGCAGTTGATGCGATCTTATATAAGGGCCTGATGACAAGCTGCGGGATGACGAGGACACGTTTCTGCTGCAATCGTTTCCTCCTCGCCCGCAGTCAGACCTTCAGTTCCACATTTCTAGTTCCACAAGTTTAACAGGAAGTTTCTTTCTACAATAACATCTCCCCGTGTGTAACTTCCACATTGTAACGACTCGACGCCCCAATACGGGACAAAAGGAGAAGTTTTACCCACCAGACATCTCCAGGCCCCAAACCGCCATGTCCTCACTGATCCCTTTATACCCTCCAGAACACAGCACGCCCCTTTTATTGCTTTACTGATTAATGCAGACGACAAAAACTATTTTATAACTTTCGTGGCGATATGCTAATTAGTGGCTGACCAGTGGTGGGGGCTTTGTTTTCCCCAGAGTAATGGTCCCACAGGTATCGTCCTGTCACCACCGGCTCTGTACACGTCTGACCGTCCGCAGCCCAGCCGCATCTGAGCACGAGGGAGGCAGCGGGGACGCGGGACAGCGGGGACACACTGCACATCTCACAGATCTGTCCTAGATAGGAACATTATTTTTGGTTGAGCATTTACAGAAAGGGATCAGTAGGTACAGGGTGGCGGAGTGGGGGAACAACGCTGTTAGATTCCTATTAAAGGTTTATGTAAAATCCAGTGTAATATTATAAGAACTTACCATCAACTACTGAGAATAGGAACATAAAGAGAAACATCTCCATATATAACATTACTTATCAAGCATTGCTCTCCGGAGCTGGACTCACTATTCTGCTACAGTCTGTGTACATATCCTGCACTGCTCTCCGAGCTGCACTCACTATTCTGCTGCAGTCGCTGTGTACATATGCTGCACTGCTCTCCGGAGCTGCAGTCCCTGTGTGCAGACACCACTCTCTGGAGCGGCGCTCACTATTCTGCTGCAGACCCTGTGTACAGACATTTCTCTCCAGAGCTGCATCTCTATTCTGCTGCAGTCCTTGTGTACATATCCTGCACCATCTCCGGAGCTGCACTCACTATTCTGCTGCAGTCCCTGTGTACAAACATTTCTCGCTGGAGCGGTATTCACTATTCTTCTGCAGTCCCTGTGTACAGACACTGCTCTCCGTAGCGGCACGCACTATTCTGGTGCAGTCCCTGGGTACAGACGTTTCTCTCCAGAGCAGCACTCACTATTCTGCTGCAGTCCCCGTGTACACACGTTGCTCTCCGGAGCGGCACTCACTATTCTGCTGCAGTCCCCGTGTACAGATGTTGCTCTCCGGAGCGGCACTCGCTATTCTGCTGCAGTCCCCGTGTACAGATGTTGCTCTCCGGAGCGGCACTCACTATTCTGCTGCGGTCCCCGTGCACAGACGTTGCTCTTCGGAGCGGCACTCACTATTCTACTGCGGTCCCCGTGTACAGGCATTGCTCTCCGGAGCGGCACTCACCATTCTGCTGCGGTCCCCGTGTACAGTCATTGCTCTCCGGAGCAGCACTCACTATTCTGCTGCAGTCCCTGTGTACAGACATTTCTCTCTGGAGCAGCACTCACTATTCTGCTGCAGTCCCTGTGCACAGACGTTTCTCTCCGGAGCGGCACTCACTATTCTGCTGCAGTCCCTGTGTACAGAGGTTTCTCTCTGGAGCAGCACTCACTATTCTGCTGCAGTCCCTGTGTACACACACTGCTCTCCGGAGCTGCACTCACTATTCTGCTGCATACCCCGTGCACAGACATTGCTCTCCAGAGCAGCAATCACTATTCTGCTGCAGTCCTTGTGTACAGAGGTTTCTCTCCGGAGCAGCACTCACTATTCTGCTGCAGTCCCCGTGCACAGACATTTCTCTCCGGAGCGGCACTCACTATTCTGCTGCAGTCCCTGTGTACAGACGTTTCTCTCCAGAGTGGCACTCACTATTCTGCTGCAGTCCCTGTGCAGACGTTTCTCTCCAGAGTGGCACTCACTATTCTGCTGCAGTCCCTGTGTACAGACACTGCTCTCCGGAGCGGTACTCACTATTCTGCTGCAGTCCCCGTGCACAGACGTTTCTCTCCGGAGCGGCACTCACTATTCTGCTGCAGTCCCTGTGCACAGACGTCTCTCTCCGGAGCAGCACTCACTATTCTGCTGCAGTCCCTGTGTACAGACGTTTCTCTCCGGAGCGGCACTCACTATTCTGCTGCAGTCCCCGTGCACAGACGTCTCTCCGGAGCGGCACTCACTATTGTGCTGCAGTCCCCGTGCACAGACGTCTCTCCGGAGCGGCACTCACTATTGTGCTGCAGTCCCCGTGCACAGACGTCTCTCCGGAGCGGCACTCACTATTGTGCTGCAGTCCCCGTGCACAGACGTCTCTCCGGAGCGGCACTCACTATTCTCTGCTGCAGTCCCCGTGCACAGACGTCTCTCCGAAGCGGCACTCACTATTCTGCTGCAGTCCCTGTGCACAGACGTCTCTCCGGAGCGGTACTCACTATTGTGCTGCAGTCCCCGTGCACAGACGTCTCTCCGGAGCGGCACTCACTATTGTGCTGCAGTCCCCGTGCACAGACGTCTCTCCGGAGCGGCACTCACTATTCTGCTGCAGTCCCCGTGTACAGACGTTTCTCTCTGGAGCGGCACTCACTATTCTGCTGCAGTCCCCGTGCACAGACGTCTCTCCGGAGCGGCACTCACTATTCTGCTGCAGTCCCCGTGCACAGACGTCTCTCCGGAGCGGCACTCACTATTCTGCTGCAGTCCCCGTGCACAGACGTCTCTCCGGAGCGGCACTCACTATTCTGCTGCAGTCCCTGTGTACAGACGTTTCTCTCTGGAGCAGCACTCACTATTCTGCTGCAGTCCCCGTGCACAGACGTCTCTCCGGAGCGGCACTCACTATTCTGCTGCAGTCCCCGTGCACAGACGTCTCTCCGGAGCGGCACTCACTATTCTGCTGCAGTCCCCGTGTACAGACGTTCTCTCCGGAGCGGCACTCACTATTCTGCTGCAGTCCCCGTGTACAGACGTTTCTCTCCGGAGCGCACTCACTATTCTGCTGCAGTCCCTGTGTACAGACGTTCTCTCCGGAGCGGCACTCACTATTCTGCTGCAGTCCCGTGCACAGACGTTCTCCGGAGCGGCACTCACTATTCTGCTGCAGTCCCCGTGCACAGACGTCTCTCCGGAGCGGCACTCACTATTCTGCTGCAGTCCCCGTGCACAGACGTCTCTCCGGAGCGGCACTCACTATTCTGCTGCAGTCCCCGTGCACAGACGTCTCTCCGGAGCGGCACTCACTATTCTGCTGCAGTCCCCGTGCACAGACGTCTCTCCGGAGCGGCACTCACTATTCTGCTGCAGTCCCCGTGCACAGACGTCTCTCGGAGCGGCACTCACTATTCTGCTGCAGTCCCCGTGCACAGACGTCTCTCCGGAGCGGCACTCACTATTCTGCTGCAGTCCCCGTGCACAGACGTCTCTCCGGAGCGGCACTCACTATTCTGCTGCAGTCCCCGTGCACAGACGTCTCTCTGGAGCGGCACTCACTATTGTGCTGCAGTCCCCGTGCACAGACGTCTCTCCGGAGCGGCACTCACTATTCTGCTGCAGTCCCTGTGCACAGACGTCTCTCCGGAGCGGCACTCACTATTCTGCTGCAGTCCCCGTGCACAGACGTCTCTCCGGAGCGGCACTCACTATTCTGCTGCAGTCCCCGTGCACAGACGTCTCTCCGGAGCGGCACTCACTATTCTGCTGCAGTCCCCGTGCACAGACGTCTCTCCGGAGCGGCACTCACTATTCTGCTGCAGTCCCTGTGCACAGACGTCTCTCGGAGCGGCACTCACTATTCTGCTGCAGTCCCCGTGCACAGACGTCTCTCCGGAGCGGCACTCACTATTCTGCTGCAGTCCCCGTGCACAGACATCTCTCCGGAGCGGCACTCACTATTCTGCTGCAGTCCCCGTGCACAGACGTCTCTCCGGAGCGGCACTCACTATTCTGCTGCAGTCCCCGTGCACAGACGTCTCTCCGGAGCGGCACTCACTATTCTGCTGCAGTCCCTGTGCACAGACGTCTCTCCGGAGCGGCACTCACTATTCTGCTGCAGTCCCTGTGCACAGACGTCTCTCCGGAGCGGCACTCACTATTCTGCTGCAGTCCCTGTGCACAGACGTCTCTCCGGAGCGGCTCTCTCTCCGCTGACGTCTCCCCGCCCCCGGCTCTCCCAGTGTCGGGCGCGGCTCCGGTTCTGGCTCCGCCCGGAGGAGGGGATCCCGGGTGTATAGTGCGCGGTCCGCGCTGGCCCCGATGGCGGCGGCGCCCCCCAGTAAGAGCGGCCGGTGGCTGCGGGAGAGGCTGGAGGCGGGCGGCCGCGGGCTGCTGCTGCTGGACTGCCGGCCCCAGGAGCGCTACCAGGCGGCGCACATCGAGGCCGCCGTCAGCGTCACCGTCCCCGGGCTCATGCTCCGCCGCCTCCGCACAGGCAGCATGTCCGTCCGCTCCGTCATCGCCAGCGACCCCGAGGCCTTCTCCCGCCGCAGACAGGCGGACACGGTGCTGCTGTACGACGAGGCCACGCTGGACGGCGCCGACACCCAGAACTCCGTGCTCGGCCTCCTGCTCCAGAGGCTGCGGGAAGACGGCTGCAGGGCGCACTACCTGCGAGGTGGGTCCGGGGGGCGGGGCGGGCTGGGAAATGTAGTCTGAGGGGAGGGGCGGGCTGGGAGATGTGGTCTGGAGGGAGGGGCGGGCTGGGAGATGTGGTCTGGGAGGCGGGGCAGGGTGGGATGTGTAGTTGGGGGCGGGGTGGGCTGGGAAGTGTAGTCTGGGGAGGGGCAGGCTGGGAGGTGTTGTCTGGGGCGGGGTGGGCTGGGAGGTGTAGTTGGGGGGAGGGGTGGGCTGGGAGGTGTTGTCCGGGGCGGGCTGGGAGGTGTTGTCTGGGGGGGGCGGGCTGGGAGGTGTTGTCTGGGGCGGGTGGGCTGGGAGGTGTAGTCCGGGGGTGGCTGGGAGGTGTAGTTGGGGGGGGGCAGGCTAGGAGGTGTTGTCTGGGGGCGGGGCGGCTGGGAGGTGTAGTCGGGGGCGGGGCGGGCTGGAGGTGTAGTTGGGGGGCGGGGCGGGCTGGGAGGTGTAGTTGGGGGCGGGGCAGGCTGGGAGGTGTAGTTGGGGGGCGGGGCGGGCTGGGAGGTGTAGTTGGGGGCGGGGCGGGCTGGGAGGTGTAGTTGGGGGCGGGGCAGGCTGGGAGGTGTAGTTGGGGCGGGGCGGGCTGGGAGGTGTAGTTGGGGGGCGGGGCGGGCTGGGAGGTGTAGTTGGGGGCGGGGCAGGCTGGGAGGTGTTGTCTGGGGGCGGGGCAGGCTGGGAGGTGTAGTTGGGGGGCGGGGCGGGCTGGGAGGTGTAGTTGGGGGCGGGGCAGGCTGGGAGGTGTTGTCTGGGGGCGGGGCAGGCTGGGAGGTGTAGTTGGGGGAAGGGGCAGGCTGGGAGGTGTAGTCCAGGGGCGGGCTGGGAGGTGTAGTTGGGGGAGGGGCAGGCTAGGAGGTGTTGTCTGGGGGCGGGGCAGGCTGGGAGGTGTAGTCCGGGGGCGGGGCGGGTGGAGGGTAGTTGGGAGGGAGGTGGGAGGTGTTGTCTGGGGCGGGCAGGCTGGGAGGTGTAGTTGGGGAAGGGCAGTGGGAGTGTAGTCCAGGGCGGGCGGGCTGGAGGTGTAGTTGGGGAGGGGCAGGCTGGGAGGTGTAGTTGGGGGAGGGGCAGGCTGGGAGGTGTAGTTGGGGGGAGGGGCAGGCTGGGAGGTGTAGTTGGGGGGAGGGGCAGGCTGGGAGGTGTAGTTGGGGGGAGGGGCAGGCTGGGAGGTGTTGTCTGGGGGCGGGCTGGGAGGTGTAGTTGGGGGGAGGGGCAGGCTGGGAGGTGTAGTCCGGGGTGGGGCGGGCTGGGAGGTGTAGTTGGGGGGAGGGGCAGGCTGGGAGGTGAAGTCCGGGGCGGGGCAGGCTAGGAGGTTTAGTTGGGGCGGGGCAGGCTGGGAGGTATAGTCCGGGGCGGGCAGGCTGGGAGGTGTAGTCTGGGGGGCAGGGCAGGCTGGGAGGTGTAGTTGGGGGCGGGGCAGGCTGGGAGGTGTAGTCCGGGGGCGGGGCAGGCTGGGAGGGGTAGTCCAGGGGCGGGCAGGCTGGGAGGTGTAGTTGGGGGAGGGGCAGGCTGGGAGGTATAGTCCGGGGCGGGGCAGGCTGGGAGGTGTAGTCTGGGGGGCAGGGCAGGCTGGGAGGTGTAGTTGGGGGCGGGCAGGCTGGGAGTGTAGTCCGGGGCGGGGCAGGCTGGGAGGGGTAGTTGGGGGCCGGGCAGGCTGGGAGGTGTAGTCCTTTGCTCTATGGCACTTCTCGCTGTAATTCCTCCGCTGACCTCGGCCGCCGCGTGCGTGGGAACACATGACCTGAATCCTGTAGATTTCCCGCTGCAGCTCAGCGCACAGAGCGGATTTCTCACCATTCTAAGACCTCTGCTGCTGTCAGTGAACAGGACATTTTTAAACTGCACCCAGAGGACTAAGAATGACCTGATACTTCTCACAGCTGAGGGTTTGTTACAGTTGTATCTGGTCGGTACAATCCTCTGTGGACTGATGAATATTACCCGCATTGATACATTGCACCAAATCTCAGCTGTGACAAGTTAGAACTGAATTTCAGCAGTTAATATTTCTGTTCATTGACAACTATCAGGAACCTGGGAATCGTGATCGAAACACAAAACGTATCAGGAGGAGGCAGAATGTGAGATGTCTGAGAAATGGGGGCGCTGCATGTAGTCGTGCCGTGTCTGCTCGTAGCAGAGCTGTATATGGGCAGTGATGCTGTGTAGGTGTAGCAGAGCTGTGTGTGTAGGTGTAGCAGTGCTGTGTGTAGGTGTAGCAGTGCTGTGTGTGTAGGTGTAGCAGAGCTGTGTGTGTAGGTGTAGCAGTGCTGTGTGTAGGTGTAGCAGTGCTGTGTGTGTAGGTGTAGCAGAGCTGTGTGTGTAGGTGTAGCAGTGCTGTGTGTGTAGGTGTAGCAGAGCTGTGTGTGTAGGTGTAGCAGAGCTGTGAGTGTAGGTGTAGCTGAGCTGTGAGTGTAGGTGTAGCTGAGCTGTGAGTGTAGGTGTAGCAGAGCTGTGAGTGTAGGTGTAGCAGAGCTGTGTGTGTAGGTGTAGCAGAGCTGTGTGTGTAGGTGTAGCAGTGGCTTGTGTGTAGGTGTAGCAGAGCTGTGATGTAGGTGTAGCAGAGCTGTGTGTGTAGGTGTAGCAGTGCTGTGTGTGTAGGTGTAGCAGAGCTGTGTGTGTAGGTGTAGCAGAGCTGTGTGTGTAGGTGTAGCTGAGCTGTGAGTGTAGGTGTAGCTGAGCTGTGAGTGTAGGTGTAGCAGAGCTGTGAGTGTAGGTGTAGCAGAGCTGTGTGTGTAGGTGTAGCAGAGCTGTGTGTGTAGGTGTAGCAGTGCTGTGAGTGTAGGTGTAGCAGAGCTGTGAGTGTAGGTGTAGCAGAGCTGTGTGTGTAGGTGTAGCAGTGCTGTGTGTGTAGGTGTAGCAGTGCTGTGTGTGTAGGTGTAGCAGAGCTGTGTGTGTGCTGAGTTTGTCAGTTTTCCTTACATGTATAGCTATTCTGTTATGCTGGGCTGCACATCACGATCTCACATGAGATGACAGCCTGGGCTCTGCTGCTGGTCATCGCCCAGTCTTCCCTGGGGCGGAGGACGTGCAGGCCATCAGCCGGCTTTCCCCAGAGCGGAGGACGTGCGGGCCATCGGCCGGCTTTCACCAGAGCGGAGGACGTGCGAGCCATCGGCCGGCTTTCCCCGGAGCGGAGGACGTGCGGGCCATCGGCCGGCTTTCCCCGGAGCAGAGGACATGCGGGCCATCGGCCGGCTTTCCCCGGAGCGGAGGACGTGCGGACCATCTGTCGGCTTTCCCCGGAGCGGAGGAAGTGCGGGCCATCGGCCGGCTTTTCCCGGAGCGAAGGACGTGCGGACCATCTGTCGGCTTTCCCCGGAGCGGAGGACGTGCGGGCCATCAGCCGGCTTTCCCCGGAGCGAAGGACGTGCGGACCATCAGCCGGCTTTCCTCGGAGCGGAGGACGTGCGGGCCATCGGCCGGCTTTCTCCGGAGCGGAGGACGTGCGGGCCATCGGCCGGCTTTCTCCGGAGCGGAGGACGTGCGGGCCATCGGCCGGCTTTCTCCGGAGCGGAGGACGTGCGGACCATCGGCCGGCTTTCCCCGGAGCGGAGGACGTGCGGACCTTCGGCCGGCTTTCCCCGGAGCGGAGGACGTGCGGGCCATCGGCCGGCTTCCTTTCCGCGGAGCGGAGGACGTGGGGCCATCGGCCGGCTTTCCCCGGAGCGGAGGACGTGTGGGCCATCGGCCGGCTTTCCCGGAGCGGAGGACGTGCGGGCCATCGGCCGGCTTTCCCGGAGCGGAGGACGTGCGGGCCATCGGCCGGCTTTCCCCGGAGCGGAGGACGTGCGGTCCATCGCCGGCTTTCCCCGGAGCGGAGGACGTGCGGTCCATCGCCGGCTTTCCCCGGAGCGGAGGACGTGCGGTCCATCGCCGGCTTTCCCCGGAGCGGAGGACGTGCGGCCATCGGCCGGCTTTCCCCGGAGCGGAGGACGTGCGGACCATCGGCCGGCTTTCCCCGGAGCGGAGGACGTGCGGCCATCGGCCGGCTTTCCCCGGAGCGGAGGACGTGCGGACCATCGGCCGGCTTTCCCCGGAGCGGAGGACGTGTGGGCCATCGGCCGGCTTTCCCCGGAGCGGAGGACGTGCGGGCCATCGGCCGGCTTTCCCCGGAGCGGAGGACGTGCGGACCATCGGCCGGCTTTCCCCGGAGCGGAGGACGTGCGGGCCATCGGCCGGCTTTCCCCGGAGCGGAGGACGTGCGGTCCATCGGCCGGCTTTCCCCGGAGCGGAGGACGTGCGGGCCATCGGCCGGCTTTCCCCGGAGGACGTGCGGGCCATCGGCCGGCTTTCCCTGGGATCTCATGTCATTTCTGCATCTGTTCCCTGCAGCGGATGTGACGTTTCCTGGCTGACGAGTTCCGGCACGCCGGGGGTTACTCATCTCCTGCGTTGCGCGCTGCTGCGTGGGCGTTATAATGCGCGTGTGTAATGAGGGCGGGTGGAGACGACTTGTCACATCACGTCCTGCAGGGAGGGACGGCTCCTGGTGTCACCCGTACGGGCGACCTGTGTCCAAATCTTGCCCACAAGTGTACAATGCTGGTGACCCCTCCGGTGATTTCATGGCGGCAGTTTTGTTACATTGTTACAAGTCAGATTAAAATAAAAACATGAAAGTTCAGTTGATACCAAGTAACAGAAAGCTGCAGAGCTGTCAGGTCGGGGTCAGCGGTCGGGTGGGCTCGGGGTGGCGCTTTACATCCGTGTCTGACTTCTTTTTCCCTCGTTTGCAGGTGGATACAGTAAATTCCAGAGGGAGCACCCGCAGCACTGCGAGCTCGGCCTGGAGATCCCCTCTCCCACCGACCCCTCGCCGGAGTCTCTGCTCGGATTGGGCAGTTTGAGGATAAGTTCTGAAGGATCCGACGGAGAATCCGACCGCGAACCCAACAGCGCGTCAGAATCGGAAGGGAGCCCCGAGCTCAGCAGCCAGCCCACCTTCCCCGTCCAGATCCTCCCGTATTTGTACCTCGGCTGTGCCAAAGATGCGGCGAACCTGGAAATCCTGGGGAAATATCACATCAGGTACATCCTGAACGTGACGCCGAACCTGCCCAACGCCTTCGAGAAGAACGGAGACTTTAAGTACAAGCAGATCCCCATCTCCGACCACTGGAGCCAGAACCTGTCGCAGTTCTTCCCGGAGGCCATATCCTTCATCGGTACGTGGCGGCCGCGCTGATGGCGCTGATCCCAGGCGCTGTGCGCTCGCTGTCAGAGAATGGAAATATGAGCAGATTGTTACAATTGTATCCAGTGTAGAGAATCCAGACTGATACATTTACCTGCACTGATACATAGTAACAAAGGATCAGGATTTCACATTCTCCAGTCCTGGTCACACTATAGCAAATCCTCAGCTGTGAGAAGTTTTAGGCTTCTTGACGTTTTTTAGCCTCCGATTGGAGACAATCTTCTCATTCACAGCAAGCAGAGATCTTTAAAATGGAGAGAAATTGACTTCTCGCAGCTGAGAGTTTGTTACACTTGTAAATCTCCAAACTGATACATTGTAACGAACAAGGAGAGACTTCACAGACTGGATGCATTTGTAACAAAATCTCAGCAGTGAAAAGTATTGGATGTAAACCATTAATGTTTCCTTTCATTGCCTGCAAGCAGAGATCTTGCACCTTTCCATTTACTGATTTCTTGCATCGATATTAAGGGTCCCCAGGGCAGCCCCCAGCCTCAGACGTCCGAGCGGCTTCTCATTGTAATCCGTGATCAGCGGCGCCTTTAGAACTGTCAATGTTTCCCGGTGGAGACAGTCAGCAGGGTGGCCGCTGGTCATGACTGGGACAGGAGGCGACGGGGCTGGGCATTAGCAGGATGTGTGGACTGTGAGCTGTATACTCCAGCCACATCCAGAGCTGCACTCGCCATGCTGATGGTCGCCACTTACCACAGAGCAGGGTATTGTGAAACTCAGATAATAGTTTTGCCACACGTTTGCAAATCCCTGTGCTCAAGGGATGGCTAGCAGAACTAGGATTACAGCTCTGGAGGCGCTAGATGTGCCTGAACTATGAATGCAGCTCTGGATGTAACTAGAGTATTACACACGATACTTTTTGATAAATCTGTGCTTGTCAGTAATTGATGAAATGTGTCCTGTCGTAGTGCGCACACAACTGGTGGGTTTGTTACAATGTATCGGTGCAGATAAGAGAAGCTAAGGTGCATTGTGACGAACCCTCAGCTGTGAGAATCGGAACATTTCACCGTTCATTGTCCCCACTCATCCCTTTTATTCTGACGTCTCTCGTTTCAGAGGAGGCTCGGTCCAGCAAGTGCGGGATCCTGGTCCATTGTCTCGCAGGTATCAGCCGCTCGGTCACGGTCACGGTGGCGTACCTCATGCAGAAGCTCAACCTGTCGCTGAACGACGCCTACGATTTTGTGAAGAGGAAAAAGTCGAACATCTCGCCGAACTTTAACTTCATGGGACAACTGCTGGACTTCGAACGGACCCTCGGGCTGAAGAGCCCCTGCGACATCCGCTCGCCCACCGCCCAGCTGTACTTCACCACCCCCACCACCAACAACCTCTTCCAGCTGGACAGCCTGGAGTTCACATGATGGCCCCTCCTGGCCGCGGATGAGGAGTCTTGTATGTTGCCTCTTTGTCACCTGTGAGTTCCTGCGTTTCACTTCCGGAGCAGAAATCTCTTCCGGTTTCATCTTGCACTTAACCCTTTGACGTGCGGAAAAGCGAACGTCTGTTTCCTATTTTATGGTTGTATCCTGGGCCGAATTCTGCTGAAATTCCTTTAATCCGGCACCAGACGTCGTATTATTAGATGCCGGATTATAGGAGTTTCTGGAGTTCAAACGTCCCGGCTGCTGCGAGCTTCTTAGAGCGGGCGCGGCGTTTGGTGGCGGGTAATTAATATGCGACTAATCAGCTAATAATCGGTGGGTGGAATCAATAATCAGATTTTTTTTTTCTATGTGATGATCCTGATTTTTTTTTTTCCTCTTTTGTATAAAAATAGTATTTTTTCTATTTTTTTATACGCCAAATATTTCTATTGACCAAATGCTGTTTGCACAGTTCACGGGACGACGACGGGTGAAAATCCGCTGGCGCCGCTGCTCTCGCTTCTCTGTGATTGGACGGTGCCCTCTGCCGCCGGTGACATCCACAGTATTGAGCGTCGTCTGCGGAGCGAGAAGTGTTTATTCTATGCAAGTGGTGATCAGGCGGGGAGCGATCAGTGCTCCTTGCTCCGCAGTTTATGGCGCTTCCCCTTTAATTATAAGCGGTAAGAGGTGGAGGTCCCATTTAAAGGGGCAGGCTGAGTCACGAGACTCCCTGAATCGTGGTGAAGGTTGCGCCTGTCTCTTCCTCCGCTCTGTCGTATTTTGGGCGCCGCTGATGAAGAGTTAGAAGTGCAGCCATATCCGCTCCTCGCACTTCATTTTACTTCTTTGTCCAACTCCAGGTGCTCCTCTTAGCTGGAGGAATTATAGGACTTGTAGTCCGACAGCAGCTGAAAAGTAACACAATGTATCAAGGACATTGTATCAGCAGAGGCGCAGCAAAGCGAGACCTCGGTGTGTTGTAAGATTTCGGGCCCCGGCGCCGACCGCTTCCCCCGATCACCCGACGGTCCGGTGCTACAATATTAGTGCCAAGTCCTGTAGTTATTAACCCCTAATGGTAGTGATTGTATTTAATCAGTGGTATTGATGAGCGCTCCTGTCTGATCACTGCCAAATCGCAGACTCGTCTCATGTTGTGCTTTGTACGTCTTTATGCGCGCTCTCCAGCCGTCACCTGCGACCGTATCCTCAAAGCCTCAGCGGCCGTGTCTGCAGTAATGCGCAGGTCCCCTTTAAATGTCATTTCACAGCTTCTGGGTGTTCTGCTCCAGTCACAACTAAAGCTGCATCCACATTCCTGCTCCTTGCATCCTGCGGCGTCAGAGTTGTTAGCGATGCGTTGTGGAGGATGCAACGTTTAAATCAGTCGCTACTTCATCTCCCACAATGCAATGCAGCACAGCGGGGGCCGACGGGATCCTGAGTGTGTTTGGAGGTGCAGCGGCACTTTATGGTGTCCTGCTTGGAGGTTTGCAGCGCGGCGCTGCCTCTGAGAAGCCATATGTTCTATTTCTGCCAGTATATACAGCGGGCGGCGCAGAAGCGCCCCTGGTGAGAACGCTCTAGTGCCAACCAAAGCCGATAAAGGAGCTCCACAGACCCGGGCGCCATCCTGGATTGGGGGAGGGGATTGACCTCATGAGTCCTGTGCTCTGATTCTGTACATCACTCCTAATAATATTTACTAATATTTCATTTCCTTTTCTTAATTCTTTATTTCATTCTTTATTTTTTTTACTTTTTTCTTTGTATATTTTTTATATCTGCCACTTTTTATATTATTTTAATTTCACATTTTTATTTTTCTAAATATTTTTCTCCTTTTTGTTTTTTGTTGACTTTTTACTTTTTTAAATCTTTCATTATTTTTGTTTTCTTTATTTTATTCATCTTTTTCTATTTTTTCCCATTTTTTTGTTTCCTATTTAATTTCACATTTTTGATCTTTTTTTACTATTATATTTTTACATTTTTCATGTTTTCATTTTTTTACTTTTCATTGTTTTCTGTTATTTTTGTACTTTTACATCATTTTAATTATTTCTGTTTCTTTTTAATCTTAAATATTTAATTATTTTATATTTTTTCATTATTTTATTGTTTCCTTCTTTTATTATACCTTTTATTTTAGATATTTTGTTTCCTTATTTTTCTATGTATTTTTTTTTTAATTCCTTCCTCTTGTTCTCTCTGGATGTGGATTTTATCGGCTGCCTATACTTGTACTTTATATACCCGGTCTTATAAGCATTTGTGCTCCGGTGTCGTTTGCACGGAGTATAATCACCGTCTTTTCTACCGGTCGCACACTTTATACGGATCAGACACTTTATAAATCTGGGACTTTTCCACTGGTTTCACTTTGTTTTTTATTTTCCTGCAGAAAGAAATTGTATAAAATGTAAGAGAATGTCCTTGTTCTGAGTGTTGATGCGATGAGCATGCAGGGAGCGCACCACCCGCTCGCCGTACAGAAATGGCGCAATACGGAGGCCGCGAAGGTCACATCAGCTCCATCTGGAAAGGGGCATTGTCCTCTGTGGGAGATACATTGTAGATGTCACATTAGACCTCCCCCATTTATTAACCCTCTCCCCTAATACCATCTCCTTGTATGGGACTGTTGGGACCTGCGCCCCCCATCCCCCACACGTCACAGCGAGACGGTCGTGCGCTCTATGGACTAATGGTTGTGGTTTTATGGCTTCTGTTTTCCAGAATGTAAGAAAGATGATTGTTGTTTATACTCAAATAAACATATTTTTCTTTATGAAGACTATTTCTTGTCATGATTGTTTGAGCAGCATTATGTGCTCCAGAGCTGTTTTACAAAGATAAAAAGGGCTGAATTTGTCACAAGACACCATTCTGGATGCTTTCTTTTTCACCTCATCATAAACGAAACAAACATGTATTCTCAGACTGATGTTCTCAGAATGGAAATCACCAGAATAGTGAGTGCAGCTCTGGAGTATAATACAGGATGTAACTCAGGATCAGTAATGTAATGTATGTACACAGTGACTGCACCAGCAGAATAGTGAGTGCAGCTCTGGAGTATAATACAGGATGTAACTCAGGATCAGTAATGTAATGTATGTACACAGTGACTGCACCAGCAGAATAGTGAGTGCAGCTCTGGAGTATAATACAGGATGTAACTCAGGATCAGTAATGTATGTACACAGTGACTGCACCAGCAGAATAGTGAGTGCAGCTCTGGAGGATAATACAGGATGTAACTCAGGATCAGTAATGTAATGTATGTACACAGTGACTGCTCCAGCAGAATAGTGAGTGCAGCTCTGGAGTATAATACAGGATGTAACTCAGGATCAGTAATGTAATGTATGTACACAGTGACTGCTCCAGCAGAATAGTGAGTGCAGCTCTGGAGTATAATACAGGATGTAACTCAGGATCAGTAATGTAATGTATGTACACAGTGACTGCACCAGCTGAATAGTGAGTGCAGCTCTGGAGTATAATACAGGATGTAACTCAGGATCAGTAATGTAATGTATGTACACAGTGACTGCACCAGCAGAATAGTGAGTGCAGCTCTGGGGTATAATACAGGATGTAACTCAGGATCAGTAATGTAATGTATGTACACAGTGACTGCACCAGCAGAATAGTGAGTGCAGCTCTGGAGTATAATACAGGAGGTAACTCAGGATCAGTAATGTATGTACACAGTGACTGCACCAGCTGAATAGTGAGTGCAGCTCTGGGGTATAATACAGGATGTAACTCAGGATCAGTAATGTATGTACACAGTGACTGCACCAGCTGAATAGTGAGTGCAGCTCTGGAGTATAATACAGGAGGTAACTCAGGATCAGTAATGTAATGTATGTACACAGTGACTGCACCAGCAGAATAGTGAGTGCAGCTCTGGAGTATAATACAGGATGTAACTCAGGATCAGTAATGTATGTACACAGTGACTGCACCAGCAGAATAGTGAGTGCAGCTCTGGAGTATAATACAGGATGTAACTCAGGATCAGTAATGTAATATATGTACACAGTGACTGCACCAGCAGAATAGTGAGTGCAGCTCTGGAGTATAATACAGGATGTAACTCAGGATCAGTAATGTAATGTATGTACACAGTTACTGCTCCAGCAGAATAGTGAGTGCAGCTCTGGAGTATAATACAGGATGTAACTCAGGATCAGTAATGTAATGTATGTACACAGTGACTGCACCAGCAGAATAGTGAGTGCAGCTCTGGAGTATAATACAGGAGGTAACTCAGGATCAGTAATGTATGTACACAGTGACTGCACCAGCAGAATAGTGAGTGCAGCTCTGGAGTATAATACAGGATGTAACTCAGGATCAGTAATGTATGTACACAGTGACTGCACCAGCTGAATAGTGAGTGCAGCTCTGGGGTATAATACAGGATGTAACTCAGGATCAGTAATGTAATGTATGTACACAGTGACTGCACCAGCAGAATAGTAAGTGCAGCTCTGGAGTATAATACAGGAGGTAACTCAGGATCAGTAATGTAATGTATGTACACAGTGACTACACCAGCAGAATAGTGAGTGCAGCTCTGGAGTATAATACAGGATGTAACTCAGGATCAGTAATGTAATGTATGTACACAGTTACTGCTCCAGCAGAATAGTGAGTGCAGCTCTGGAGTATAATACAGGATGTAACTCAGGATCAGTAATGTAATGTATGTACACAGTGACTGTACCAGCAGAATAGTGAGTGCAGCTCTGGAGTATAATACAGGATGTAACTCAGGATCAGTAATGTAATGTATGTACACAGTGACTGCTCCAGCAGAATAGTGAGTGCAGCTCTGGAGTCTCACACAGGAAAGGGCGGAGCTTGACGTGTGCTCGGTGTCTGCAGCTGCTTGGAAAGATCTCTGCAAAGGAAGGATTTTTTTTTCCCTGGTCCACCTGCCTGCCTTCCCACAGAGAGACACTTATCCCTGGGACCGTGCGCCGGCTCCCACCCTCCAGCAAGGCGGCTGGGGGTGGGAGGCCTCACATACCAGCAGGAGGCCATACCATCTAGCCGGTCCCAGGGGAGATGGCGAGGAAAAAGCCCTCGGGGGGCCGCAAGACCCCAGGAACCAAGACCCCGAGGCTGGGACCGTGGCGGTTACTCCTTCCGGAGGAGGAGAGGCGGCCAGCGGAGGTGCGGTGGTGGAGCCCCCCAACATCTGGGGCTCCAAGGCAGCGGGGGAGCCTGTCACCACCTATGGCTCCCGCATCCACGCGCACCTCTGCGAATACGAGGAGGCCGCCAAACAGCTAAGGAGACTCCGGGAGGATTTGAAGGGAGCACGCATCATGGCGAAGAACAAGCTCCCTGCCTCAAGGAGAGCAGAGGTCACCGCCACGGTGCAGAGGCTGAAGGGGTCAATTACAGATCTGGAAAACCGGAGGGCAGAGATCCTGGCTGGGAGCGGCCCTTTCGAGGAGAAGCTCAAAAACGACGACCGGTTCAGGGCCCTGACCGGTGGGTCTTCTGGGGGGTCAGGAGGCGCCAGCCAGGTGGAGGAGGAGAAGGAGGAAAATGGCGGCTGTGAGGTATCTGCGCCAGTCCCACCTGAAGACCTGGTGAGTGTAAACGCCCAGGTATCATGCAGCGGGATAGCCCCGAGCAAGTGGCCCTCCCACCGGACTCCAGTAATTCGGAGGAAAGTGGGAGCGAGGGGGAGGATGGCGGGAGTGGTATCAGCAGTGAGGGGGGCTGCCTCATCCTGCAACAAGTGCGGCAGATCGAGTCCCAGCACGGTTTGGCGAGCTGTTGTTTGGGGATGAGATCTGCGAGGATGGGGCAACCGGGAAGGGGAAGAAAAGAAAAAAAAAAGCCAGAGTCACCACCATAGACAAATTCGTCTATGCTCCCCTTCCTGGGGCCCCCCTGTCCCGTTGTGTGGAACCCGCTACCCACCCCGGCTCGGGCCCTGTGGTGGGTCCGCAGCAAGGGAGCGGGGAGAGAAGAGTCTGCCTGGGTCTGGGTGCCATGTCTGGTGGTGGCAGCTCGGACTCAGGCAGCGATATGGAGAGTGATGGTGCCGGTGTTGTTGATGGTGGTGGTGCTCGGGCCCAGTCCTCTGTGGCAGCGGGGGCTGGCCCGGCACCTGGTGTCGGTACAGCCGGGGCCGCATCTCCGGCGGCGAGAGCTGGGGTCTCTGGGCCCCCCACACGCGGATCCGCTCAGACTGGATCATTTTTGGGGGTCCAGAGACCAAGAAAGGGCGCGGAGTCTGCCGTAAGGCAGCAAGTTAAAAAGTGCAAGCTGTTGGTCGCTCCCCTGGCGGTGTCCGCGGCAGGGTCGGGGTCCTCTGCGCGTCGATCCAATAAGGGGTCCGCGCCGGGGGCCCCGCCGCCGCTGGGCACCGAGGGGGAGTGGCCGACCTTGCCAAAAGCGAGTGGTGGGTACAAGAAGGCGGTGGTGGCCTGTGAGGGGGGCGTGTCCTCAGCCGCTGTCCCACCCGCTATTGTCACGTCTGGCGGGGGGGCGTAGCCTTGCGGGCTGCTGCCTCACCCGCTATGACTGCGGCTGGCGGTGGGGGCGTGGCCTCGGCGGCCGCAGCTCCGCTCGCTGTGCTCACGGCTGGCGGGGGGAGCGTGGCCTTTCGGGCCTTCGCTCTACCCGCCATTGCCGTGACCAGCGGGGGGGGCGTGGCCTCGGCGGGCCCGCTGCCTTCTGTCCCACCCAAAACAATGCCCGAGAGAGCTGGCAAGGGGTTGCCGGGGTCCCCGGCCCGCTTACCTCCATCTGGTGGTGCGGGGGCTCCGGTGCCCCAAGAGAAGCCAGCACAGGTTTCCAGTGGGGGGCAGGGTGCAGAGGCAGAGCCTGTCCCTGCCCCAAATGTAACAACAGAAAAAAAAATGGAGCCAGAGAGCTCAGGAAGTGCTGCTGCTCCTGAGCCCAGGCAGAGCTTACTAGGTGGGCTCTGTTCTGCGGCTCGTAAAGGGCGGCAGTACTCCTGGGCAAAAACAATACGGGGCAGAGTACCGATCAGCCAGGGCCCCCAGCAGGTAAAAAACGAAACAGCAAGGAAAATAATATTGAAAATTCTGATGAATTGGCTGAGGTGAATGGTATGAGTGAGGTGAGTGACATGAGTGGCGTGGATGTGGATGTGGGAGTGAATGCGGAGGGAGTGAGTGTTGGTGTAAGTGGGAGCACGGGTGGTGAGGGAGGGGCTGGCCCATCTGGCCCCCCAGCAGTGAGACCCCGTTCTTTTGCGGGGGTTGTGGCTGGGGCTCCGGGGGGTTCTCGGGGGTCTCCTTGCCTCCGGACTCTGGGGACGGCGTTTTGCACCGCCGTTTTCTGGAGGCCCTTAAAAAAGGAGAGCGGTCGGTCAATGTAGAGGGAAGAGAGGTGGACTTGTCTTTCTGGTTGGAGAGACATGGCCTGGCCGCCTTCCAAGATAGAAGGGAGGGGGAAACCATTTGGTCCCTCCCGACAGCCGGGCAAGGGCCGGCCAGGAGGAATGTGGTCCGTCTTCGCTGGAGGGGCGGTGAAGCTTGCCCACCCAGGAGTAGGGTGGTGGAGCTCCTCCTGAAGATGGGCTTCAGGGCGACGGACATCTTTGCCCTGATCCATCCCTCGGCCACCCTATTCTTCGACATCAGTTTCGTTCGGCCGGAGGGGCTAGAGCTCTTCTGGTCTAATTACGAGCTGGTGAAGGGGGAGCCCGGATGGCGAGACTTCGCCGTACAGGCGTTGTCTCGCCAAAATGCCGTTAAGAGAGTGACCGTGGTGACTTGTAACGAGTCACTCTCCGGCGTTGACATCATGACGTGGCTTTCCCGTTATGGGGAAGTCACGGACGTCCCCAAAAAAATCGGGACGAGTTCGGTATCTGGTCGGGGGGCTGGACCTTCATGATGAAGTTGAAGGTCTCAGGGGGTACCGTCACCCACATCCCTTCCTCGGCGTTCCTAGGGAGGGACAGGATCCTGGTCTTCTACCAGGGGCAGCCGAAGGTCTGCCACAAGTGCGGTGATCCCCGCCACTTCAGCGCAAGCTGCAAGGTGCAGAAATGTGCCTTGTGTGGTGGGGTAGGTCATCTCGCCGCATCTTGCAAGGACATTCGGTGCCACCTGTGTGGTGACCTAGGTCACCCGTATAGCCGCTGCCCTCGCTCCTTTACCAATGCCGCTGCAGGCCCGGTGGGGGGAGACCGTGAGGGGGCAACCCTGGCGGCGCGACCTCTGCTGTGGCAGGTGGTGGTGGCGGGAGAGGGGCTAAGGGGCCAGTGAGGAAGGACAAGGCCAATAGAGGTCCCTCTTACCAGAGGAGACAGGAAAATCGCCACGGGGGTGAGGGGCGGGGAGAGCCTCAGGCAACTGGGGTGATGCCTGCCCTCCCCTCTAGGCCGGTGGCCGGTGTCTCTGAGGCCCCGGGGGAGGAAGAGGTATGCGAGGAGATCAGGAGGTTGGAGAGGGAGGAAAACCTGGCTGACTCCGACAACTCCTCCCAGTATGAAAGTGTGGATGAGGAGGTCACGGATCAGCCTACAGTAGAGAAGGGTGATAAAAAGCGTACCGGAAGGAGGAAGAAGAAGGTGGTTAAGCCTTCCAAACCTCCTCCCCCGACCGTAAGTATGCCAACGGAAGGGCTCACCGGCTCCCCTCTGATCGCCCTCTCCAACCGGTACCAAGCCCTCGACGACCCTGCTGGGACGGAGGTCGGGGGCGAGGGGCCGGGGGCGCCATCTGGGGGGCTTTCAGGGGATGGCGGAGTCTGTCCCCCAGGGGACGCTGTTTCCTCTGGGGGGGGGACAGACCTGGAGCCCGGAGGCAAGGAGACCATGGGGATGGATACCTCGTCTTCCCTAAAACGGAAGGGATCAGACCCCTCTTCGGAGGGGAAAGATGGGAAAGACGGGTTGGGGAAGAAGAAGGCCATCTAACCCAATCACCCATGATGGCGGAACTCACCCCGTTGACTCTGGCGTCCATTAATGTCGCCAGTATTAAGTCAGATGCGGCCAGATTTGCGGCCTTTGATTTTTTCACCCGATTTGAGGCTGAAATTTTGTTTTTGCAAGAGACCCGACTAACAGACATGGGGGCCATCCATAAAGCCAGGAAGGAGTGGAGGTGTGGGCCCTCATACTGGTCTCTTGCGGCCGAGCCGTATAGCGGGGTGGCGGTCCTTTTTAAGACCGCGGAGGTGGAATGCCGACGGGTTATTGAGATAGAAATGGGGAGGTGCCTGGTCTTAGACGTTTTCATGAGGGGACAGGAGCTTCGGCTCATAAACATCTATGGTCCACAATCCAAGTGGGACCGCAAATGTCTCTTCATGAAGATCAAGCCCTTTCTTTTTACGAGCCGGCAGGTGGTCTTCGGTGGGGATTTTAACACCATTACGAGATCCCGTGATAGGGGGGGCCCCGGAGGCCACCTGGCTTACGATAGTACAGCATTAAATAGTATAGCTAGCGAAGCTCGCCTGGTGGATGTCCACATCCGGCACACCCCAGGTCACGGGGGTTTCACCTTTCATAGAGGTAGCTGTAGGTCTAGGATAGATAGGTTTTTTTTGAAGGAGGATGCCATCTTTTCTGCAGTGTCCGCCGTTGAGGTGGAATTCTCCGATCACTGTTTAATTTTCTTTTTCTGAATGTTACAGAGACGCCCCGGATGGGAAGAGGGCTGTGGAAGCTGAATTCATCCCTGTTGGAAGAAGCGGAAGTGAGACAGTCCTTTGAGGAATTTCTTCAGAGCCAGGTACTGCTTTTGGATCTCTGTAGCAGTAAGTCTGAGTGGTGGGAGATCTTCAAAGAGAGGGTGGCGGGGTTCTTCCGTCAGCTCTCGAGCCTCAGGAGTCTGAACAGGCACCGCTTGTATCAGGCTTTGAGGAGGAAACTCGAGCAGCTCGTCTCGACTGGGGGTGACCGTGAGGGGATCTCCAGGGTGAAGTCTTTGCTCAAGAGGTGTCAGTATGATAGGCACACATCTTTGGTTTTTGAACGGGATTTCGGGAGGTACCGCTCGCCCGACCCTTACAGAAACTGTAAGATGTCAGTGAATTGTAAGATGGTGACAGGACTGATCGACAGTACGGGTTCCCTGAACCGATCCAAATCAGGGATCCTGGAGGTGGTCAGATCCTTCTACTCGCACCTCTTGGAAAAGAGGGATCTGGATCGAGACGGGATGTCGGCTTTCCTGGCTGAGACCATTCCTGAGCCAGGAGATGACCCCTCTCTTGATGTTTTGGTAGAGGCAATCAGGGAAGAGGAAGTGATACTGGCCATTGATGGGCTTCGGCCCAAAAAATCGCCAGGTCCGGATGGCTTAACATCCGAGTTTTACAAGGCCTTTAGGGACTCCTTGGTCCCCCTCTTGACTGAGGTGTTTAATGAGTGCCTTTCCTCGGGTGCTCTTCCCAGCTCAATGAGGAGGTCAGCCCTGATTATCCTATCAAAGGGTAAGGACTCGTCCCGTATTGAGAACTGGCGTCCCATAGCACTTCTCAATGTGGACCGGAAGGTTCTGGCAAAGGTGCTGTTTAATCGGCTGGTGAAGTTTGCACCCCAGCTCCTTTCGGGGGCTCAGCACTGCTCTGTTCCAGGCCGCAGTACTTTTAGTGCTGTGCTCGGTGTCCGAGAGGCAGTGGAGCAGGGCAGGGCGGGTCACTGGAAGGGGTACTTGCTGTCCTTAGATCAAGCAAAGGCCTTTGACCGGGTGAATCACGAGTACCTCTGGTCTGTCCTTTTGAGGTACGGTCTGCCTGGGAGGTTTGTAAATTGGTTAGAGACCTTATACCAGGGGGCTGAGACTTTTCCACTCGTGAACGGTTGGGTTGGTCACCCTTTTGAGATGAGTTCCGGGGTCCGCCAGGGTTGTCCTCTGAGCCCACTTTTATACGTGTTCGCGATCGATCCCTTCTTGAGGAGGGTAGATCGTGGACCGTTGGTGGGAGTCAGGATGGACCGGGCGGAGCCGGGGGCCACTCTGAGGGTGGTAGCGTACGCTGACGACGTCTCCCTCTTTGTGTCCTCGAGAGAGGAGGCGGATTGGGTCATGTCTGAGGTCGAACGCTACTCGGAGGCGTCCGGGTCCATGATCAACCGGGAAAAGTGCGAAAGTCTCTGGCTGGGAGGGGGAGATCCTAGTTTTGATCTCCCGGACACCCTTCCAGGGCCCCAGACCTCCGCCAAAATCCTAGGCATCGAATTTGGCCCCGGGGACTACCCCCAGCAAAATTGGGAGGGCAGACTTAAGATCGCCGCCCAAAAGGTGGACCAGTGGAAGGGTTGGTCTTTAACCCTGAGGGAAAGGGTCAACTTGGCCAAAGGCTTTCTGCTTCCCTTGTTAATATACCTGGGCAGTGTCTGCGTCTTGCCAGAGCCTCTCTGGACACGGGTCTATAGCCTTTTCTTCCAGCTGTTATGGGGGAACAGGCTTAACCTAATTAAGAGAGAGGTCACGTACCGCACGAGGAGACTAGGTAGGTTGGGTATGGTCAACCCGGTGGTGTTTCTGATAAACACCTTTCTTAAGATCAATGTTGCCAACCTCTATTTAGAGAGGGCTCCTCCGTGGGTATTCTCCTGCAGGGGTTGGTTTCGGCCTTTCTTCCAGGAATGGGAGACAGGAGGGCAGGTGAAGGACCTGCGCACACCGCACGGACATCTCCCGGCTTATGCTACCCCGGTTCTGAAGGTGATCCGCCGGTGGGGTCTGGGAATGTGGGAAATCAGGACCATGTCGAGGAAATTCCTTGACAGCAGGGTTCTGTTGACCCATTTCCAGAAGCCCCTGGTGCTCAAGGATTGCCCAGGCCGGGATCTGGAGGTTGGGCTTGGGTTATTAAATTCCAAGCGGATCCCCTTGAAGTTTTGGGACTTGGCCTGGCGCTGCTTCCATGGGAGGCTGTATGTAAGGGACAACCTGAAGTGCAGGAGCTCCGATGATCGGGGTTGTCCCCGTGAGGAGTGTGGCGACATGTTGGAAAGCATGGAGCACTTCCTCCTTCAGTGTCCCTTTAATACAGGGGTCTACAACAGGGTGGGTGCTTCCATAGGCTGGCCTAGGCTGGCGTCCCTTTCTTATCCGGAGTGGGCTTATGGGGCATTCAGATCCCTGGGTGGCCGAGAACGGAGCACTTTATTCCTGGTTAGTGTAGTCATTAGGTTCCACACTTGGAGTGCACGGTGTTTAGTTTCCACGCAGCGGAAAGTCCTCCCCCAGGATGAGGTGGTTAGAAACATCTTGGGTGACCTGGGGAAGGTGCGCTCTTTGGAGTTCGAGAGGCTGGGCGCGAGGAGGGCCTCTTGGCTTTGGAGGGGTTTCTCCTTTAACGTGCCTTAGGGAGAGCTGGTCTGTGTGAGATTGTTGGTAGGGTAAGATAAGGTGGTGTGGGTGTTGAGGGAGAGAAAAGTAGGGTCAGATAGGGACAGGGAGGGCCAGTTTAGGGATAGCTAGATAGTTAGTTTTGATAAGCTAGGTAAGTAGGGGTAGGGGCAGGTAGGGATAGTTAGGGTCAGTTTCTTTTCTTTTAGGGGCAGATTTAGTTGGTGAGGGACAGGGTGCGTGTGTTGGTGGTTAGGGACGGGGCCTCTTAGGACTCCAGTTTCCCGGTGGTGGGCTGGTGTGTGGCACATTTAGCTTTTTGTTTTGTAAATTCAGGAAATAATGGATATTGGGCTTGCAGGCGCTGAACTTGGGCCTTGCAAGTTATGTGGTCAGTGTACAGTGTAAATGTTTATAATGTTGTCGTTTAAGCAAAGTGTGGTTAATGTAATGTGGGTAAAGTAATGTAATGTAGTGTTTTGTGTGGTAGGTCTGTTAATGTAATGTTTTGTATATAAGTGTAAATAGTTATATGTTTGGGGGGGTATAGTTTAGGTTGGGTGGGGGTGTTTGTGTGGGGGGAGGGCATGGAACCTGCCGTGGACCCGAAAAATTTTCTAAGGGCATAAACTTTCATGGACCCATCAAGTTTGCTGTGAAAAGGGCATGAACTCATGGACCTGTGGTGTGGTGAGGGAAAAAAAAAGAAAAAAAAAAAATTAATTAAAAAAAAATTTCCATATCTTAGTGTATATAGTAGTGTATATAGTAGCGTTTATATATAGGTTGTGTTGTATGTATGGCCAGGTGAGGCCTTTTTTCTTTTTTTTTTGGGGAGGTGCGTGATTGTGTGTCAGTGTGAGTGTGTGTGCATGTTTCTTTTATGTCTTATATTTAATTTTGTTTAATGATAATGTCCCTGCTGGGGGTCCTTTGGAGCTGCAATAGTTCTGAAGAAGAGAAAGGACTAAGGACTCTGGACTTTTTGGTTTAATTTTGTTTTGAAGCTGGTTTCTTTTGTTTCTGTTATTTATCTTAGCAATGTTCATTTATGTACAGTTAGAAATTTATTACGGTATGTATTGTTTATATTTTTTATAATAAAAAGAGCTACAGGATGTAACTCAGGATCAGTAATGTAATGTATGTACACAGTGACTGCACCAGCAGAACAGTGAGTGCAGCTCTGGAGTATAATACAGGATGTAACTCAGGATCAGTAATGTAATGTATGTACACAGTGACTGCACCAGCAGAATAGTGAGTGCAGCTCTGGAGTATAATACAGGATGTAACTCAGGATCAGTAATGTAATGTATGTACACAGTGACTGCACCAGCAGAATAGTGAGTGCAGCTCTGGAGTATAATACAGGATGTAACTCAGGATCAGTAATGTAATGTATGTACACAGTGACTGCACCAGCAGAATAGTGAGCACAGCTCTGGAGTATAATACAGGATGTAACTCAGGATCAGTAATGTAATGTATGTACACAGTGACTGCACCAGCAGAATAGTGAGTGCAGCTCTGGAGTATAATACAGGATGTAACTCAGGATCAGTAATGTAATGTATGTACACAGTGACTGCACCAGCAGAATAGTGAGTGCAGCTCTGGGTATAATACAGGATGTAACTCAGGATCAGTAATGTAATGTATGTACACAGTGACTGCACCAGCAGAATAGTGAGTGCAGCTCTGGGGTATAATACAGGATGTAACTCAGGATCAGTAATGTAATGTATGTACACAGTGACTGCACCAGCAGAATAGTGAGTGCAGCTCTGGAGTATAATACAGGAGTCATTTGTGGACATTTTCCACTGAAACTTCTTTGTGCCCTTGTTAGTGTTGGTATTGCCGTGAATTAGGCCGGGATCACCCGGCATGCATTTCTATACATGTATTTCTATGCAGCCGCACGCTCCGGTCCGAGTGCCGTCGGCAGCGCCGGGTGATGATGCGAGAGATTTGCATGAGACTCGTGTGAGTTTCTCTCGGGTGTGACCCCTGTACACAGCGTCTCTGCTCCGTTGTGGCTTCCTCCCATCGCTGGGTCCTGGCGGCCATGTCTGCACGGTGAGGACGTGCTTGGCTCCGTGTCTCGTCCGTATTCCGGTCGGGGCTCTTCTGTTCGCTGGTCACGGTCTGACGCCCCCGTTCGATGCTGATGGCCCCGGCTCTGAGTCGCTATTTTATGGCCATAGACGGTGACGCGACCGCACACGGACAATGGCGGACACAGGCGGTGACTCAGATCTCGGCCATTCAGCCCTTCAGCTATTTCTGCCTCAGAGACGATGAGGAGGCTGCAGCTCTTATCAGACACATAAAAATATGAAACAATGGCGGTCGGAGGAGCGTGAGGGGAAGGTTGTGCCGTGGGCTCCCATGTATGAGAAGCACTGCTGCCGTCACACTCCGGAGCTGCCGGTTATTATGTCGCGCTGACTCCGTTATTACAGGCCAGCTCCTAATATTATCATTAGGTGATGACGTCAGAGTCGCGCACGGAACCTTCGTGTTCGCAGCTCTGTTGCTTCCGGGACACATTTACCGCTGCACCCCGGCTGAGGTACTTCCCTGCGTGCTCTGCGCCCTGGCTTCCTCTTCCGGTTTGTGGTCAGAGCTGTGTAGCGGTGAGTGCGGCGCCGGGAGCGGGAATCCGGGGGCATCCTCCGCTGTGGCCGCCTGGACCGGGGGGAATTACACCGGGGACATCGCAGGGGGTGACGAGGGAGCGGGGCCGCCGGATATTCCCGGGGCAGGCGGCTGAGGACCAGGATAGATGTCGTGTCTGGGAGAACTGGGGCTGTGCGTGTGCAGAGTCCTCTGCACATATAGGGACAGCCCAGGGTGTGGGGTCTCTGCATTAATTTTTGCAATAATACATCACTGAGGGTCCCCGGTTCTGCGTCCTGTGTGTCCCCCACTGTACGACCCCCTCTATAGGTTGGGGTGCTGAGGGCTGTACGTCCCCTATCTTGCGTTGGGGTGCAGAGGGCTGTACGTCCCCTATCTTGCGTTGGGGTGCAGAGGGCTGTACGTCCCCCCCTCTGGCGTTGGGGTGCAGAGGGCTGTACGTCCCCCCCCCTCTGGCGTTGGGGTGCAGAGGGCTGTACGTCCCCCCCTCTGGCGTTGGGGTGCAGAGGGCTGTATGTCCCCCCTCTGGCGTTGGGGTGCAGAGGGCTGTACGTCCCCCCCCCCTCTGGCGTTGGGGTGCAGAGGGCTGTACGTCCCCCCCCCCTCTGGCGTTGGGGTGCAGTGGGCTGTACGTCCCCCCCTCTGGCGTTGGGGTGCAGAGGGCTGTACGTCCCCCCCCCTCTGGCGTTGGGGTGCAAAGGGCTGTACGTCCCCCCTCTGGCGTTGGGGTCCAGTGGGCTGTACGTCCCCCTCTGGCTTTGGGGTGCAGTGGGCTGTACGTCCCCCCTCTGGCTTTGGGGTGCAGTGGGCTGTACGTCCCCCCCCTCTGGCTTTGGGGTGCAGTGGGCTGTACGTCCCCCCCCCCTCTGGCTTTGGGGTGCAGTGGGCTGTACGTCCCCCCCTCTGGCTTTGGGGTGCAGTGGGCTGTACGTCCCCCCCCTCTGGCTTTGGGGTGCAGTGGGCTGTACGTCCCCCCCTCTGGCTTTGGGGTGCAGTGGGCTGTACGTTCCCCCCCCCTCTGGCTTTGGGGTGCAGTGGGCTGTACGTCCCCCCCTCTGGCTTTGGGGTGCAGTGGGCTGTACGTCCCCCCCCTCTGGCTTTGGGGTGCAGTGGGCTGTACGTCCCCCTCCTCTGGCTTTGGGGTGCAGTGGGCTGTACGTCCCCCTCCTCTGGCTTTGGGGTGCAGTGGGCTGTACGTCCCCCTCCTCTGGCTTTGGGGTGCAGTGGGCTGTACGTCCTCCCATCTGGCGTTGGGGTGCATAGGGCTGTACGTCCCCTCTCTGGCGTTGGGGTGCAGAGGGCTGTACGTCCCCCCTCTGGCGTTGGGGTGCAGAGGGCTGTACGTCCCCCCTCTGGCGTTGGGGTGCAGAGGGCTGTACGTCCCCCTCTGGCGTTGGGGTGCAGTGGGCTGTACGTCCCCTCCTCTGGCTTTGGGGTGCAGTGGGCTGTACGTCCCCCTCCTCTGGCTTTGGGGTGCAGTGGGCTGTACGTCCCCCTCCTCTGGCTTTGGGGTGCAGTGGGCTGTACGTCCCCCTCCTCTGGCTTTGGGGTGCAGTGGGCTGTACGTCCTCCCATCTGGCGTTGGGGTGCATAGGGCTGTACGTCCCCCCTCTGGCGTTGGGGTGCAGAGGGCTGTACGTCCCCCTCTGGCGTTGGGGTGCAGAGGGCTGTACGTCCCCCCTCTGGCGTTGGGGTGCAGAGGGCTGTACGTCCCCCCTCTGGCGTTGGGGTGCAGAGGGCTGTACGTCCCCCCTCTGGCGTTGGGGTGCAGAGGGCTGTACGTCCCCCCTCTGGCGTTGAGGTGCAGAGGAATCCTTTGCAGTCCTGCTTTTGGGGGAGCAGGGTTTTAGCTGCAGGGGTGACTCTGGTTGCTGTTTTGGGTGTTGCCTGTTGGGATGTGTCACCTGCAGGGACGGGTTACATTAATTGTTTTCCTTTTCTTGCAGGATTTATCATGGCCAAGTCCAAGAATCACACAACTCACAACCAGTGTAAGTGACGGCTTCCTGGACCCCCACTGTTCACTCCGCGCCCCCTGATATTCCAGTCTTGCAGGCTAAATCTGTTTGTGTTTTTACAGCTCGCAAATGGCACAGGAATGGCATCAAGAAGCCGCGATCTCAGAGATACGAGTCTCTTAAAGGGGTAAGAAAGCCTCACTGGTTTTTCTTTTTCCGGAGTTTTAGGATATTTTCCTAAGAGTAAAAATGTGATAGAGACGAACGGATCGGTTTCCAGCGCTCTGATCCCCCCATGCCTCTTCTGATTATTCACTACAAGAAATGACGATGCACAAGACTTGCGATCAGTAAAGGCGCTGGGGATTCCAGCCGGTGTGAGGAGGTTTTCAGGGCTCCAGTCCAGCGGCCATGGAATACCGACCACTGGACCAGGGTCCTGCTAATCGATCTGCTTATCTCCAGCGATATACACTGATCAGCGGCAGCGCTGGATCGGTCGAGTATTTAAAAGGCGACTGATGAATATATAATTATGGTTTTGCGGCCTGATTTTTGGCTAATTTTATAAAATCCAGGAAAACCCTTTCTTGTCTCTGCATCGCTAGATCTTCCGCTCTGCTGACGTCCTGCAGTTTTGGGCTGGATTAATGAGCAGCGGGCGACTAGTTTATTTGGGTCACCTATTGCATGAATGTGTCGTGGTAAATGGGAATGGCTCTGACTATAGGGTCTGTCCAGCTGTGACCCTCGACTTGTATGTCTGTTCCTTCATGACAGAGTGGTCTTGTACAAGGGTTTTTCTGGTTTGCATACAGAATGAATTGTGCAGCAGCGCATTGTTCACAGCTCGCTCCACTATTCACTAAACACTTCATCTGTAAGGTCGATGTTTTTTTTTTCGTTTTATTTGTCAATATTTGTCAAACTTCTTCCTTTGCACTGCAGAGATTTAACAGGCTTGTATAACTTCTAGACAGCCGTTTCTTAAATGTTAGTGCCCCAAATAATGTAAAAACCAGTTTCTCCAGGACCAGCGATGCTGCTGCTGTCTCCCGGCTATCACATGACTTCACCCAAGCTCTGCAGCCGATTAGAGGATGCGGTTTGGCTGCTGAAGTCGGTGACATAATGTAATCTGACTTCCCAGAAATTGAGCACCAACATCACTGGACCAGTGGTGGTCCTGGAGATGGCTGTGCTCTTTTTTGTTATTATTTGAGGCACTGTTAAGGCCCCATGCACACTTTGCGGTTTTTGATGCGGTTTTTGCGCTGCAGAACCGCACGCCATGTACAGTACAATGTTAGTGAAGGGGGAAAAAAAAAAGCTGTGCACACGCTGCAGAATTTTCCGCGCGGATTGGGTGCGGTTTCAAAACCGCAGCATGTCAATTCTTTGTGCGGATTCCGCTGCGGTTTTACACCTATTCCATTGTAGCTGCAATTCCGCACTAAAAACCGTGCCAAAACAGCAGTAAATCCGTGCTAAAACCGCAGTGCGGTTTACCTGCGGTTTTAGCAAAATCCGCGCGGAAAAAAACACAAGTGTGCATGGGGCCTAAGGCTATGGTTCCACGGTCCGGAACCATAGCGCTTTTGACGGAGCGGAAATTCCGCTCCGTCTAAGCCCCGCCCCCTTTCTGACGCGCGATCTTTCCGGAGGTGTTCAGGACACCTCCGGAACACCTCCGGAAAGAGCGCAGGGCTTCATAGCCCTGTGTTAATTATGTTGCGGCGACGCACCGTCGCCGCAATACGCGAGGACATGCTGCGGTCTGAAAAGACGCGCCGCATGTCCGTTTACGCAGGTTTGCCACCTGCGTTTTTGTTACGCATAGTGGAGACGGGATTTCTTGAAATCCCCTCCACTATGCTGTAACATCTGGACGCTGCGTGTTTGGCGCTGCGCCAGCACAGCGCCAAACACGCAGCGTTTCCTGACCGTGGAAACTCACCTAAGATGGGGCTGTCCAGTAATAGAGCGTGGTTTCTGGCACATTGGTGAAATGCTGGAGGAAGTCTGATGTCAGAAACAAGCCCATAGTCTTCTGTGCATTCAGCCGGGTCCATGGGTCAGATCAAACAATAAAACAGAATGACTGCAGCATGAGGAGTGCAATGAGATCAGCTGCCACGTGTGAACGCAGCCTTACTGTCCTGGTGACGAGGGACCGTTCACTATTGGGGTGCTTTCACATTTTGTTCTATGTCCCCGTCGGGGCATGCGTCTGAAATCCTCGGAAAAACTGGTTTCGACGCATGCACCGAGGGGGCTATAGATGGTAATGGTGACGGCAGAGCAAATGTGATCTTTGGCGTACATCCTTTTCGGGAGTGTAATACTACAGGATGTGGACGCTCAGACGTAGTAGACTGAGTTTGCTTGTCTGTCTCTTGTAGACGTACCCTCCTGAAAAAAGTGCACAACAGAGTGCACGTTCGCTCTGCCATCATCATTAGTCTATGGCCCAGTCTGTGCATGCATCCGGATCCCGTTTTGCTGGGGATTTCGGACGTATGCCCTAAGTCACATGGCCAGTGATGTTTCGTTTGGTGTCCTTCTGTGTGACATCACGATCTGATGTATATCGGAGGCCGTGTGTGCCCCCAATCATCACTTCACATCCAGTTATGGATTAGTGATCTGATGCGTTTCCTTTGTACTCTTTCGCTTTCAGTTCTCTGCGGGTTGAGAGAGGGTCCGTCCCCTGTCTGCAGCCAACCACCTCGCTCGCCTTCTCCCCTTCTTTACCCTAATGTTTTATTTGCTTGTATTTTTCAGGTTGACCCAAAGTTTCTGAGGAACATGCGCTTCGCCAAGAAACACAATAAGAAAGGAATGAAGAAGATGCTGGCGAACAATGCCAAGAACGCCAAATAGTTGTGTCCTGTGACCTGTTGTTTGATTAAAAAAAAGACCTTGTACGATCTGTGGTTTTGTCTATGTTTATAGAATCCAAAATCACGTTCGCAGCAAGGAATGACTCTGCCGTCAGCGTCACGTGTGGAGCCCCAGGATGAACACTTAAAGGGAACCTGTCCGCTGTTTTGGCCACTATAAGATGCAGCCACTGCCTAATGCTGTAGATGAACCCCAGATCCGACCTGCAAGATAAGAAAATAACTTTTATTATATTCACCCGGTGGGCGGTCCGGTCTGATGAGTGTCGCAGGTATGGGTCTGGCGCCTCCCATCTTCTTGCGATGCCGCCCTCCTGCTTGCGTCATGGCTCCCCGGCATCGTGCTCCTGCGCAGGCGTACTTATCTGCCCTATTGAGGGCAGAACAAATTCCTGCAGTGCACAGGTGCTGCGCCTCTCTGACCTTTCCCTGCGCACTGCAGGAATTTGCTCTACCCTTAACAGGGCAGAGAAGTACGCCTGCGCAGGAGCGCGATGCCGGGGAGCCATGACGCAAGCAGGAGGGCGGCATCACAAGAAGATGAGAGGCACCAGACCCGAGCCTGCGACACCCATCGGACCGGACCGCTCCACCAGGTGAGTATAATAAAACTTCTTTTTCTTATCTTGCAGGACGGATCGGGGGCTTATCTACAGCATTATAGAATGTTGTATGTCAGCCCTGAAAGGCGGCGGCCGCATCTTATAGCTGTCAAAACTGCTGACAGGTTCGCTTTAATCATTGGGTACTGAGCTCTGAACCAGGGTGGGGTCTCTTGTATTAATTACTCCTGATACATTTGTAACAAATCTTCAGTCCTTTATGAGATCCTCCAAGTTATTCAGCAGTCTCCATTCAATCACTTCAAATTGGTGCAGAATTGAAGCTCGATGAATGTTAGAACATCGCAGCACTTTTCCGTGTTCGGTGATTATCGCCTGTTCCCGCATCGTTTCTAGTTGTTCACATTTTGCAGAGTAGAGCGTTCCCCAGAGATGTCATAATTCTGCGTGAGTAACTGCTCTAGTTTAGCTGCGTTGTTTGCTAAGAATCCACCGTCCACCATGCTTTATACTGCAGCTGTGCTTGTTCAGATGAGCTGCTGTGTAAATGCTTTCACACTGCGGACATAGGGAGTGTTTCCTAGGATGATCTCTGACATAACACATTGGGACAGATCTGCAATCTGCTTCCAGCAAACATTTGGTCTCTGTTTACCGCTTGTGATTGCAGTTTATTCTGGGGGAGTAGTACCCACGTCGCGGAGACTGAGGGTTTGAGCCCAGTTATCTATTAACACGTGTGACTATCCGGTGGCCCGCGTATCGGAGGCAGAATCGCCATGGCGCTGCTCAGGTGCTGTCCGTTATTCGCTGCTCTGCTCCTGATAATCTGTAACGAAGGAGACGGCGATGTCGCCCTGGTGAGTACAGGTCTGAGCCCCTGCTGTCGGGCGCAGGGTGATGTAATGGCTGCAGTGGGCAGCTGGCCTGCCAGACGTGTACCCGGTGTGATTTACACATACACGCGTACCATGCTGTAGTGCCACCGACTGATCTAAACCACCTGGAAAGTTAACAGCCTGCAGTGTAAAGAACGGAGGGCACTTTAGGATCTGTCTGTCATGGCTATGTGTATACACCAAGATACACGACATGTGATCAATGTAGGAATCCGCACAGTAGTTTTATCTTTGTCATCAGACTGACCCATAATGTTTTCTTTTTTAAATACTTTTTTTTTGATGATTTTTCATTATCCTTGTATTAAGAAAACAACCTTTACACTTGCAGCTTTCACTGCGGCTCCGCGGCCTGATATCGGGTCAGCACTTCAGGTCCGATTAGTCGCCTGTGTGTTCTTTAAAGCCACTTTTAGTTGTCTTGTATTTCTTGACTTTTCTTGCACCAGATTCATCATTTTTGCTATGGCATAATAAAAAAAAGCACAAAGTGACTTAAAAAAAACAAAAGGCACAAATTTAAAGAGAATGTACAAACTAAAAATTGCTAAAAAAAAAAAAAAACAGGCGCAAAAGCAATAATGAACGGGGCCCCTCCTGTTGTGTGGCGTTCACTTCCCTGCAGTCGTCTCAGTATAATAAGGGGAGGTTACGACAAAAGGTAAAACCTTTGCTGGAGGCAGATAGTGCAGGTGCTGGGCACAGCTCACCTCCCCCCTTCCCTGCACAGAACATGTCCGCTACTCTCCCATAGAAGTCAATGGCACCTGACTTGTCGGTCTCATGGCTGCTGTAGAAGAAACCTCTGTTTGTGTCATCAGAAGCTCGGGAACCATCTCCAGCCCAAAAATACAAAAAAATGTTCAATCCTAAAATAAATTGTTTCTCTGTAAATAAAGACCCGGATCCTGATCACCGCCGCTGCTGGAATGAGATTCCTACAATTCCCTTTCATTATTTTTAGATTCCCCCATTTTCAGCTTTTCTAACTGAATGTTCTGACAAGTTTCGCAATAAAGTAACAGTTAAATAGAATCCAGAGCAAAGAGTGCGGAGTTCAATGTCTCCTCAGGCAAACAGCAATGACAGAAGAAAATCAATAATGATGCCACAAAGTTTTCCATAGTGAAGGGAATCTGTGCAACGTATTTGCTATTCATTCCTTGTAGACACAGACACTGATTCCAGCAATGTTACTTACCGGGCTGAGAAAACTGGGATTGTATTAAAAACTGCTACACACTGTGACACATTGCTGGAATCAGGATCTCTGCCACTACATCATCCTCGCAGATGGGGGAGCAAACACCTGGTGACTGATGACAAATCTAATCAATTAGAAAAAGAAATCGGCGCAGGTCCTGACTTTTTCAGGGAGACAGCACAGCTTTAAGGGATACATCTGAGACAGATGGCACTTTGCACCGCATTCAAGGGGAGAAAACTTTAATCATCCATGTTCAGACTTTACACCTTACATATGATCTTTATCTTCTAGCTATAGATCTCTATGATCTATCTTTATAAAATGGTAGAGTTGGAAGGGACTTCCGGGGTCCTCGTGTTCAACCCACCACTCAATGCAGGAGTCACTAAATCATCTCAGACAGATGTCTGTCCAGCCTCTGTGTGAAGACTTCCATTGAAGGAGAACTCACCACCTCTCGTGGCAGCCTGTTCCACTCATTGATCGCCCTCACTGTCAAAAAGTTTTTCTAATATCTAATGTGTCTCCTCCCATTCAGTTTCATCCCATTGCTTCTTGTGTCTCCATGTCTAAATGAGAATAAAGATGATCCTTCTACAATGTGACAGCCCTTGAGATATTTGTAGACAGCTATTAAGTCTCCTCTCAGTCTTCTTTTTTGCAGCTAAACATTCCCAGATCCTGTAACCGTTCCTCATAGGACATGGTTTGCAGACGTCACATTCTGCTCTTCTCAGAACTTGCTCCAGTTTGTTGATGTCTTTTATAAAATGTGCCCAGAGCTGGATGCAGTATTCCAGATGAGGTCTGACCAAGGAGTAGAGGGGAGAATGACATCACGTGATCTAGACTCTGTGCTTCTCCTAATACATCCTAGAACTGTGTGAATACTTTTCCGTCCAATTATGACGAGCATTCTTAAAGTGGCTGGCTAACATGGTACCACAATATAATTTATTATTGTACACCATCCTAGAACTGTGTTTGCCTTTTTTGCTGCTGCATCACACTGTTGATTCATGTGCAGCCTGTGATCTATTAGTATACACAAGTCTTCTTCACACGTGCTGTTGCTTAGTTCTGTTCCTCCCATTCTATAGATGTAATTCTTGTTTTTCTTGCCCAGATGTAGAATCTTACATTTCTCTGTGTTAATACAGTATCTATCATCCATCCATCTTGTGTCTCTAATAAGTATCAATCCTACTAGTGTCTAATTTTTTATCCATCTAATATGTATTTGTTCTATTGATAGATCTGTATTACCTTTTTCTATATTTATATCTGTTTTTTCGACTCCTGCCTAAATCTTTTGCACATTACTGTGTATCTGGTTGTAGATTACCAAATCTCCAGGGTGTACAATGCAACAACTTTTCCTGAGGCGTCAGCACAAGAGTGCCATACGATGATGCTCAGCACCAGAATATGACTTCTGGGGGCTGCGCTGAGGGTCCTGCGCCTTCCTTGCATTCCATGGAGGTGGCAGAGATACTGATCGGGTGATTGTAACACTGACAGGAGGTTTGTAACATAATGTTTCAGGAGGCGCCATCGCTGCTCATACACAATATGGACATCGACTGCAGAGTGACGTCGCGTTTCGCTCCACGTCGATCGTTGTGGAGATTGAGAACCAGTTGAACTCGTCCCATGAAGCCGCATTTGATGTGGAACTTCCCAAAACAGCATTTATCACCAACTTCAGCATGTGAGTCCTCGTCTGCGACATTCCTGGGTTGTGACAGTTTTCTAGTGAGCAGAATGATACATTTATGCTATTGACTTCTGTGACATTTTCCTTCCTCGGCCAGATGTTGCATAATGGTGGATGAGATTCTAAGAAACGCCCTTCCCACACTGTGGCAGAAAGATGGGCAGCCCCCCACAGTGGACGGTGGTGGTGGGCACAATCCACAGGCTGCGCCCACAGTGGACGGTGGTGGTGGGCACAATCCCACAGTGGGCTGCGCCCCACAGTGGACGGTGGTGGTGGGCACAATCCCACAGTGGGCAGCGCCCCACAGTGGACGGTGGTGTTGGGCAGTGCCCCACAGTGGACAGTGGTGTGGCAGCGCCCCACAGTGGACGGTGATGTTGAGCAGCGCCCCACAGTGGACGGTGGTGGGTTTGGGGACAATCACAGTGCGCCCCCACAGTGGACGGTGGTGGTGGGCAGCGCCCCACAGTGGACGGTGGTGGTGGGCAGCGCCCCACAGTGGACGGTTTCCCTGCGCATTTCCACATTCACTTCAGTAGTGGAGCTGACGCTGTGATAACCGCGGTCATGTGATGGTGACATCCCTAAATAAAGACCTGACAAAATAATAGTCACAAACTTCCCGTATTTGTGTCCTTTCTTGCAATAGTTGATTCCCTGCGTCATCGCTTTACACGCGGTTTTCAGACGCAGATACAAGTTCTTACATCCAACTGACGGATATAAATGTCGTTTTCTCCCATCATTCAGGACCATCGATGGAGTCACCACGGTCGGAGCTGTGGAGACGAAGGCGGAGGCGGAAGAGCAGTACGAAAGAGCCGTGTCCAAGGGCCAAAACGCCGGACTGGTCCAGTATGTGACCCCTGTATATTGTGTCATCAAAGGTCAAAAAAGCTGGAAAGTTATAAAGAGACAGAGACAAATACACTGGAAAATAAGTGTCCAGTACTCTCTGTTATCAGCCATTTCGACTGGCAGGGGAGACAAGTGTCGTCAGGGAGAATGCACAAAGTGTAAACCTCCCGCTCTCAAATACCTGATTATTCAATCCATGCTGATGTAAGGACTCCTTATAAACTCCAGACATTACATCATATGCTGATCTGTATATCATCCCCACTGTGATGTAAGCGCTCCTGTACTGTATAACCTCCAGACATTACACCATATGTGACTGATATCAGCCCCCTTATAACGCTCCAGTACTGATATAACCTCCAGACATTACATCATATGTGACTGATATCAGCCCCTCTTATAACGCTCCAGTACTGATATAACCTCCAGGTACTGATACACTCATCCATGTGTACTGATATCAGCCCTCAACGCTCTATAACCCGACTCCATGTGCTGATTCTTATAGTCAACTGAATAACCCCCAGACATTACACCATATGTGACTGATATCAGCCCCTCTTATAACGCTCCAGTACTGATATAACCTCCAGACATTACATCATATGTGACTGATATCAGCCCCTCTTATAACGCTCCAGTACTGATATAACCTATGAAAACATTTGCTGTCTCTAAAATTTTGAGACTCATACAGATTTTGGTTTTCACATTTTGCCTCTTCAGTGTTTTCGCTCTTTTAGTTGCCGATTTCTATTGGTTACTGACGGACAATTATAAACATCCGCAACTGTTACATTTTATGACAAATACGTGAAGTTCCTGCAACGCTTCAATATTCCAGTGCTGCCCCTTATTCTCCACACTCCTGCCCCTTATTCTCCAAACTTCTGCCCCTTATTCCCACACTCTACCCCTTATTCCACACTCATGCCCCTTATTCTCCACACTCCTGCCCCTTATTCTCCACATCCTGCCCCTTATTCTCCTGCCCTTTATTCTCCACACTCCTGCCCCTTATTCTCCAGACTCTGCCCCTTATTCTCCACACACTCCTGCCCCTTATTCTCCAGACTTCTGCCCCTTATTCCCACACTCCTGCCCCTTATTTTCCAGACTTGTGCCCCTTATTCTCCACACTCCTGCCCCTTATTCTCCAGACTCCTGCCCCTTATTCTCCACACTCCTGCCCCTTATTCTCCACACTCCTGCCCCTTATTCTCCAGACTCCTGCCCCTTATTCTCCACACTCTGCCCCTTATTCTCCATACTCCTGCCCCTTATTCCCTACACTCCTGCCCCTTATTCTCCACACTCCTGCCCTTATTCTCCATCTCCTGCCCCTTATTCCCACACTTCTGCCCCATATTCCCACACTCCTAGCCCCTTATTCTCCACACTCCTGCCCCTTATTCTCCAACTTCTGCCCCTTATTCTCCACACTCCTACCCCTTATTCTCCACACTCCTCCCCTTATTCTCCACACTCCTGCCCCTTATTCTCCACACTCCTGCCCCTTATTCTCCACACTCCTGCCCCTTATTCTCCTGCCCTTTATTCTGCCCACCACTCCTGCCCCTTATTCTCCAGACTCCTGCCCCTTATTCTCCACACTCCTGCCCCTTATTCTCCAACTCTGCCCCTTATTCCCCACACTCCTGCCCTTATTCTCCAGACTCTGCCCCTTATTCCCCACACTCCTGCCCCTTATTTTCCAGACTCTGGCCCCTTATTCTCCACACTCCTGCCCCTTATTCTCCAGACTCCTGCCCCTTATTCTCCACACTCCTGCCCCTTATTTCTCCACACTCCTGCCCTTATTCTCCACACTCGTGCCCCTTATTCTCCAGACTCCTGCCCCTTATTCTCCACACTCCTGCCCCTTATTCTCCACACTCCTGCCCCTTATTCTCCATACTCCTGCCCCTTATTCTCCACACTCCTGCCCCTTATTCTCCAGACTCCTGCCCCTTATTCTCTACACTCCTGCCCCTTATTCTCCAGACTCCTGCCCTTATTCTCTACACTCCTGCCCCTTATTCTCCACACCTTGCCCCTTATTCTCCACACTCCTGCCCCTTATTCTCCACACTCCTGCCCCTTATTCTCCACACTCCTGCCCCTTATTCTCCATACTCCTGCCCCTTATTCTCCATACTCCTGCCCCTTATTCTCTGCCATCTCTAGTTATTCCAGACTCCTGCCCTTATTCTCCATACGTCCTGCCCCTTATTATCCACACTCCTGCCTCTTATCTCCAGATCCTGCCCCTTATTCTCTCAGACTCCTGCCCCTTATTCTCCAGACTCCTGCCCCTTATTCTCCAGACTCCTGATCCTTATTCTCCAGATCCTGCCCCTTATTCCCACACTCCTGCCCCTTATTCACAACTCCTGCCTCTTATTCTCCACACTCCTGCCTCTTATTCTCACACTCCTGCCCCTTATTCTTCACACTCCTGCCCCTTATTCTCCACATTCCTGCCCTTATTCTCCACATTCCTGCCCCTTAGTCTCTCCACACTACTGCCCCTTATTCTCCACACTCCTGCCTCTTATTCTCCACACTCCTGCCCTTATTCTCTACACTCCTGCCCCTTATTCTTCACTCCTGACCCTTATTCTCCACATCCTGCCCTTATTCTCAACACTCCTGCCCCTTAGTATCCACACTCCTGCCCCTTATTCTCCACACTCCTGCCTCTTATTCTCCACACTACTGCCTCTTAGTTCTCCAGACTCCTGCCCCTTAGTCTCCAGATCTCTCCCTCCTTATTTCCACACTCCTGCCCTTATTCTCCAGACTCCTGCCCTTATTCCACCGCCTTTGTCCCTCTTAGTTCCCGCACTCTCTGCCCCTTATTCCCAGACTTCCCCTCTTATTCTCCAGACTCCTGCCCCTTATTCCCCAGATTTCTGCCCCTTATTCCCTAGACTTCTGCCCCTTATTCCACAGACTTCCGCCCTTATTCTCCAGACTCTGCCTCTTATTCCACAGATTTCTGCCCCTTATTCCCCAGACTTCTGCCCCTTATTCCACAGATTTCTGCCCCTTATTCCACAGACTTCCGCCCCTTATTCCCAGACTTCTGCCCTTATTCCACAGTTTTCTGCCCCTTATTCCACAGACTTCCGCCCCTTATTCTCCACACTCCTGCCCCTTATTCTCTACACTCCTGCCCCTTATTCTCCAGACTCCATCCCCTTATTCTCTACACTCCTGCCCCTCATTCTCCACACTCCTGCCTCTTAGTCTCCAGACTCCTGCCCCTTATGCTCCACACTCCTGCCCCTTATTCTTCAGACTCCTGCCCCTTATCCTCCACACTCCTGCCCCTTATTCTCCGTACTCCTGCCCCTTATTCTCCGTACTCCTTAGTCTCCACACTCCTGCCCCTTATTTCCAGACTCCTGCCCCTTATTCTCCACACTCCTGCCCCTTATTCTCCATACTCCTGCCCCTTATTCTCCACACTCCTGCCCCTTATGCTCCACACTCCTGCCCCTTATGCTCCACACTCCTGCCCCTTATTCTCCACACTCCTGCCCCTTATTCTCCACACTCCTGCCCCTTATTATCCACATTCCTGCCCCTTATTCTCCACACTCCTGCCCCTTATTCTCCATACTTCTGCCCCTTATTCTCCACACTCCTGCCCCTTATTCCCAGACTTCTGCCCCTTACTCTCCAGACTTCCTCCCCTTATTCTCCAGACTTCTGCCCCTTATTTTCCAGACTTCTGCCCCTTATTCCCCAGACTTCTGCCACTTATTCCCCAGACTTCTGCCCCTTATTCCCCAGACTTCTGCCCCTTATTCCCCAGACTTCTGCCCCTTATTCCCAGACTTCTGCCCCTTATTCTCCAGACTTCTGCCCCTTATTCTCCAGACTTCTGCCCCTTATTCTCCAACTCCTGCCCTTTATTCTCCAGACTCCTGCCCCTTATTCTCCAGACTCCTGCCCCTTATTCTCCAGACTCCTGCCCCTTATTCTCCACACTCCTGCCCCTTATTCTCCACACTCCTGCCCCTTATTCTCCACACTCATGCCCCTTATTCTCCACACTCCTGCCTCTTATTCTCCACACTCGTGCCCCTTATTCTCCAGACTCCTGCCCCTTATTCTCCACACTCCTGCCCCTTATTCTCCATACTCCTGCCCCTTATTCTCCACACTCCTGCCCCTTATTCTCCAGACTCCTGCCCCTTATTCTCTACACTCCTGCCCCTTATTCTCTACACTCCTGCCCCTTATTCTCCAGACTCCTGCCCCTTATTCTCTACACTCCTGCCCTTATTCTCCAGACCTCTGCCCCTTATTCTCCACACTCCTGCCCCTTATTCTCCACACTCCTGCCCCTTATTCTCCATACTCCTGCCCCTTATTCTCTGCCTCTTAGTTTCCAGACTCCTGACCCTTATTCTCCATAGTCCTGCCCCTTATTATCCACACTCCTGCCTCTTAGTCTCCAGATTCCTGACCCTTATTCTCTACACTCCTGCCCCTTATTCTTCAGACTCCTGCCCCTTATTCTCCAGACTCCTGCCCCTTATTCTCCTCACTCCTGCCCCTTATTCTCCAGACTCCTGATCCTTATTCTCCAGACTCCTGCCCTTATTCCCCACACTCCTGCCCCTTATTCAACACTCCTGCCTCTTATTCTCCACACTCCTGCCTCTTATTCTCTACACTCCTGCCCCTTATTCTTCACACTCCTGCCCCTTAGTCTCCACACTCCTGCCTCTTATTCTCCACACTACTGCCCCTTATTCTCCACACTCTGCCCTTATTCTCCACACTCCTGCCTCTTATTCTCTACACTCCTGCCCCTTATTCTTCACACTCCTGACCCTTATTCTCTAACTCCTGCCCCTTATTCTTCAAACTCCTGCCCCTTAGTATCCACACTCCTGCCCCTTAGTCTCCACACTCCTGCTGCTTATTCTCCACACTACTGCCCCTTATTCTCCACACTTCTGCCCCTTACTCTCCAGACTTCTGCCCTACTCTCCACACTTCTGCCTCTCCTCCAGTAGCTGGATATCGGCTTCTGGGCAGATCCTGACTGATTGACTCCTGTTCTTGTCTGATCAGAGCTCGGAGTTATCATAATTTCTGGGTTTTGTCACTTTTTGAGGATTTACCGCAGGTTCTCAGTGGGATGAGATCTGAGTAGTTTCTGGCAGTGGACACAAAATGTCAATGTTTTGTTCCCCGACCAATTAGTTCTCACTTTTGTCTTGTGACCTGATCTTCATCATGGGGGCAAAGCATCATCCCCATATTGTCCTGGATGATGGGGGTAGTTGTTACAGTGCAGGGATTGGACGTCAGAGGATGGGGGGTTATTTTCTCTGCTGAAATTAGATTGGTAGTTGGCACACATTACATGTTTTGCTGCTTTGAATTAATATTTATTTAGATCCATTGGACGGAAAATGGAGAATTTTAAGATTTCTGTAAACGTCGGCGCTCAGGCTACAGCGATATTCACACTGATGTACGAAGAATTGCTGAAGAGAAACCAAGGAAGTTACCAATTGCAGCTGAAGGTGAAACCGAAACAGCTGGTGGAGAATTTCCAGGTGAGAACACAGAACAGTCCCCCGAAATACTTTGTTCTGCTGAGAGGACCCCGCTGTCTCTTCTAGGTGTCTCTCTCCTGACATCCTCTGTGCTGCTGAGAGGACCCCGCTGTCTCTTCTATGTATCTCTCTCCTGACATCCTCTGTGCTGCTGAGAGGACCCCGCTGTCTCTTCTATGTATCTCTCTCCTGACATCCTCTGTGCTGCTGAGAGGACCCCGCTGTCTCTTCTATGTATCTCTCTCCTGACATCCTCTGTGCTGTGGAGAGGACCCCGCTGTCTCTTCTGTGTATCTCTCTCCTGACATCCTCTGTGCTGCTGAGAGGACCCCGCTGTCTCTTCTATGTATCTCTCTCCTGACATCCTCTGTGCTGCTGAGAGGACCCGCTGTCTCTTCTATGTATCTCTCTCCTGACATCCTCTGTGCTGCTGAGAGGACCCCGCTGTCTCTTCTATGTATCTCTCTCCTGACATCCTCTGTGCTGTGGAGAGGACCCTGCTGTCTCTTCTATGTATCTCTCTCCTGACATCCTCTGTGCTGCTGAGAGGACCCGCTGTCTCTTCTATGTATCTCTCTCCTGACATCCTCTGTGCTGTGGAGAGGACCCCGCTGTCTCTTCTATGTATCTCTCTCCTGACATCCTCTGTGCTGCTGAGAGGACCCCGCTGTCTCTTCTATGTATCTCTCTCCTGACATCCTCTGTGCTGCGGAGAGGACCCCGCTGTCTCTTCTATGTATCTCTCTCCTGACATCCTCTGTGCTGCTGAGAGGACCCCGCTGTCTCTTCTATGTATCTCTCTCCTGACATCCTCTGTGCTGTGGAGAGGACCCTGCTGTCTCTTCTATGTATCTCTCTCCTGACATCCTCTGTGCTGCTGGGGAGGACCCCGCTGTCTCTTCTATGTATCTCTCTCCTGACATCCTCTGTGCTGTGGAGAGGACCCCGCTGTCTCTTCTATGTATCTCTCTCCTGACATCCTCTGTGCTGCGGAGAGGACCCCGCTGTCTCTTCTTTGTATCTCTCTCCTGACATCCTCTGTGCTGCGGAGAGGACCCTGCTGTCTCTTCTATGTATCGCTCTCCTGACATCCTCTGTGCTGCTGAGAGGACCCCGCTGTCTCTTCTATGTATCTCTCTCCTGACATCCTCTGTGCTGCGGAGAGGACCCGCTGTCTCTTCTATGTTCTCTCCTGACATCCTCTGTGCTGCTGAGAGGACCCCGCTGTCTCTTCTATGTGTCCTCTCCTAACATCCTCTGTGCTGCTGAGAGGACCCACTGTCTCTTCTGTGTATCCTCTCCTGACATCCTCTGTGCTGCTGAGAGGACCTGCTGTCTCTTCTATGTATCTCTCTCCTGAAATACTCTGTGCTGCTGAGAGGACCCCGCTGTCTCTTCTATGTATCCTCTACCTGACATCCTCTGTGCTGTGAGAGGACCCCGCTGTCTCATCTATGTATCTCTCTCCTGACATCCTCTGTGCTGCTGAGAGGACCCCGCTGTCTCTTCTATGTATCTCTCTCCTGACATCCTCTGTGCTGCAGAGAGGACCCGCTGTCTCTTCTATGTATCTCTCTCCTGACATCCTCTGTGCTGCTGAGAGGACCCTGCTGTCTCTTCTATGTATCTCTCTCCTGACATCCTCTGTGCTGCTGAGAGGACCCTGCTGTCTCTTCTATGTATCTCTCTCCTGACATTCTCTGTGCTGCAGAGAGGACCCCTGCTGTCTCTTCTATGTATCTCTCTCCTGACATCTCTGTGCTGCGGAGAGGACCCGCTGTCTCTTCTATGTATCTCTCTCCTGACATCCTCTGTGCTGCTGAGAGGACACCGCTGTCTCTTCTATGTATCTCTCTCCTGACATCCTCTGTGCTGCTGAGAGGACCCCGTGTCTCTTCTATATCCTCTCCTGACATCCTCTGTGCTGCGAGATACCCGCTGTCTCTTCTTGTATCCTCTCCTGACATCCTCTGTGCTGCGAGAGGACCCGTTGTCTCTTCTTGTCTCTCTCCGACATCCTCTGTGCTGCGGAGAGGACCCTGCTGCTCTTCTAGTATCTCTCTCCTGACATCCTCTGTGCTGCGAGAGGACCCCGCTGTCTCTTCTTGTCCTCCCTGACATCCTCTGTGCTGCGAGAGGACCCCCTGTCTCTTCTATGTCTCTCTCCTGACATCCTCTGTGCTGCTGAAGGACCCGCTGTCTTTCTATGTTCTCTCCTGACATCCTCTGTGCTGCGAGAGGACCCCGCTGTCTCTTCTGTATCTCTCTCCTGACATCCTCTGTGCGCTGAGAGGACCCGCTGTCTCTTCTATGTTCTCTCTCCTGACATCCTCTGTGCTGTGGAAGGACCCGCTGTCTCTTCTATGTATCTCTCTCCTGACATCTCTGTGCTGTGAGAGGACCCGCTGTCTCTTCTTGTATCTCTCTCCTGACATCCTCTGTGCTGCGAGAGGACCCGCTGTCTCTTCTATGTCCTCTCCTGACATCCTCTGTGCTGCTGAGAGACCCCGCTGTCTCTTCTATGTCTCTCTCCTGACATCCTCTGTGCTGCTGAGAGGACCCCGCTGTCTCTTCTTGTTCTCTCTCCTGACATCCTCTGTGCTGCGAGAGGACCCCTGTCTCTTCTTGTATCCTCTCCTGACATCCTCTGTGCTGCTGAGAGGACCCCGCTGTCTCTTCTATGTATCTCTCTCCTGACATCCTCTGTGCTGCTGAGATGGACCCGCTGTCTCTTCTATGTATCTCTCTCCTGACATCCTCTGTGCTGCGGAGAGGACCCCGTTGTCTCTTCTTTGTATCTCTCTCCTGACATCCTCTTGCTGCGGAGAGGACCCTGCTGTCTCTTCTATGTATCTCTCTCCTGACATCCTCTGTGCTGCTGAGAGGACCCCGCTGTCTCTTCTGTGTATCCCTCTCCTGACATCCTCTGTGCTGCTGAAGGACCCTGCTGTCTCTTCTATGTGTCCTCTCCTGACATCCTCTGTGCTGCTGAGAGGACCCCGCTGTCTCTTCTATGTATCTCTCTCCTGACATCCTCTGTGCTGCTGAGAGGACCCGCTGTCTCTTCTGTGTATCCTCTCCTGACATCCTCTGTGCTGCTGAAGGACCCTCGCTGTCTCTTCTATGTATCCCTCTCCTGACATCCTCTGTGCTGTGAGAGGACCCGCTGTCTCTTCTATGTATCTCTCTCCTGACATCCTCTGTGCTGCTGAGAGGACCCGCTGTCTCTTCTATGTATCTCTCTCCTGACATCCTCTGTGCTGCTGAGAGGACCCCGCTGTCTCTTCTATGTATCTCTCTCCTGACATCCTCTGTGCTGCTGAGAGGACCCTGCTGTCTCTTCTATGTCTCTCTCCTGACATCCTCTGTGCTGCTGAGAGGACCCCGCTGTCTCTTCTTATGTATCTCTCCTGACATCCTCTGTGCTGCTGAGAGGACCCGCTGTCTCTTCTATGTATCTCTCTCCTGACATCCTCTGTGCTGCGAGAGGACCCGCTGTCTCTTCTATGTATCCTCTCCTGACATCCTCTGTGCTGTGGAGAGGACCCGCTGTCTCTTCTAGTATCTCTCTCCTGACATCCTCTGTGCTGCTGAGAGGACCCTGCTGTCTCTTCTATGTGTCTCTCTCCTGACATTCTCTGTGCTGCGGAGAGGACCCTGCTTCTCTTGTGTATCCCTCTCCTGACATCCTCTGTGCTGCGAGAGGACCCCGCTGTCTCTTCTAGTGTCCCTCTCCTGACATCCTCTGTGCTGTGGAGAGGACCCTGCTGTCTCTTCTATGTATCTCTCTCCTGACATCCTCTGTGCTGCTGAGAGGTCCCCGCTGTCTCTTCTAGTATCCCTCCTGACATCCTCTGTGCTGCTGAGAGGACCCCGCTGTCTCTTCTAGTTCTCTCTCCTGACATCCTCTGTGCTGCTGAGAGGACCCCGCTGTCTCTTCTATGTTCTCTCTCCTGACATCCTCTGTGCTGCTGAGAGGACCCTGCTGTCTCTTCTGTGTATCTCTCTCCTGACATCCTCTGTGCTGCTGAGAGGACCCCGCTGTCTCTTCTATGTGTCTCTCTCCTGACATCCTCTGTGCTGCTGAGAGGACCCTGCTGTCTCTTCTTGTATCCCTCTCCTGACATCCTCTGTGCTGCTGAGAGGACCCCGCTGTCTCTTCTATGTATCCCTCTCCTGACATCTCTGTGCTGCTGAGAGGACCCCGCTGTCTCTTCTATGTATCTCTCTCCTGACATCCTCTGTGCTGCGAGAGGACCCTGCTGTCTCTTCTATGTATCTCTCTCCTGACATCCTCTGTGCTGCTGAGAGGACCCCGCTGTCTCTTCTTGTTCTCTCTCCTGACATCCTCTGTGCTGCTGAGAGGACCCCGCTGTCTCTTTATGTATCTCTCTCCTGACATCCTCTGTGCTGCTGAGAGGACCCCGCTGTCTCTTCTATGTATCTCTCTCCTGACATCCTCTGTGCTGCTGAGAGGACCCGCTGTCTCTTCTATGTATCTCTCTCCTGACATCCTCTGTGCTGCTGAGACCCGCTGTCTCTTCTATGTATCTCTCTCCTGACATCCTCTGTGCTGCTGAGAGACCCCGCTGTCTCTTCTATGTATCTCTCCTGACATCCTCTGTGCTGCGGAGAGGACCCTGCTGTCTCTTCTATGTATCTCTCTCCTGACATCCTCTGTGCTGCGGAGAGGACCCCGCTGTCTCTTCTATGTATCTCTCTCCTGACATCCTCTGTGCTGCGGAGAGGACCCCGCTGTCTCTTCTATGTATTCCTCTCCTGACATCCTCTGTGCTGCGGAGAGGACCCCGCTGTCTCTTCTATGTTCTCTCTCCTGACATCCTCTGTGCTGCTGGAGAGGACCCCTGCTGTCTCTTCTATGTAGCTCTCTCCTGACATCCTCTGTGCTGCGGAGAGGACCCCGCTGTCTCTTCTGTGTATCTCTCTCCTGACATCCTCTGTGCTGCGGAAGGACCCCGCTGTCTCTTCTATGTACCTCTCCTGACATCCTCTGTGCTGCGGAGAGGACCCCGCTGTCTCTTCTATGTATCTCTCTCCTGACATCCTCTGTGCTGCGGAGAGGACCCCGCTGTCTCTTCTATGTTCTCTCTCCTGACATCCTCTGTGCTGCTGGAGAGGACCCCGCTGTCTCTTCTATGTATCTCTCTCCTGACATCCTCTGTGCTGCGGAGAGGACCCCGCTGTCTCTTCTATGTTCTCTCTCCTGACATCCTCTGTGCTGCGGAGAGGACCCGCTGTCTCTTCTATGTATCTCTCTCCTGACATCCTCTGTGCTGTGGAGAGGACCCCGCTGTCTCTTCTATGTATCTCTCTCCTGACATCCTCTGTGCTGCGGAGAGGACCCCGCTGTCTCTTCTATGTCTCTCTCCTGACATCCTCTGTGCTGCGGAGAGCACCCCGCTGTCTCTTCTATGTCTCTCTCCTGACATCCTCTGTGCTGCGGAGAGGACCCCGCTGTCTCTTCTATGTCTCTCTCCTGACATCCTCTGTGCTGTGGAGAGGACCCCACTGTCTCTTCTATGTATCTCTCTCCTGACATCCTCTGTGCTGCGGAGAGCACCCCGCTGTCTCTTCTATGTCTCTCTCCTGACATCCTCTGTGCTGCGGAGAGGACCCTGCTGTCTCTTCTATGTCTCTCTCCTAACATCCTCTGTGCTGCGGAGAGGACCCCGCTGTCTCTTCTATGTATCTCTCTCCTAACATCCTCTGTGCTGCGGAGAGGACCCTGCTGTCTCTTCTATGTCTCTCTCCTAACATCCTCTGTGCTGCTGAGAGGACCCGCTGTCTCTTCTATTGTCTCTCTCCTGACATCCTCTGTGCTGCGGAGAGGACCCCGCTGTCTCTTCTATGTCTCTCTCCTAACATCCTCTGTGCTGCTGAGAGGACCCCGCTGTCTCTTCTATGTATCTCTCTCCTAACATCCTCTGTGCTGCTGAGAGGACCCCGCTGTCTCTTCTATGTCTCTCTCCTGACATCCTCTGTGCTGCGGAGAGGACCCGCTGTCTCTTCTATGTCTCTCTCCTAACATCCTCTGTGCTGCAGAGAGGACCCCGCTGTCTCTTCTATGTATCTCTCTCCTGACATCCTCTGTGCTGCGGAGAGGACCCCGCTGTCTCTTCTATGTATCTCTCCTGACATCCTCTGTGCTGCGGAGAGGACCCTGCTGTCTCTTCTATGTCTCTCTCCTGACATCCTCTGTGCTGCGGAGAGGACCCTGCTGTCTCTTCTATGTATCTCTCTCCTGACATCCTCTGTGCTGCGGAGAGCACCCCGCTGTCTCTTCTATGTATCTCTCCTGACATCCTCTGTGCTGCGGAGAGGACCCTGCTGTCTCTTCTATGTCTCTCTCCTGACATCCTCTGTGCTGCGGAGAGGACCCTGCTGTCTCTCTATGTATCTCTCTCCTGACATCCTCTGTGCTGCTGAGAGGACCCTGCTGTCTCTTCTATGTATCTCTCTCCTGACATCCTCTGTGCTGCGGAGAGACCCCGCTGTCTCTTCTATGTCTCTCTCCTGACATCCTCTGTGCTGCGGAGAGGACCCCGCTGTCTCTTCTATGTCTCTCTCCTGACATCCTCTGTGCTGTGGAGAGGACCCCACTGTCTCTTCTATGTATCTCTCTCCTGACATCCTCTGTGCTGCGGAGAGCACCCCGCTGTCTCTTCTATGTCTCTCTCCTGACATCCTCTGTGCTGCTGAGAGGACCCTGCTGTCTCTTCTAGGTGTCTCTCTCCTGACATCCTCTGTGCTGCTGAGAGCACCCCGCTGTCTCTTCTATGTATCTCTCCTGACATCCTCTGTGCTGCGGAGAGGACCCTGCTGTCTCTTCTATGTATCTCTCTCCTGACATCCTCTGTGCTGCTGAGAGGACCCCGCTGTCTCTTCTATGTATCTCTCTCCTGACATCCTCTGTGCTGCGGAGAGGACCCTGCTGTCTCTTCTATGTATCTCTCTCCTGACATCCTCTGTGCTGCTGAGAGGACCCCGCTGTCTCTTCTATGTTCTCTCTCCTGACATCCTCTGTGCTGCGGAGAGGACCCGCTGTCTCTTCTATGTATATCTCTCCTGACATCCTCTGTGCTGCGGAGAGCACCCCGCTGTCTCTTCTATGTATCTCTCCTGACATCCTCTGTGCTGCGGAGAGGACCCTGCTGTCTCTTCTATGTCTCTCTCCTGACATCCTCTGTGCTGCAGGGCCCCTGCTCCACTAAGCCACACTTGCTTTGCAGATTACCGTAGACATCGTAGAGCCACAAGGTATCAGCTTTGTGAATGTAAATGGCGCTTTCATGACGAATGAACTGCTGGACACGGTTCTGGTCGATCAGAGCGGGACCAGGGTGAGGAGTGTGTCGTCTGATTCTGCGGGTGTTGGTGGCTGTTGTGCTCACGGCGTCTATTTTACAGGCTCACATAGAGTTTAAGCCGACACTTCAGCAGCAGCGCAAATGTCCTTCGTGTCCAGAAACGCTTCTAGACGGAGACTTCATCATCAAGTACGACGTGAACAGGGAGAAGTCCGCCGGGGACATACAGGTGACGACATAGCGCGAGCACGGGGCCTGTGCACACGTTACACATCTGTCGCTTTTTTTTCCTGCTCAGATTCGTCATAAAGCCTCAAGCGTTTCCTGAAACAAGCAAAATAAATGGGGAAACATCTGCACCAAAAACACATGTAAAAAACACATAAAAATGCATTAAAAGCGCTTCTACTTTATGTAGCATTTTTCCTGCCAAGAGAAACAGAAATGGTGCAGAAATCTCTTACTGTTTACATGAAGGGCAGCAGATCAGTAAATATTTTATCTCCCTCCTCTCCTGACACTTTTATAACTTGTACTGATATTTTGTATCAATCTGGAAGCCACAGAGAATTGTCTACTATGGATACATTTGTAACACACTCAGCAGTGAGGAGTGCAGCTCTGCTCCGGATATCAGCCTTTGGGAGCCAACAAGGATTCTACCTTTTACTGGAAGCAAATATTCAAAAGAATAAGGAGATAAAGCCAAAATATGTTAGACATTTGCAGAACTTTGCATTAACAAATAGAAATGATCCTCTATAATTTCACAGCAATAATATTTTTCATCCACAGATCATCAATGGATATTTTGTGCATTACTTTGCTCCCAGCGCACTTGAAAGGGTCCCGAAAAATATGGTGTTTGTTATTGACTCTAGCCTGTCCATGCTTGGCCGGAAGATAAAACAGGTTAATACTATGTAAGATTGATCGGACAATCATAGTGCACATCATCTACTATGCTCCAGAGCTGTCCTCACTATTCTGCTGGTGCAGTCACTTGTGTACATACATTACATTACTGATCCTGAGTTACATCCTGTATTATACCCCAGAGCTGCACTCACTATTCTGCTGGTGCAGTCACTGTGTACATACATTACATTACTGATCCTGAGTTACATCCTGTATTATACTCCAGAGCTGCACTCACTATTCTGCTGGTGCAGTCACTGTGTACATACATTACATTACTGATCCTGAGTTACATCCTGTATTATACTCCAGAGCTGCACTCACTATTCTGCTGGTGCAGTCACTGTGTACATACATTACATTACTGATCCTGGGTTACATCCTGTATTATACTCCAGAGCTGCACTCACTATTCTGCTGGTGCAGTCACTGTGTACATAAATTACATTACTGACTCCTGGGTTACATCCTGTATTATACCCAGAGCTGCACTCACTATTCTGCTGGTGCAGTCACTGTGTACATACATTACATTACTGATCCTGAGTTACATCATGTATTATACTCCAGAGCTGCACTCACTATTCTGCTGGTGCAGTCACTGTGTACATACATTACATTACTGATCCTGAGTTACATCCTGTATTATACCCCAGAGCTGCACTCACTATTCTGCTGGTGCAGTCACTGTGTACATACATTACATTACTGATCCTGAGTTACATCCTGTATTATTCCCCAGAGCTGCACTCACTATTCTGCTGGTGCAGTCACTGTGTACATAAATTACATTACTGATCCTGGGTTACATCCGGTATTATACTCCAGAGCTGCACTCACTATTCTGCTGGTGCAGTCACTGTGTACATACATTACATTACTGATCCTGGGTTACATCCTGTATTATACTCCAGAGCTGCACTCACTATTCTGCTGGTGCAGTCACTGTGTACATACATTACATTACTGATCCTGAGTTACATCCTGTATTATACCCCAGAGCTGCACTCACTATTCTGCTCGTGCAGTCACTGTGTACATACATTACATTACTGATCCTGAGTTACATCCTGTATTATACTCCAGAGCTGCACTCACTATTCTGCTGGTGCAGTCACTGTATACATACATTACATTACTGATCCTGAGTTACATCCTGTATTATACTCCAGAGCTGCACTCACTATTCTGCTGGTGCAGTCACTGTGTACATACATTAAATTATTGATCCTGAGTTACATCCTGTATTATTCCCCAGAGCTGCACTCACTATTCTGCTGGTGCAGTCACTGTGTACATACATTACATTACTGATCCTGAGTTACCTCCTGTATTATACCCAGAGCTGCGCTCACTATTCTGCTGGTGGAGTCACTGTGTACATACATTACATTACTGATCCTGAGTTACATCCTGTATTATACTCCAGAGCTGCACTCACTATTCTGCTGGTGCAGTCACTGTGTACATACATTAAATTATTGATCCTGAGTTACATCCTGTATTATTCCCCAGAGCTGCACTCACTATTCTGCTGGTGCAGTCACTGTGTACATACATTACATTACTGATCCTGAGTTACATCCTGTATTATACTCCAGAGCTGCACTCACTATTCTGCTGGTGCAGTCACTGTGTACATACATTAAATTATTGATCCTGAGTTACATCCTGTATTATTCCCCAGAGCTGCACTCACTATTCTGCTGGTGCAGTCACTGTGTACATACATTACATTACTGATCCTGAGTTACATCCTGTATTATACTCCAGAGCTGCACTCACTATTCTGCTGGTGCAGTCACTGTGTACATACATTACATTACTGATCCTGAGTTACATCCTGTATTATACCCCAGAGCTGCACTCACTATTCTGCTCGTACAGTCACTGTGTACATAAATTACATTACTGATCCTGAGTTACCTCCTGTATTTTACTCCAGAGCTGCACTCACTATTCTGCTGGTGCAGTCACTGTGTACATACATTAAATTATTGATCCTGAGTTACATCCTGTATTATTCCCAGAGCTGCACTCACTATTCTGCTGGTGCAGTCACTGTGTACATACATTACATTACTAATCCTGAGTTACATCCTGTATTATACTCCAGAGCTGCACTCACTATTCTGCTGGTGCAGTCACTGTGTACATACATTATTGATCCTGGGTTACATCCTGTATTATACTCCAGAGCTGCACTCACTATTCTGCTGGTGCAGTCACTGTGTACATACATTACATTACTGATCCTGAGTTACATCCTGTATTATACCCAGAGCTGCACTCACTATTCTGCTCGTACAGTCACTGTGTACATACATTACATTACTGATCCTGAGTTACCTCCTGTATTTTACTCCAGAGCTGCACTCACTATTCTGCTGGTGCAGTCACTGTGTACATACATTAAATTATTGATCCTGAGTTACATCCTGTATTATTCCCAGAGCTGCACTCACTATTCTGCTGGTGCAGTCACTGTGTACATACATTACATTACTAATCCTGAGTTACATCCTGTATTATACTCCACAGCTGCACTCACTATTCTGCTGGTGCAGTCACTGTGTACATACATTATTGATCCTGGGTTACATCCTGTATTATACTCCAGAGCTGCACTCACTATTCTGCTGGTGCAGTCACTGTGTACATACATTACATTACTGATCCTGAGTTACATCCTGTATTATACTCCAGAGCTGCACTCACTATTCTGCTGGTGCAGTCACTGTGTACATACATTACATTACTGATCCTGGTTACATCCTGTATTATACTCCAGAGCTGCACTCACTATTCTGCTGGTGCAGTCACTGTGTACATAAATTACATTACTGATCCTGGGTTACATCCTGTATTATACCCCAGAGCTGCACTCACTATTCTGCTGGTGCAGTCACTGTGTACATACATTACATTACTGATCCTGAGTTACATTCTGTATTATACTCCAGAGCTGCACTCACTATTCTGCTGGTGCAGTCACTGTGTACATACATTACATTACTGATCCTGGGTTACATCCTGTATTATACTCCAGAGCTGCACTCACTATTCTGCTGGTGCAGTCACTGTGTACATAAATTACATTACTGATCCTGGGTTACATCCTGTATTATACCCCAGAGCTGCACTCACTATTCTGCTGGTGCAGTCACTGTGTACATACATTACATTACTGATCCTGAGTTACATTCTGTATTATACTCCAGAGCTGCACTCACTATTCTGCTGGTGCAGTCACTGTGTACATACATTACATTACTGATCCTGAGTTACATCCTGTATTATACCCCAGAGCTGCACTCACTATTCTGCTGGTGCAGTCACTGTGTACATACATTACATTACTGATCCTGAGTTACATCCTGTAGCTCTTTTTATTATAAAAAATATAAACAATACATACCATAATAAATTTCTAACTGTACATAAATGAACATTGCTAAGATAAATAACAGAAACAAAAGAAACCAGCTTCAAAACAAAATTAAACCAAAAAGTCCAGAGTCCTTAGTCCTTTCTCTCCTTCAGAACTATTGCAGCTCCAAAGGACCCCCAGCAGGGACATTATCATTAAACAAAATTAAATATAAGACATAAAAGAAACATGCACACACACTCACACTGACACACAATCACGCACCTCCCCAAAAAAAAAGAAAAAAAGGCCTCACCTGGCCATACATACAACACAACCTATATATAAACGCTACTATATACACTAAGATATGGAATTTATTTTTTTTTTTCCCTCACCACACCACAGGTCCATGAGTTGATGCCCTTTTCACAGCAAACTTGATGGGTCCATGAAAGTTTATGCCCTTAGAAAATTTTTCGGGTCCACGGCAGGTTCCATGCCCTCCCCCCACACAAACACCCCCACCCAACCTAAACTATACCCCCCCAAACATATAACTATTTACACTTATATACAAAACATTACATTAACAGACCTACCACACAAAACACTACATTACATTACATTAACTACACTTTGCTTAAACCACAACATTATAAACATTTACACTGTACACTGACCACATAACTTGCAAGGCCCAAGTTCAGCGCCTGCAAGCCCAATATTCATTATTTCCTGAATTTACAAAACAAAAAGCTAAATGTGCCACACACCAGCCCACCACCGGGAAACTGGAGTCCTAAGAGGCCCCGTCCCTAACCACCAACACACGCACCCTGTCCCTCACCAACTAAATCTGCCCCTAAAAGAAAAGAAACTGACCCTAACTATCCCTACCTGCCCCTACCTATCCCTACTCTACCTAGCTTATCAAAACTAACTATCTAGCTATCCCTAAACTGGCCCTCCCTGTCCCTATCTGACCCTACTTTTCTCTCCCTCAACACCCACACCACCTTATCTTACCCTACCAACAATCTCACACAGACCAGCTCTCCCTAAGGCACGTTAAAGGAGAAACCCCTCCAAAGCCAAGAGGCCCTCCTCGCGCCCAGCCTCTCGAACTCCAAAGAGCGCACCTTCCCCAGGTCACCCAAGATGTTTCTAAGCACCTCATCCTGGGGGAGGACTTTCCGCTGCGTGGAAACTAAACACCGTGCACTCCAAGTGTGGAACCTAATGACTACACTAACCAGGAATAAAGTGCTCCGTTCTCGGCCACCCAGGGATCTGAATGCCCCATAAGCCCACTCCGGATAAGAAAGGGACGCCAGCCTAGGCCAGCCTATGGAAGCACCCACCCTGTTGTAGACCCCTGTATTAAAGGGACACTGAAGGAGGAAGTGCTCCATGCTTTCCAACATGTCGCCACACTCCTCACGGGGACAACCCCGATCATCGGAGCTCCTGCACTTCAGGTTGTCCCTTACATACAGCCTCCCATGGAAGCAGCGCCAGGCCAAGTCCCAAAACTTCAAGGGGATCCGCTTGGAATTTAATAACCCAAGCCCAACCTCCAGATCCCGGCCTGGGCAATCCTTGAGCACCAGGGGCTTCTGGAAATGGGTCAACAGAACCCTGCTGTCAAGGAATTTCCTCGACATGGTCCTGATTTCCCACATTCCCAGACCCCACCGGCGGATCACCTTCAGAATCGGGGTAGCATAAGCCGGGAGATGTCCGTGCGGTGTGCGCAGGTCCTTCACCTGCCCTCCTGTCTCCCATTCCTGGAAGAAAGGTCGAAACCAACCCCTGCAGGAGAATACCCACGGAGGAGCCCTCTCTAAATAGAGGTTGGCAACATTGATCTTAAGAAAGGTGTTTATCAGAAACACCACCGGGTTGACCATACCCAACCCACCTAGTCTCCTCGTGCGGTACGTGACCTCTCTCTTAATTAGGTTAAGCCTGTTCCCCCATAACAGCTGGAAGAAAAGGCTATAGACCCGTGTCCAGAGAGGCTCTGGCAAGACGCAGACACTGCTCAGGTATATTAACAAGGGAAGCAGAAAGCCTTTGGCCAAGTTGACCCTTTCCCTCAGGGTTAAAGACCAACCCTTCCACTGGTCCACCTTTTGGGCGGCGATCTTAAGTCTGCCCTCCCAATTTTGCTGGGGGTAGTCCCCGGGGCCAAATTCGATGCCTAGGATTTTGGCGGAGGTCTGGGGCCCTGGAAGGGTGTCCGGGAGATCAAAACTAGGATCTTCCCCTCCCAGCCAGAGACTTTCGCACTTTTCCCGGTTGATCATGGACCCGGACGCCTCCGAGTAGCGTTCGACCTCAGACATGACCCAATCCGCCTCCTCTCTCGAGGACACAAAGAGGGAGACGTCGTCAGCGTACGCTACCACCCTCAGAGTGGCCCCCGGCTCCGCCCGGTCCATCCCGACTCCCACCAACGGTCCACGATCTACCCTCCTCAAGAAGGGATCGATCGCGAACACGTATAAAAGTGGGCTCAGAGGACAACCCTGGCGGACCCCGGAACTCACCTCAAAAGGGTGACCAACCCAACCGTTCACGAGTGGAAAAGTCTCAGCCCCCTGGTATAAGGTCTCTAACCAATTTACAAACCTCCCAGGCAGACCGTACCTCAAAAGGACAGACCAGAGGTACTCGTGATTCACCCGGTCAAAGGCCTTTGCTTGATCTAAGGACAGCAAGTACCCCTTCCAGTGACCCGCCCTGCCCTGCTCCACTGCCTCTCGGACACCGAGCACAGCACTAAAAGTACTGCGGCCTGGAACAGAGCAGTGCTGAGCCCCCGAAAGGAGCTGGGGTGCAAACTTCACCAGCCGATTAAACAGCACCTTTGCCAGAACCTTCCGGTCCACATTGAGAAGCGCTATGGGACGCCAGTTCTCAATACGGGACGAGTCCTTACCCTTTGATAGGATAATCAGGGCTGACCTCCTCATTGAGCTGGGAAGAGCACCCGAGAAAAGGCACTCATTAAACACCTCAGTCAAGAGGGGGACCAAGGAGTCCCTAAAGGCCTTGTAAAACTCGGATGTTAAGCCATCCGGACCTGGCGATTTTTTGGGCCGAAGCCCATCAATGGCCAGTCTCACTTCCTCTTCCCTGATTGCCTCTACCAAAACATCAAGAGAGGGGTCATCTCCTGGCTCAGGAATGGTCTCAGCCAGGAAAGCCGACATCCCGTCTCGATCCAGATCCCTCTTTTCCAAGAGGTGCGAGTAGAAGGATCTGACCACCTCCAGGATCCCTGATTTGGATCGGTTCAGGGAACCCGTACTGTCGATCAGTCCTGTCACCATCTTACAATTCACTGACATCTTACAGTTTCTGTAAGGGTCGGGCGAGCGGTACCTCCCGAAATCCCTCTCAAAAACCAAAGATGTGTGCCTATCATACTGACACCTCTTGAGCAAAGACTTCACCCTGGAGATCCCCTCACGGTCACCCCCAGTCGAGACGAGCTGCTCGAGTTTCCTCCTCAAAGCCTGATACAAGCGGTGCCTGTTCAGACTCCTGAGGCTCGAGAGCTGACGGAAGAACCCCGCCACCCTCTCTTTGAAGATCCTCCACCACTCAGACTTACTGCTACAGAGATCCAAAAGCGGTACCTGGCTCTGAAGAAATTCCTCAAAGGACTGTCTCACTTCCGCTTCTTCCAACAGGGATGAATTCAGCTTCCACAGCCCTCTTCCCATCCGGGGCGTCTCTGTAACATTCAGAGAAAAGAAAACTAAACAGTGATCGGAGAACTCCACCTCAACGGCGGACACTGCAGAAAAGATGGCATCCTCCTTCAAAAAAAACCTATCTATCCTAGACCTACAGCTACCTCTATGAAAGGTGAAACCCCCGTGACCTGGGGTGTGCTGGATGTGGACATCCACCAGGCGAGCTTCGCTAGCTATACTATTTAATGCTGTACTATCGTAAGCCAGGTGGCCTCCGGGGCCCCCCCTATCACGGGATCTCGTAATGGTGTTAAAATCCACACCGAAGACCACCTGCCGGCTCGTAAAAAGAAAGGGCTTGATCTTCATGAAGAGACATTTGCGGTCCCACTTAGATTGTGGACCATAGATGTTTATGAGCCGAAGCTCCTGTCCCCTCATGAAAACGTCTAAGACCAGGCACCTCCCCATTTCTATCTCAATAACCCGTCGGCATTCCACCTCCGCGGTCTTAAAAAGGACCGCCACCCCGCTATACGGCTCGGCCGCAAGAGACCAGTATGAGGGCCCACACCTCCACTCCTTCCTGGCTTTATGGATGGCCCCCATGTCTGTTAGTCGGGTCTCTTGCAAAAACAAAATTTCAGCCTCAAATCGGGTGAAAAAATCAAAGGCCGCAAATCTGGCCGCATCTGACTTAATACTGGCGACATTAATGGACGCCAGAGTCAACGGGGTGAGTTCCGCCATCATGGGTGATTGGGTTAGATGGCCTTCTTCTTCCCCACCCCGTCTTTCCCATCTTTCCCCTCCGAAGAGGGGTCTGATCCCTTCCGTTTTAGGGAAGACGAGGTATCCATCCCCATGGTCTCCTTGCCTCCGGGCTCCAGGTCTGTCCCCCCCCCAGAGGAAACAGCGTCCCCTGGGGGACAGACTCCGCCATCCCCTGAAAGCCCCCCAGATTGCGCCCCCGGCCCCTCGCCCCCGACCTCCGTCCCAGCAGGGTCGTCGAGGGCTTGGTACCGGTTGGAGAGGGCGATCAGAGGGGAGCCGGTGAGCCCTTCCGTTGGCATACTTACGGTCGGGGGAGGAGGTTTGGAAGGCTTAACACCTTCTTCTTCCTCCTTCCGGTACGCTTTTTATCACCCTTCTCTACTGTAGGCTGATCCGTGACCTCCTCATCCACACTTTCATACTGGGAGGAGTTGTCGGAGTCAGCCAGGTTTTCCTCCCTCTCCAACCTCCTGATCTCCTCGCATACCTCTTCCTCCCCCGGGGCCTCAGAGACACCGGCCACCGGCCTAGAGGGGAGGGCAGGCATCACCCCAGTTGCCTGAGGCTCTCCCTGCCCCTCACCCCCGTGGCGATTTTCCTGTCTCCTCTGGTAAGAGGGACCTCTATTGGCCTTGTCCTTCCTCACTGGCCCCTTAGCCCCTCTCCCGCCACCACCACCTGCCACAGCAGAGGTCGCGCCGCCAGGGGTTGCCTCCTCATGGTCTCCCCCCACCGGGCCTGCAGCGGCATTGGTAAAGGAGCGAGGGCAGCGGCTATACGGGTGACCTAGGTCACCACACAGGTGGCACCGAATGTCCTTGCAAGATGCGGCGAGATGACCTACCCCACCACACAAGGCACATTTCTGCACCTTGCAGCTTGCGCTGAAGTGGCGGGGATCACCGCACTTGTGGCAGACCTTCGGCTGCCCTGGTAGAAGACCAGGATCCTGTCCCTCCCTAGGAACGCCGAGGAAGGGATGTGGGTGACGGTACCCCCTGGGACCTTCAACTTCATCATGAAGGTCCAGCCCCCCGACCAGATACCGAACTCGTCCCGATTTTTTTTGGGGACGTCCGTGACTTCCCCATAACGGGAAAGCCACGTCATGATGTCAACGCCGGAGAGTGACTCGTTACAAGTCACCACGGTCACTCTCTTAACGGCATTTTGGCGAGACAACGCCTGTACAGCGAAGTCTCGCCATCCGGGCTCCCCCTTCACCAGCTCGTAATTAGACCAGAAGAGCTCTAGCCCCTCCGGCCGAACGAAACTGATGTCGAAGAATAGGGTGGCCGAGGGATGGATCAGGGCAAAGATGTCCATCGCCCTGAAGCCCATCTTCAGGAGGAGCTCCACCACCCCTACTCCTGGGTGGGCAAGCTTCACCGCCCCTCCAGCGAAGACGGACCACATTCCTCCTGGCCGGCCCTTGCCCGGCTGTCGGGAGGGACCAAATGGTTTCCCCCTCCCTTCTATCTTGGAAGGCAGCCAGGCCATGTCTCTCCAACCAGAAAGACAAGTCCACCTCTCTTCCCTCTACATTGACCGACCGCTCTCCTTTTTTAAGGGCCTCCAGAAAACGGCGGTGCAAAACGCCGTCCCCAGAGTCCGGAGGCAAGGAGACCCCCCGAGAACCCCCCGGAGCCCCAGCCACAACCCCCGCAAAAGAACGGGTCTCACTGCTGGGGGGCCAGATGGGCCAGCCCCTCCCTCACCAACACTCACTCCCTCCGCATTCACTCCCACATCCACATCCACGTCACTCATGTCACTCACCTCACTCATACCATTCACCTCAGCCAATTCATCAGAATTTTCAATATTATTTTCCTTGCTGTTTCGTTTTTTACCTGCTGGGGGCCCTGGCTGATCGGTACTCTGCCCGTATTGTTTTTGCCCAGGAGTACTGCTGCCCCTTTACGAGCCGCAGAACAGAGCCCACCTAGTAAGCTCTGCCTGGGCTCAGGAGCAGCAGCACTTCCTGAGCTCTCTGGCTCCATTTTTTTTTCTGTTGTTACATTTGGGGCAGGGACAGGCTCTGCCTCTGCACCCTGCCCCCCACTGGAAACCTGTGCTGGCTTCTCTTGGGGCACCGGAGCCCCCGCACCACCAGATGGAGGTAAGCGGGCCGGGGACCCCGGCAACCCCTTGCCAGCTCTCTCGGGCATTGTTTTGGGTGGGACAGAAGGCAGCGGGCCCGCCGAGGCCACGCCCCCCCCGCTGGTCACGGCAATGGCGGGTAGAGCGAAGGCCCGAAAGGCCACGCTCCCCCCGCCAGCCGTGAGCACAGCGAGCGGAGCTGCGGCCGCCGAGGCCACGCCCCCACCGCCAGCCGCAGTCATAGCGGGTGAGGCAGCAGCCCGCAAGGCTACGCCCCCCCCGCCAGACGTGACAATAGCGGGTGGGACAGCGGCTGAGGAGGACACGCCCCCCTCACAGGCCACCACCGCCTTCTTGTACCCACCACTCGCTTTTGGCAAGGTCGGCCACTCCCCTCGGCGCCCAGCGGCGGCGGGGCCCCCGGCACGGACCCCTTATTGGATCGACGCGCAGAGGACCCCGACCCTGCCGCGGACACCGCCAGGGGAGCGACCAACAGCTTGCACTTTTTAACTTGCTGCCTTACGGCAGACTCCGCGCCCTTTCTTGGTCTCTGGACCCCCAAAAATGATCCAGTCTGAGCGGATCCGCGTGTGGGGGGCCCAGAGACCCCAGCTCTCGCCGCCAGAGATGCGGCCCTGGCTGTACCGACTCCAGGTGCCGGGCCAGCCCCCGCTGCCACAGAGGACTGGGCCCGAGCACCACCACCATCAACAACACGGCACCGACACTCTCCATATCGCTGCCTGAGTCCGAGCTGCCACCACCAGACATGGCACCCAGACCCGGGCAGACTCTTCTCCCCCGCTCCCTTGCTGCGGACCCACCACAGGGCCCGAGCCGGGGTGGGTAGCGGGTTCCACACAACGGGACAGGGGGGCCCCAGGAAGGGGAGCATAGACGAATTTGTCTATGGTGGTGACTCTGGCTTTTTTTTTTTTTTTTCTTCCCCTTCCCGGTTGCCCCATCCTCGCAGATCTCATCCCCAAACAACAGCTCGCCAAACCGTGCTGGGGACTCGATCTGCCGCACTTGTTGCAGGATGAGGCAGCCCCCCTCACTGCTGATTACCACTCCCGCCATCCTCCCCTCGCCCCACTTTCCTCCGAATTACTGGAGTCCGGTGGGAGGGCCACTTGCTCGGGGGCTATCCCGCTGCATGAACCTGGGCGTTTACACTCACCAGGTCTTCAGGTGGGACTGGCGCAGATACCTCACAGCCGCCATTTTCCTCCTTCTCCTCCTCCACCTGGCTGGCGCCTCCTGACCCCCCAGGAGACCCACCGGTCAGGGCCCTGAACCGGTCGTCGTTTTTGGCTTCTCCTCGAAAGGGCCGCTCCCAGCCAGATCTCTGCCCTCCGTTTTTCCAGATCTGTAATTGACCCCTTCAGCCTCTGCACCGTGGCGGTGACCTCTGCTCTCCTTGAGGCAGGGAGCTTGTTCTTCGCCATGATGCGTGCTCCCTTCAACTCCTCCCGGAGTCTCCTTAGCTGTTTGGCGGCCTCCTCGTATTCGCAGAGGTGCGCGTGGATGCGGGAGCCATAGGTGGTGACAGGCTCCCCCGCTGCCTTGGAGCCCCAGATGTTGGGGGGCTCCACCACCGCACCTCCGCTGGCCGCCTCTCCTCCTCCTCCTCCTCCGGAAGGAGTAACCGCCCACGGTCCCAGCCCGGGGGTCTTGGTTCCTGGGGTCTTGCGGCCCCCCGAGTGCTTTTTCCTCGCCATCTCCCCTGGGACCGGCTAGATGGTATGGCCTCCTGCGGGTATGTGAGGCCTCCCACCCCCAGCCGCCTTGCTGGAGGGTGGGAGCCGGCGCACGGTCCCAGGGATAAGTGTCTCCTGTGGGAAGGCAGGCAGGTGGACCAGGGAAAAAAAAAATCCTTCCTTTGCAGAGATCTTTCGAAGCAGCTGCAGACACCGAGCACACGTCAAGCTCCGCCCCTTCCTGTGTGAGAACTCCAGAGCTGCACTCACTATCTTTGCTGGGCAGTCACTGTGTACATACATTACATTATGATCCTGAGTACATCCTGTATTATACTCCAGAGCTGCAACTCACTATTCTGCTGGTGCAGTCACTGTGTACATACATTACTGATCCTGGGTTACATCCTGTATTATACTCCAGAGCTGCGACTCACTATTCTGCTGGTGCAGTCACTGTGTACATACATTACTGATCCTGAGTTACATCCTGTATTATACTCCAGAGCTGCACTCACTATTCTGCTGGTGCAGTCACTGTGTACTACTTTACATTACTGATCCTGTGTTACATCCTGTATTATACTCCAGAGCTGCCTCACTATTCTGCTGGTGCAGTCACTGTGTAATACTTTACATTACTGATCCTGAGTTACATCATGTATTATACCCCAAGACTGCACTCAATATTCTGCTGGTGGAGTCACTGTGTATCATACATTTACATTACTGATCCGAGTTTCTCCTATATTATACTCCGAGCTGCACTCACTATTCGGCTGGGGCAAATCACTGTGTTACATACATTAAACTGATCCTGAGTTTACCTCCTGTTATTATACCCAGAGCTGCACTACTATTCTGCCTGGTGCAGTCACTTGTGTACATACATTACATTACTGATCCTGATGTTACATCCTGTATTATACGTCCAGGCTGCACTCCTATTCTGCTGGTGCAGTCACTGTGTACTACATTACATTACGTCCTGAGTTACCTCCTGTATTATACCCCCCCAGAGGCCTGCATCACTTTTCCTGCGGTGCAGTCACTGTGTTCATACATTACTTTACTGATCCTGAGTTACTTCCTGTATTTTCCCAGAGCTCACTCCTTTTCTGATGGCTGGAGTCACTGTGTACATTCTTACATTACTGATCCTGAGTTACATCTTGTATTATACTCCAGAGCGCAACTCACTATTCTGCTGGGGCAGTCACTGTGTACATACATTACATTACTGATCCTGAGTTTACCTCCTGTATTAAACTCCAGAGCTGCACTCACTATTCTGCTGGTGCAGTCACTATGTACATACATTACATTACTGATCCTGAGTTCCCTCCTGTATTATACTCCAGAGCTGCACTCACTATTCTGCTGGTGCAGTCACTGTGTACATACATTATATTACTGATCCTGAGTTACATCCTGTATTATACCCCAGAGCTGCACTCACTATTCTGCTGGTGCAGTCCTGTGTACATACATTACATTCTGATCCTGAGTTAAATCCTGTATTATACCCAGAGCTGCACTCACTATTCTGCTGGTGCAGTCACTGTGTACATACATTACATTACTGATCCTGAGTTACATCCTGTATTATACTCCCAGAGCTGCACCCACTATTCTGCTGGTGCAGTCACTGTGTACATACTTTACATTACTGATCCTGAGTTACATCCTGTATTATACCCAGAGCTGCACTCACTATTCTGCTGGTGCAGTCACTGTGTACATACATTACATTACTGATCCTGAGTTACATCCTGTATTATACTCCAGAGCTGCAGTCACTAATCTGCTGGTGCAGTCACTGTGTACATACATTACATTACTGATCCTGAGTTACATCCTGTATTATACTCCAGAGCTGCACTCACTATTCTGCGGTGCAGTCACTGTGTACATACATTACATTACTGATCCTGAGTTACATCCTGTATTATACTCCAGAGCTGCACTCACTATTCTGCTGGTGCAGTCACTGTGTACATACATTACATTACTGATCCTGAGTTACATCCTGTATTATACTCCAGAGCTGCACTCACTATTCTGCTGGTGCAGTACTGTGTACATACATTACATTACTGATCCTGAGTTACATCCTGTATTATACTCCAGAGCTGCACTCACTATTCTGCTGGTGCAGTCACTGTGTACATACATTACATTACTGATCCTGAGTTACATCCTGTATTATACTCCAGAGCTGCACTCACTATTCTGCTGGTGCAGTCACTGTGTACATACATTACATTACTGATCCTGAGTTTACATCCTGTATTATACCCCAGAGCTGCACTCACTATTCTGCTGGTGCAGTCACTGTGTACATACATTACATTACTGATCCTGAGTTACATCCTGTATTATACTCCAGAGCTGCACTCACTATTCTGCTGGTGCAGTCACTGTGTACATACATTACATTACTGATCCTGAGTTACATCCTGTATTATACTCCAGAGCTGCACTCACTATTCTGCTGGTGCAGTCACTGTGTACATACATTACATTACTGATCCTGAGTTACATCCTGTATTATACTCCAGAGCTGCACTCACTATTCTGCTGGTGCAGTCACTGTGTACATACATTACATTACTGATCCTGAGTTACTCCTGTTTTATACTCCAGAGCGCACTCACTATTCTGCTGGTGCAGTCACTGTGTACATACATTACATTACTGATCCTGAGTTACATCCTGTATTATACTCCAGAGCAGCACTCACTATTCTGCTGGTGCAGTCACTGTGTACATACATTACATTACTGATCCTGAGTTACATCCTGTATTATACCCCAGAGCTGCACTCACTATTCTGCTGGTGCAGTCACTGTGTACATACATTACATTACTGATCCTGAGTTACATCCTGTATTATACCCCAGAGCTGCACTCACTATTCTATTGGTGCAGTCACTGTGTACATACATTACATTACTGATCCTGAGTTACATCCTGTATTATACTCCAGAGCAGCACTCACTATTCTGCTGGTGCAGTCACTGTGTACATTACATTACTGATCCTGAGTTACATCCTGTATTATACTCCAGAGCTGCACTCACTATTCTGCTGGTGCAGTCACTGTGTACATACATTACTGATCCTGAGTTACATCCTGTATTATACCCCAGAGCTGCACTCACTATTCTGCTGGTGCAGTCACTGTGTACATACATTACTGATCCTGAATTACATCCTGTATTATACCCCAGAGCTGCACTCACTATTCTGCTGGTGCAGTCACTGTGTACATACATTACATTACTGATCCTGAGTTACATCCTGTATTATACTCCAGAGCTGCACTCACTATTCTGCTGGTACAGTCACTGTGTACATACATTACATTACTGATCCTGAGTTACATCCTGTATTATACTCCAGAGCTGCACTCACTATTCTGCTGGTGCAGTCACTGTGTACATACATTACATTACTGATCCTGAGTTACATCCTGTATTATACTCCAGAGCTGCAGTCACTAATCTGCTGGTGCAGTCACTGTGTACATACATTACATTACTGATCCTGAGTTACCTCCTGTATTATACCCCAGAGCTGCACTCACTATTCTGCTGGTGCAGTCACTGTGTACATACATTACATTACTGATCCTGAGTTACCTCCTGTATTATACCCCAGAGCTGCACTCACTATTCTGCTGGTGCAGTCACTGTGTACATACATTACATTACTGATCCTGAATTACATCCTGTATTTATACCCAGAGCTGCACTCACTATTCTGCTGGTGCAGTCACTGTGTACATACATTACTGATCCTGAGTTACATCCTGTATTATACTCCAGAGCTGCACTCACTATTCTGATGGAGCAGTCACTGTGTACATACATTACATTACTGATCCTGAGTTACATCCTGTATTATGCTCCAGAGCTGCACTCACTATTCTGATGGAGCAGTCACTGTGTACATACATTACATTACTGATCCTGAGTTACATCCTGTATTATACTCCAGAGCTGCACTCACTATTCTGATGGAGCAGTCACTGTGTACATACATTACATTACTGATCCTGAGTTACCTCCTGTATTATACTCCAGAGCTGCACTCACTATTCTGCTGGTGCAGTCACTGTGTACATACATTACTGATCCTGAGTTACATCCTGTATTATTCTCCAGAGCTGCACTCACTATTTCTGGTGCAGTCACTGTGTACATACATTACATTACTGATCCTGAGTTACATCCTGTATTATACCCCAGAGCTGCACTCACTATTCTGCTGGTGCAGTCACTGTGTACATACATTACATTGCTGATCCTGAGTTACATCCTGTATTATACTCCAGAGCTGCACTCACTATTCTGCTGGTGCAGTTACTGTGTACATACATTACATTACTGATCCTGAGTTACATCCTGTATTATACTCCAGAGCTGCACTCACTATTCTGCTGGTGCAGTCACTATGTACATACATTATTAAAAAATATAAAGATAATAAATACATTACATTACTGATCCTGAGTTACATCCTTATATACTCTAGAGCTGCACTCACTATTCTGCTGGTGCAGTCACTGTGTACATACATTACATTACTGATCCTGAGTTACATCCTGTATTATACTCCAGAGCTGCACTCACTATTCTGCTGGTGCAGTTACTGTGTACATACATTACATACTGATCCTGAGTTACATCCTGTATTATACCCAGAGCTGCACTCACTATTCTGCTGGTGCAGTCACTGTGTACATACATTACATTACTGATCCTGAGTTACATCCTGTATTATACTCCAGAGCTGCACTCACTATTCTGCTGGTGCAGTCACTGTGTCACATACATTACATTACTGATCCTGAGTTATCTCCTGTATTATACTCCAGAGCTGCACTCACTATTCTGCTGGTGCAGTCACTGTGTACATACATTACATTACTGATCCTGAGTTACATCCTGTATTATACCCCAGAGCTGCACTCACTATTCTGCTGGTGCAGTCACTGTGTACATACATTACATTACTGATCCTGAGTTACATCCTGTATTATACTCCAGAGCTGCACTCACTATTCTGCTGGTGCAGTCACTGTGTACATACATTACATTACTGATCCTGAGTTACATCCTGTATTATACTCCAGAGCTGCACTCACTATTCTGCTGGTGCAGTCACTGTGTACATACATTACATTACTGATCCTGAGTTACATCCTGTATTATACTCCAGAGCGCACTCACTATTCTGCTGGTGCAGTCACTGTGTACATACATTACATTACTGATCCTGAGTTACATCCTGTATTATACCCCAGAGCTGCACTCACTATTCTGCTGGTGCAGTCACTGTTACATACATTACATTACTGATCCTGAGTTACTCCTGTATTATACCCCAGAGCTGCACTCACTATTCTGCTGGTGCAGTCACTGTGTACATACATTACATTACTGATCCTGAGTTACATCCTGTATTATACTCCAGAGCAGCACTCACTATTCTGCTGGTGCAGTCACTGTGTGCATACATTACATTACTGATCCTGAGTTACATCCTGTATTATACCCAGAGCTGCACTCACTATTCTGCTGGTGCAGTCACTGTGTACATAATTACATTACTGATCCTGAGTTACATCCTGTATTATACTCCAGAGCAGCACTCACTATTCTGCTGGTGCAGTCACTGTGTACATACATTACATTACTGATCCTGAGTTACATCCTGTATTATACCCCAGAGCTGCACTCACTATTCTGCTGGTGCAGTCACTGTGTACATACATTACATTACTGATCCTGAGTTACATCCTGTATTATACCCCAGAGCTGCACTCACTATTCTATTGGTGCAGTCTCTGTGTACATACATTACATTACTGAACCTGAGTTACATCCTGTATTATACTCCAGAGCAGCACTCACTATTCTGCTGGTGCAGTCACTGTGTACATTACATTACTGATCCTGAGTTACATCCTGTATTATACTCCAGAGCTGCACTCACTATTCTGCTGGTGCAGTCACTGTGTACATAATTACTGATCCTGAGTTACATCCTGTATTATACCCCAGAGCTGCACTCACTATTCTGCTGGTGCAGTCACTGTGTACATACATTACTGATCCTGAATTACATCCTGTATTATACCCCAGAGCTGCACTCACTATTCTGCTGGTGCAGTCACTGTGTACATACATTACATTACTGATCCTGAGTTACATCCTGTATTATACTCCAGAGCTGCACTCACTATTCTGCTGGTGCAGTCACTGTGTACATACATTACATTACTGATCCTGAGTTACATCCTGTATTATACTCCAGAGCTGCAGTCACTAATCTGCTGGTGCAGTCACTGTGTACATACATTACATTACTGATCCTGAGTTACATCCTGTATTATACTCCAGAGCTGCACTCACTATTCTGCTGGTGCAGTCACTGTGTACATACATTACATTACTGATCCTGAGTTACATCCTGTATTATCCCCAGAGCTGCACTCACTATTCTGCTGATGCAGTCACTGTGTACATACATTACATTACTGATCCTGAGTTACATCCTGTATTATACCTCCAGAGCTGCACTCACTATTCTGCTGGGGCAGTCACTGTGTACATACATTACTGATCCTGAGTTACATCCTGTATTATACTCCAGAGCTGCACTCACTATCTGCTGGAGCAGTCACTGTGTACATACATTACTGATCCTGAGTAACATCCTGTATTATACTCCAGAGCTGCACTCACTATTCTGCTGGAGCAGTCACTGTGTACATACATTACTGATCCTGAGTTACATCCTGTATTATACTCCAGAGCTGCACTCACTATTCTGCTGGTGCAGTCACTGTGTACATACATTACATTACTGATCCTGAGTTACATCCTGTATTATACTCCAGAGCTGCACTCACTATTCTGCTGGTGCAGTCACTGTGTACATACATTACTGATCCTGAGTTACATCCTGTATTATACTCCAGAGCTGCACTCACTATTCTGCTGGTGCAGTCACTGTGTACATACATTACATTACTGATCCTGAGTTATATCCTGTATTATACTCCAGAGCTGCACTCACTATTCTGCTGGTGGAGTCACTGTGTACATACATTACTGATCCTGAGTTATATCCGGCATTATACTCCAGAGCTGCACTCACTATTCTGCTGGTGCAGTCACTGTGTACATACATTACATTACTGATCCTGAGTTACATCCTGTATTATACTCCAGAGCCGCACTCACTATTCTGCTGGTGCAGTCACTGTGTACATACATTACATTACTGATCCTGAGTTACATCCTGTATTATACTCCAGAGCTGCACTCACTATTCTGCTGGTGCAGTCACTGTGTACATACATTACATTACTGATCCTGAGTTACATCCTGTATTATACTCCAGAGCTGCACTCACTATTCTGCTGGTGCAGTCACTGTGTACATACATTACATTACTGATCCTGAGTTACCTCCTGTAGTATACCCAGAGCTGCACTCACTATTCTGCTGGTGCATCACTGTGTACATACATTACATTACTGATCCTGAGTTACATCCAGTATTATACTCCAGAGCTGCAGTCACTAATCTGCTGGTGCAGTCACTGTCTACATTAGTATTTATTCTAGTCCCTGTTCTCCTGCCTGTGTGACTTGATCTGTTCTTTGCATATAATACTGTAAACATTTGTGGATCTGACCGCAGACGTACGAGGCCTTCATCAAAATTCTGTCGGATTTACCGGTGACGGATCACTTTGGGATTCTGAAGTTCAGCAGCAGCGTCGTGAAGTGGAAAGATGAACTTGTGAAAGCAACGCCTGACAATATCCAAGGGGCGAAGGAATTTGTGAAAAAGATAAAGGCTCATGGAGGTGGGTAATATGGGAACTAGACGTGTGCAGAACTGCCTCACCCGTAGGTGCCGGATACTATAAGCGCATGTAAAAATGATGGTGTTCCATGATAATGACCTAATTATGGAGATGGCGGCCAGAATCACTGATCTCTGCTCTATTAATAGGGTCTGAATTTGAGGTCTTCCTTCTATCGCCCGTCTATGTCCTAGATGGAGATCTCCTTTAGCATCTGCTTGATTGTGACTGCTCCTCTATAAGGAGCGTAAAGAGTTGGGGTCTATGTTTGGTTTCATGATCTTTAATGGAGAATTTCTGTTTATACATCATCATATAAAACACCACAAATCCCATAATGTTGCTCCACAGTGTAAAATGAAGAGAAGCCAAGAATGCAATGATCTGTAATTCTTCAATGTTATTTGATAAAACTACTCATTTAGAAATTGATGGCAGTGACACCTCCCAGAGCAGTGTCCTCCATTATGTCCGGGCTGTGTCTACTATTATGTCCATTGTGCTTGGACCATGTACCTTATTGTACCTTAGTCGTGTCCACCATTGTCCCAGAGCTGTGTCCACCATTGTCCCAGGGCCGTGTCCACCATTGTGCCGTAGCAGTGTCCACTATTGTGCCAGGACCGTGTCCACCATTGTGCTTGGACCGTGTACCTTATTGTACCTTAGTCATGTCCACCATTGTCTGAGAGCCGTGTCCACCATTGTCCCAGAGCTGTGTCCACCATTGTCCCAGGGCCGTGTCCACCATTGTGCCGTAGCAGTGTCCACCATTGTGCCAGGGCCGTGTCCACCATTGTGCTTGGACCGTGTACCTTATTGTACCTTAGTCATGTCCACCATTGTCCGAGAGCCGTGTTCCACCATTGTCCCAGAGCTGTGTCCACCATTGTCCCAGGGCCGTGTCCACCATTGTGCCGTAGCAGTGTCCACCATTGTCACAGGGCCGTGTCCACCATTGTCCGAGAGCTGTGTCCACCATTGTCCCAGGGCCGTGTCCACCATTGTCCCAGGGCCGTGTCCACCATTGTGCCAGGGTCGTGTCCACCATTGTGCCAGGGTCGTGTCCACCATTGTGCCAGGGCCGTGTCCACCATTGTCCCAGGGCCGTGTCCACCATTGTGCTTGGACCGTGTACCTTACTGTACCTTAGTCGTGTCCACCATTGTGCAGCATGCCCTTCTTAAACAGTCTGTAAATATTGGAGAAGTGAGGAGACAATTGCTGGAGTTTTGGGAGAGGAACGTTGTTCCCTTCTTCTCTGGTGTTATATTTTCACTGCTCTACAGTTCGGGGTCTTTGCCAGATTTTTTCCTTTTATAATACATCAAATGTTTTCTATTGGTGGACGGTCCAGACTGCATGCGGCTGGTTCATTACCCAAACTCTTCTTCTGTGGAGCTGAGCTGTGTGATGAATGCGGTATGGGGTTTACCATTGTCCAGCTGAAATATACAAGGCCTTCAGCAGTAATGGCACCTTTCATGTGTGCGCTGCCCCTTCCATAGGCAGTAATGCCCCCTATATAGCAGAGGAGCAGAACAGTATGCGGATAACAAGCTGGATGGTCCCTTTCCTCGATAATAAGCTGGATGGTCCTTCTCCTCCATAACAAGCTGGACGGTCACTTTACTCAATAGCGAAGATGATGTTCCCTATCCTCGACAACAAACTGAATGCTTCATCTCCTTTCATAACAACTTGGATAGTCCCTCTCCTCGATATCAAGCTCTAACCTCCCTGCCGATATCACTGCATGGCTTCCCATCTCCAACCATGTTGATAGCCGACTTACTCACCACTCCTGGCCATGCTGTGAGTTCTGCCCTCTTCCTGCTGCCTGCTGAGTGCTCTCTGCTTGCTGTGTGCATACTTCCTGGCTGTATGCTTACGGCAGCGGCACCTGCACTTTCTGATTCTTAAAGGGACAGTATGCACATTCCTAATGTGTCCCCAGCCTATTGCCAAGAGGCACCGGGTACTTAAGGCATCTCCACCAAGGTCTGTGTCCAACTACTGAATTACTAGGTCCTGCCCTGTTTCTGTCACCCTGGGGGCTGTATGCCCAGGCCTGAATCCTCTGTCTTGAACTACAACCCCTGGCAAAAATTATGGAATCACCAGCCTTGGAGGATGTTCATTCAGTTGTTTTATTTTGTTGAAAAAAAGCAGATCACAGACGGCACAAAACTGAAGTCATTTCACATGGCAACATTCTGGCTTTAAGAAACACTAAAAGAAATCAAGAACAAATAATGTGGTAGTCATTAATGGTTATTTTTTTTAACCAAGCATAGGGGAAAAATTATGGAATCATGAAAAACAAACAAACAAACAAAAAAAAACACTCCAACACATCACTAGTATTTTGTTGCACCACCTCTGCCTTTTCCAGCAGCTTGCAGTCTCTGAGGCATGGACTTAATGAGTGTCACACAGTTCTCTTCATCAATCTGGCTCCAACTTTCTCTGATTGCTGTTGCCAGATCAGCTTTGCAGGTTGGAGCCTTGTCATGGACCATTTTCTTCAACTTCCACCAAAGATTTTCAGTTGGATTGAGATCCGGACTATTTGCGGGCTATGACATTGACCTTATGTGTCTTTTTTTTAAGGAATGTTTTCATAGTTTTTGATCTATCGCAGGATGCATTATCATCTTGAAAAATGATTTCATCACCCCAAACATTCTTTCAATTGATGGGATAAGAAAAGTAAGAAAATATCAACATAAACTTGTGCATTTATTGAAGATGTGATGACAGCCATCTCCCCAGTGCCTTTACCTGACATGCAGCCCCATATCATCAATGACTGTGGAAATTTGCATGTTCTGTTCAGGCAGTCATCTTTATAGATCTCATTGGAACGGCACCAAACAAAAGTTCCATCATCATCATCTTACCCAATGCTGATTCATCACTGAATATGACTTTCATCCAGTCATTCACAGTCCACGATTGCTTTTCCTTAGCCCATTATAACCTTGTTTTTTTCTGATTTAGGTGTTAATGATGGCTTTTGTTTAGCTTTTCTGTATGTAAATCCCATTTCCTTTAGGCGGTTTCTTACAGTTCGGTCACAGACGTTGACTCCAGTTTCCACCCATTCGTTCCTCATTTGTTGTGCATTTCCTGTTTTGGAGACATATTGCTTTAAGTTCCCGGTCTTGACGCTTTGATGTCTTCCTTGGTCTACCAGTATGTTTGCCTTTAACAACCTTCCCATGTTGTTTGTATTTGGTCCAGATTTTAGACACAACTGACTGTGAACAAACAACATCTTTTGAAACATTGTATGATGATTTACCCTCTTTTAAGAGTTTGATAATCCTCTCCTTTGTTTCAATTGACATCTCTCATGTTGGAGCCATGATTCATGTCAGTCCACTTGGTGCAACACCTCTCCAAGGTGTGATCAATCCTTTTTAGATGCAGACTAACAAGCAGATCTAATTTGATGCAGGTGTTAGTTTTGGGAATGAAAATTTACAGGGTGATTCCATAATTTTTTCCCTCAGTATTGAGTGATTCCATAATTTTTCCCCTATGCTTGGTTAAAAAAAAATAACCATTACTGACTACCACATTATTTGTTCTTGATTTCTTTTAGTGTTTCTTAAAGCGAGAAAGTTGCCATTTGAAATAACTTCAGTTTTGTGCCGTCTGTGATCTGCTTTTTTTCAACAAAATAAAACAACTGAATGAACATCCTCCAAGGCCGGTGATTCCATAATTTTTGCCAGGGGTTGTAGTACCCGTGGTCTGATTTTGTCTGAACTAAGTCCTAATTCCCTAAACCTGTTTGGTATCCTAGTCTGGAGTCATTCCTTACCCTGCTTGTCAGTCCTTGTTCCTGCTTCCTTAAACATCGCAGTATCTGTACCAGCACCTTCCCAGAGAAGCACGGCAGTATTTTCAGCAGCAGATGGAAAGGAAGGGAGACACAGTCATTACCAGTGGGTAGGCGGAGCCCACACAGGATAGAACACCTCAGATTAAAAAGAGTGTTGACCGGCCCCTCCAGCTTGGGCTCCTTCTACTCCAGCTCTCCAGTCTAAAATTTGAGGTCACAGAGGATAGTCGCTGCTGGAAGCAGCTCCTCAGAAAATTTTTTTATTTTTATCGGACAGAGACTTGGACCCCCGTGGTCTAGAGGTCTCAGGGGTCTCAGCGCTGCTGGACCCCCACCTCTCCCTTGGCGGATCTGCATTACCCTTTAAGGTGGTCCCTGCAGAACCCTGCCGGCCCTGGGGGATGAGGATTGCTTCCCTGGCGGAGACGCAAACCTCGCTTCTGGGGTCACTGCGTTCCCCGTCCTGGGGGAAGCTACGGGCACAGCGCCACAAATCTCTGGGGGTCCCTGTGGCGCTCAGCTGGGTGAGTACTCAACATTTTAATAATGTGTTTGAGTGCTTCAGCGGCCGCTGCGGCAGCCGCTGCTACATGTATTCATGTGTGGTGATTGTGTTCTTTTGTCCGCAGGTGGATGCCTGCAGGACATGGGAAACGGGGGGAGCGGAGAGCAGAGTCAGTCGCGCGCCTTTTTTGAAGCTTTCGCGGGCAGGAAGCGCTCTGAGCGCGCGCTTTACCCTGCCTCTCCTCTTCCGGCTTCTCTCCTCTAGCGCGGCGGCCATTACTGAAGGCCTCCTCGGGCTCCTCACTCTCCGCTCCCCCCGACCGACCAAAGGACACTGCACCGCGGCCAGCTGGGTGAGTTGCTTCTGCCTGTCGGGGCAGAAGTTTAACCCCCTCACCCCCACAGCGCAGGAGGTACTGCCACACTGAACGCTCCCGCTAGCGATCACAATAACGACGCATACTAATGCGATCGTTTTTTTTTGTGATCGTTTTAATGTCGCTAGTAGCTGCCACAGTGGCGATCTCATTGACGACGCATAAGTGGTTAGCGATCTCCTTAACGACTTTGGCGGTCATTGCGATGTACAATCAGCGCAATATGTTAGCGATCTCGTTGGCGTTCTTGTTTAATGTGGCATACCCTTGAGGCACTGTCCTGCAGCTGCTACCTCATAAGAGGCACCTGGGGCTCGCACACCCTTTTCATTAACAGGGGTTGTGGGGAGTCTGCGACATTAACCCCTTCTTAGGCGGTTAACCCTTAATTGGGGGACAGCTGGGGTAGCTCTCTCTTTAAGAGCTTTAACCCTTCAGCGTTCGTTTTGCCTTTAAGAAACCACACTGTTCTAGTTACTGACAGGTTTAACCTGCCATATACTGTGTGAGGACATGTCAGATCGGGGATACAGGAGGTGCGGACCGTCTCCCAGATCCGCTGCAGGATCAGTCTCACGTATCTGACACGCAGACCTCGACGGCGTCAAGCGCAGCGGTCGGAGGTGTCAATGATGTCAAAATGGAGGCCCTCGCTCGCTCTATTGATGGCCTTTCTGACCTTCTAGGTTATTGGGTGTCAGCTAGATCCTCTCATGGCAGGAAGCGTACAGGCCGGTGACTTCCTTCCCGCGTAGCGACTCGGAGATCTCGGGCATGGAGGGTTCCCCTTGAAGCTCGGATGGGGAGATGTCTGATTCAGATAAGGAGGATCGGCAGGGACACTCTGCCTCTCTTTTGGGCTGTACAGAGGCTTTTATTAAAGCCATGAGGGAGGCGTTACAGTTACCGGTGGAGGTAACTAGACGTCCTGGTAAGTCGGCCGGATGTTTCAGGAGTCGCATAGGTCGCGATCAGCCTTACCATCTCTGGATGAGCTTAATGAGGCAGTGAAGAAGAACGCCTGTGTCCAGATAAACGTTTTCAGGGGACACGGTTTTTTGAGACGCTGTATCCGTGTACGACGGAGTTGATTGATAATTGGATTCCTTCTCCTGAAGTGGATGTCCCTTTATCCCAGCTTAGCAAATCCTCATTACTTCCTGTTAAAGGGAAGGCGAGTTTGCAGGATCCGCTGGACAGAAAAACGGAGATGGCGGCGAAATCCATCTACGAGGCCGCGGGTCATGGATTCAGAGCAGTACTAGGGTCCATGTGTGCTTGTAAAGCTTCCCTAAGCTGGTTAGACCGTCTACGGATGGCGTGGCAAGATGGATCCCCACTATCCGAGGTAGAGGGGCTTTTCAAGTCATTAGAGGATGCAGCACGATATGGCAGTGATGCAGGTTTGGATACTGCGTCACTGCTGTCCAGGGCGCAATCATCGGCGGTCACAGTCAGAAGAGCACTGTGGCTTAGACAGTGGACCGGAGACGCGGTTTCCAAGCAAGGTTTGCTATCTTTAGCTTACAAGGGTGGTCAGCTATTTGGATCTGACCTCACGGAGCTGATTGCAAAGGCAAAAGAAACGGCTTTACCACAGCGAAGAGCTGTGACTTCTGCGTCTGGCAGGCATAGTGCCGGTAGTAGTCGGCGGTCCTTTCGGTCCAGGGACGGTTCGGTCAGCCCTCTTGGGGATCGGGTCGTTCCTCTTTTTCAGGAAAAAAGAACGCTCAAAAATCCTGCACTCCCTGGAAACAGAGCTTCCGCCAAGACAAGCGGGAAGCTGACAAAAAGCCCGCTAAGGCAGGACTGACGCCAGGGTCTCACTCGAGGGCTCTCGAGTGGGAGGTCGCCTGCTCCAATTCGAACCGACTTGGGCTTCCCGCGTGTCGGACGCCTGGGTGACGCGGGTTGTGTCGGCAGGCTACTTCATAGAGTTTCTGTCTCGACCCCCAGACAGTTTTTGCCAATCTCGCATTCCGTCAGAGCCCGAGCTTTTTGCCGCTCTACTGCGAGAGGTCGATTCCCTTCTGCAGAAGGGTGTGGTGGTACCGGTTCCGCCGGAGGACTGCGGAAGAGGGTTTTATTCCAACCTCTTTGTGGTCCCCAAAAAGGAGGACAAATTTCGCCCCATTCCGGATCTCAAAAGATTGAATCGGCATGTCCGCACCCGGAAATTTCGCATGGAGTCGCTCCGCTCCGTTGTGGCGGCCCTGTCGCAGAACGATTTTTTGGTGTCAATCGACATTCGCGACGCTTATTTGCATGTTCCCGTCGGAAGGGCCCACCAACGCTTCCTTCGTTTTGCCATAGGCCAGGACCATTACCAGTTTGTGGCCCTGCCATTCGGGTTGGCCTCAGCACCCAGAGTTTTTACAAAAATTCTGGCACCTCTCATGGCGATTCTGCGAAGACAGGGGGTTACGATTCTTCCCTATCTGGACGACCTTTTGATTGTGGCGTCCTCAAAGGAGGAGGCGGTGACGGCTCGCAATCTATCCCTTCAGCTCCTGGAGGACTTCGGGTGGCTGGTCAATTGGGAGAAGTCGTCTCTGGAACCGTCGCAGTCAATCCTGTTTTTGGAAATGCATTTTGACACGGTACGAGCAGTGGTGTCTCTGCCTCCAGACAAGCAAGCGAGTCTTCTTCGACATGTACAGGTTATGAAGTCTTCGACAGCAATGTCCCTTCGAAGGTGTATGCGCCTTCTGGGTTTGATGGTGGCGTCGATGGAGGCAATTCCGTTTGCCCAATTTCATTCCAGGGCTCTCCAAATGCTCATCTTGAACCGTTGGGATCGATCGCAGTTTTCACTGGATTGCAGTGTCATCATCTCCCACAGGGTGCGAGAGTCTCTAGGACGGTGGTTACGTCCGGAAGTGTTATCCCTGGGGAAGTCCTTCCTCCCTCCGAGGTGGTCGATCATAACCACCGATGCCAGCCTGACGGGCTGGGGGGTTTCTGGAACGATCTCTGGATTCAGGGAGTATGGTCGTCGGAAGAGTCTGTCCTGCCGATCAACATTCTGGAATTGAGGGCAATTTTCCTTTGCCTCCAACACTGGACGGTCCCTTTAAGCGGTCTACCAGTCCGAGTGCAGACAGACAACGCGACGGCGGTCGCGTATATCAACCATCAAGGTGGGACGAGGAGCTTCAGGCTCATGATGGAGGTGTCTCGGATCCTGGTATGGGCCGAGGCCAGGGTGCCAGCCATCTCTGCGATTCACATTCCAGGAGTTCAGAATATCACAGCGGACTTCCTCAGTCGCGAAAAGATGGATCCCGGAGAATGGAGTCTTCATCCGGAGATTTTTGCACTGCTGTGCTCCCGTTGGGGACTCCCGAAGTGGATTTGATGGCATCCAGGTTCAATCCAAGTTACCGACGTTCATGTCCAGGTACAAGGACCCGAAGGCTGTGGCGGTGGATGCTCTGGTGGCTCCTTGGGACCAATTCGAGCTAATTATGTTTTCCCGCCAATATCCTTACTTCCTCTGGTGTTGCGTCGGATCAGACTGGAGAGAGTCCCGGCTATGTTGATAGCCCCAGATTGGCCAAGGAGGACGTGGTTCTCGACACTGGTGTCGCTTCTGGCAGCGCCTCCACTTCCACTCCCTCTTCGCCCGGACCTGTTAACCCAAGGGCCGTTCGTCACCCGGACCTGAAGTCTCTGCGTTTGACGGTGTGGCTCTTGAGACCGAAATCTTGATCCGTCAAGGTTTTTCAGCCAAAGTCATTGCCACTCTGCGAGCTGCCAGAGGTCCGGCTACTACTAGGATTTATCACAAGACTTGGAAGCCTTCTTTTCGTGGTGTTCAGGTTCTTCTATGAACCCGAGGATTTTTTCCATTCCCAATTTGTTGGCCTTTTTACAGTACGGGCTGGACAAGGGTTTGGCAGTTAGCACTCTGAAGGGGCAGGTTTCTGCTCTGTCCTTGCTGTTTCGGAAGGCTATCGCTTCGCGTAGGGATGTACGTTCCTTTTTTCGCGGAGTAACCCGTCAGTTTCCGCCGCGGAAGGCGCTTGTGTCTCCTTGGCGGCTCAATCTTGTCTTGGAGGCTCTTCAACATGGGCCTTTTGAGCCTATGGACTCTGTTAGCCTTTCTTTGCTCTCTTGGAAGGTTGCCTTTCTAGTGGCGGTCACTTTTTTGAGAAGGGTTTCTGAGTTGGCGGCTCTTTCTTGCTCGCCTCCTTTTCTGGAGTTTCACCAGATCGCGTAGTGCTTCGCACACGGGGCGACTTTCTACCTAAGGTGGTGTCACAATTTCATGTTAACCAGGATATTGTGTTGCCCTCGCTTTGTCCGGAGCCGAGGAATGCGAAGGAACGGGCTTTGCACACATTGGATTTAGGTGCGGGCTTTGAAGTTCTATTTGTCTATTACTCAAAGTTTTCGGAAGTCGGATTCTCTGTTTGTGATTCCAGCAGGTCGTCGACGTGGGCAACGAGCTTCCAAGGATTCTATAGCTCGTTGGATTCGGTCGGCCATTTTAGAGGCTTACCGACTTAAGGGCGAACCTTGCCCGATTAAGATTTGAGCTCACTCCACGAGGGCTGTGGGTTCATCGTGGGCCTTTCATCAAGGGGCCTCGGCAGCTCAGCTCTGCCGGGCGGCGACCTGGCGCTCTGTCCACACATTTACAAAATTTTATAAGGTGGACGTCAGTGCTTCCGCTGATGCGGCCTTAGGACGTAGGGTCCTGCAGGCAGCTGTAGTTTAAGTTCTTGTGAACTTGTATTTAGCGCTAGTTGCCATTTATTTAAGTTGTTGGGAATCTGCCTCTGTTGGTTTTTTGCCCACCCTTAATTTCTGGACTGCTTTGGGACGTCCCACTGGTAATGAATGTGTCTCCCTTCCTTCCATCTGCTGCTGAAATACGGATTTTGGTAAGACCTTACCTGTAAAATCTTTTTCAGCGAAGGAAGGAAGGGAGACACAGATCCCTCCCATGGCAGAAGTGTGTTGTTGTGTTTTCAGATGCGGCGTGACCCTTCTCTGATAGCGATTATCTGGGCTGAGGTCGGCGCGCTAAGGCTCTTTTCCAGCATTGCCAGCTCATCGCAGTGGTCAGGTTCAGTGAGTAGTACCTGGGACTGTGTGTTTTTTTCTGTTATATGCATAACCTATCTTCTTGTTTTTTCTCTGAAGTTCTTCAGAAGGGGTTATGTTGCTCCGCTGGTGATTTTTGCTCTTCCTTAGCTTGTGTACGGACTGGAGAGCTGGAGTAGGAGGAGCCCAAGCTGGAGGGGCCGGTCAACACTCTTTTTTAATCTGAGGTGTTCTATCCTGTGTGGGCTCCGCCTACCCACTGGTAATGAATGTTCTCCCTTCCTTCGCTGAAAAGGATTTTACAGGTAAGGTCTTACCAAAATCCGTATTTTCATTTTGTGGATATTCGGCTTCTTCTTTACATGATGGAGCGGTCACTTGCATTTGTGGATTGCCCAGAAAGCTGTGATCACAGACGATGATTTCTGGATTATTCCTGGGTCCATGCAGTGACTCATGCCTGCATTTCGTACAGCACTGACTGACGGCCGGTCTATCACACTCCTCCAATACTGACCGTTAGCCTTGTCCCTGGTGCACGTGGATTTCTCCAGAAACTCAGAATCTTTTGATGATATTATGTGTTGTAAATTGTGGGATATTGAAAGTCTTTGTAATTTTACATTGAAGAACATTTTTCTGAAGTTGCTCCACAATTATTTGGCTGCAGTTGTTCACAGACCGGTGACCTCCGACCATCTTTGCTTTGGAGAGACTCTGCCTCTCTCACGTCCTCTCACTGTACAGTGATGTGACAGCTGAACATTGACCCTCCGCCTGTTTTCATTAGTAGCACTTCCGTTATTAGCCTTTTGTTAACTCCTGATTGTTCTGTGAGAGTGAGATGTGAGGATGACAATTTCCAGATCATTGTATTCTTGTTTTCTTTACTTTTTACATAGTGTCCAGACTGTTCTTGGAATTGAAGTTGTATTATATAATCTGTACATTTTTGTGTTGTAGGAACTGATATAAATTCTGCTTTATTATCTGCCGCCACAATGCTGAAAGAGGCGCGAGAAGCCGGAATATTACCAGAAATCAGCGCCTCATCGATAATATTCCTCTCTGATGGAGACCCGACACTTGGTATGTAGAGCTGAGATTGCAGGTGGGATTGAAAGGGTTAATAAGTACGGTCGGGTACACAGGACAGCGGGGCGTGATGGGGGTGGGGATGTGTTTCATATTTACAATGTAAATCAACAAAAAATATAAAAAAGGAGACGTGTCGTCATCTGTGTGATGTCATCAGTTATATTTGGCGCAGTGATGTCATAGAATAGTTAAGAAGTGATGTCATTATATTAGGGGAGTAGTGATGTCATTATTTATATTAGGGGGTAGTGATGTCATTATTTATATTAGGGGAGTAGTGATGTCATTATTTATATTAGGGGAGTAGTGATGCATTATTTATATTAGGGGGAGTAGTGATGTCATTATTTATATTAGGGGGTAGTGATGTCATTATTTATATTAGGGGGTAGTGATGTCATTATTTATATTAGGGGAGTAGTGATGTCATTATATTAGGGGAGTAGTGATGTCATTATTTATATTAGGGGTAGTGATGTCATTATTTATATTAGGGGAGTAGTGATGTCATTATTTATATTAGGGGAGTAGTGATTATTTATATTAGGGGAGTAGTGATGTCATTATTTATATTAGGGGATAGTGATGTCATTATTTATATTAGGAGGAGTAGTGATGTCATTATTTATATTAGGGGAGTAGTGATGTCATTATTTATATTAGGGGAGTAGTGATGACATTATTTATATTAGGGGAGTAGTGATGTCATTATTAATATTAGGAGATAGTGATGTCATTATTTATATTAGGGGAGTAGTGATGTCATTATTTATATTAGGGGAGTAGTGATGTCATTATTTATATTAGGGGAGTAGTGATGTCAATTTATATTAGGGGAGTAGTGATGTCATTATTTATATTAGGGGATAGTGATGTCATTATTTATATTAGGGGAGTAGTGATGTCATTATTTATATTAGGGGAGTAGTGATGTCATTATTTATATTAGGGAGTAGTGATGTCATTATTTATATTAGGGGAGTAGTGATGTCATTATTTAATTAGGGGAGTAGTGATGTCATTATTTATATTAGGGGAGTAGTGATGACATTATTTATATTAAGGGAGTAGTGATGTCATTATTTATATTAGGGGAGTAGTGATGTCATTATTTATATTAGGGGAGTAGTGATGTCATTATTTATATTAGGGGAGTAGTGATGACATTATTTATATTAGGGAGTAGTGATGTCATTATTTATATAGGGGAGTAGTGATGCATTATTTATATTAGGGGAGTAGTGATGTCATTATTTATATTAGGGATAGTGATGTATTATTTTATTAGGGGAAGTGATGTCATTATTATATTAGGGAGTAGTAATTATGGTATGATGTCATATATATTAGGATATATATATTATGGATAGTGTGCATATTTATTGGATAGATTCATTATTAATAGGGGGTAGGATCATTATTTAATTGGGATAGTGATATATATAGGATGAGTCTTATTTATATGGAGTGAGTATTATTTATAGGAGTATGAGCATATTTATTGGTATGATGTCTATTAATTAGGAATGATATATTTTATTAGGAGTGTGATTCATTATTATATTAGGATAGTGAGTCATATTTATGGGTAGGATAATTATATAGGGATGATGTCATTATTTATATTAGGAGTAGTGATGTCATATTTATATTAGGGGAGTAGTGATGCATTATTATATTAGGGAGTAGTGATGTCATTATTTATATTAGGGAGTAGTGATGCATTATTTATATTAGGGATAGTGATGTCATTATTTAATTAGGGGAGTATGATGCATTATTTATATTAGGGAGTAGTGATGTCATATTTATATTAGGGAGTAGTGATGTCATTATTTATATTAGGGAGTAGTGATGCATTATTTATATTAGGGGAGTAGTGATGTCATTATTTATTAGGGGAGTAGTGATGTCATTATTTATATTAGGGGAGTATGATGCATTATTTATATTAGGGGAGTAGTGATGCATTATTTATATTAGGGGAGTAGTGATGTCATTATTTATATTAGGGGAGTAGTGATGCATTATTTATATTAGGGGAGTAGTGATGTCATTATTTATATTAGGGGAGTATGATGTCATTATTTATATTAGGGGAGTAGTGATCATTATTTATATTAGGGAGTAGTGATTCATTATTTATATTAGGGGAGTAGTGATGTCATTATTTATATTAGGGGAGTAGTGATGTCATTATTTATATTAGGGGAGTATGATGCATTATTTATATTAGGGGAGTAGTGATGTCATTATTTATATAGGGAGTAGTGATGTCATTATTTATATTAGGGGAGTAGTGATGTCATTATTTATATTAGGGAGTAGTGATGACATTATTTATATTAGGGGAGTAGTGATGCATTATTTATATTAGGGGAGTAGTGATGTCATTTTTATATTAGGGGAGTAGTGATGTCATTATTATATTAGGGAGTAGTGATGTCATTATTTATATTAGGGGAGTAGTGATGTATTATTTATATTAGGGAGTAGTGATGACATTATTTATATTAGGGAGTATGATGATATTATATAGGATATATGTCATTATTTTAGGGAGTAGTGATGTCATTATTTATATTAGGGAGTAGTGATGTCATTATTTATATTAGGGGAGTAGTGATGTCATTATTATATTAGGGGAGTAGTGATGTCATTATTTATATTAGGGGATAGTGATGTCATTATTATATTAGGGGAGTAGTGATGTCATTATTTATATTAGGGGAGTAGTGATGTCATTATTTATATTAGGGGAGTAGTGATGCATTATTTATATTAGGGGAGTAGTGATGTCATTATTTATATTAGGGGAGTAGTGATGTCATTATTTATATTAGGGGAGTAGTGATGTCATTATTTATATTAGGGAGTAGTGATGTCATTATTTATATTAGGGGAGTAGTGATGTCATTATTTATATTAGGGGAGTAGTGATGTCATTATTTATATTAGGGGAGTAAGTGATGTCATTATTTATATTAGGGGAGTAGTGATGTCATTATTTATATTAGGGGAGTAGTGATGTCATTATTTATATTAGGGGAGTAGTGATGTCATTATTTATATTAGGGGAGTAGTGATGTCATTATTTATTTAGGGGTAGTGATGCATTATTTATATTAGGGAGTAGTGATGTCATTATTTATATTAGGGGAGTAGTGATGTCATTATTTATATTAGGGGAGTAGTGATGTCATTATTTATATTAGGGGAGTAGTGATGAGATTATTTATATTAGGGGAGTAGTGATGTCATTATTTATATTAGGTGAGTAGTGATGTCATTATTTATATTAGGTGAGTAGTGATGACATTATTTATATTAGGGGAGTAGTGATGACATTATTTATATTAGGGGAGTAGTGATGTCATTATTTATATTAGGTGAGTAGTGATGTCATTATTTATATTAGGGGAGTAGTGATGTCATTATTTATATTAGGAGGAGTAGTGATGTCATTATTTATATTAGGGGGTAGTGATGTCATTATTTATATTAGGTGAGTAGTGATGTCATTATTTATATTAGGGGAGTAGTGATGTCATTATTTATATTAGGAGGAGTAGTGATGTCATTATTTATATTAGGTGAGTAGTGATGTCATTATTTATATTAGGTGAGTAGTGATGACATTATTTATATTAGGGGGTAGTGATGTCATTATTTATATTAGGTGAGTAGTGATGTCTTTATTTATATTAGGGGAGTAGTGATGTCATTATTTATATTAGGGGGAGTAGTGATGTCATTATTTATATTAGGTGGAGTAGTGATGTCATTATTTATATTAGGTGGAGTAGTGATGTCATTATTTATATTAGGTGAGTAGTGATGTCATTATTTATATTAGGGGAGTAGTGATGTCATTATTTATATTAGGAGGAGTAGTGATGTCATTATTTATATTAGGGGGTAGTGATGTCATTATTTATATTAGGTGAGTAGTGATGTCATTATTTATATTAGGGGAGTAGTGATGTCATTATTTATATTAGGAGGAGTAGTGATGTCATTATTTATATTAGGTGAGTAGTGATGTCATTATTTATATTAGGTGAGTAGTGATGACATTATTTATATTAGGGGGGTAGTGATGTCATTATTTATATTAGGTGAGTAGTGATGTCTTTATTTATATTAGGGGAGTAGTGATGTCATTATTTATATTAGGGGGAGTAGTGATGTCATTATTTATATTAGGAGGAGTAGTGATGACATTATTTATATTAGGTGGAGTAGTGATGTCATTATTTATATTAGGAGGAGTAGTGATGTCATTATTTATATTAGGAGGAGTAGTGATGTCATTATTTATATTAGGAGGAGTAGTGATGACATTATTTATATTAGGAGGAGTAGTGATGACATTATTTATATTAGGGGGAGTAGTGATGACATTATTTATATTAGGGGAGTAGTGATGTCATTATTTATATTAGGGGGGTAGTGATGTCATTATTTATATTAGGTGAGTAGTGATGTCATTATTTATATTAGGGGAGTAGTGATGACATTATTTATATTAGGGGAGTAGTGATGACATTATTTATATTAGGGGAGTAGTGATGTCATTATTTATATTAGGGGAGTAGTGATGTCATTATTTATATTAGGGGGAGTAGTGATGACATTATTTATATTAGGGGAGTAGTGATGTCATTATTTATATTAGGGGGTAGTGATGTCATTATTTATATTAGGGGAGTAGTGATGTCATTATTTATATTAGGGGATAGTGATGTCATTATTTATATTAGGTGAGTAGTGATGTCATTATTTATATTAGGGGAGTAGTGATGTCATTATTTATATTAGGGGGATAGTGATGTCATTATTTATATTAGGGGAGTAGTGATTCATTATTTTATTGGGGAGTAGTGATGTCATTATTTATATTAGGGAGTAGTGATGTCCATTTTAGTGATCAGTTTAGGGTGTATCTAGGTGTTACATTTTTCTGATGGTTCAGTTTTTTTGATCAGGTGAAATGAACAACGTTGATTATATAATGGAGCGAGCGTGAGGTGCTTAATTTATATTGGGGGACGTCGTTATTTTTGATGCAGATAATTTATTGGATGTCTACACAGGTGGTTCAGTGAATGTTTCATACTTAATAACTTGTGTTATTGGTGAATGTGCATTAAAAGTCACAAGTATCTAATAGTTATCAGCGGTGAGTAAACGTGTCCAGTGATCAATACAATAGTAATGTGAAGATAATGTTCAGACAATAATGGGCAGATGAAGAGTGTCATACAGTGATCAGATAAATGGTGTCACACAGTGATCAGATAAATGGTGTCACACGTGATCAGATAACTGTGTCCCAGTGATCAGATAATGTGTCACAGTGATCAATAAATGGTGTCACACAGTGATCAGATAATGGTGTCACAGTGATCAGATAACTGTGTCACAGTGATCAGATAATGTGTCACACAGTGATCAGATAAGTAAGTCACGTCACAGTGATCAGATAAATGTGTCACACAGTGATCGATAATTTAAATTGGTGTCACAGTCGATAGATTGTACTGTCAGTAACGGTGTCGTGCATGCACACAGTGATCAGATAAATGTGTCACAGTGATCAGATAATGTGTCACAGTGATCAATATGGTTTACAAGTGATCGATAATGGTTCACAGTGATAGATAAATGGTCAACAGTTAAATTTATGATAATGGGTACCAGTGTCATGTAATGGTGTGATACAGTATGTTGAGTCAATTAGAATAGAGTCCACAGTGATCAATAATGTGTCAAAGTGCAGATAAATGGTGTCACACAGTGTCAGATAACTGTGTCAACGTGACAGATAATGGGACATGTGTTTCAGATAACTAGGTGTCACAGTGATCAGATAACTGGTGTCAAAGTGATCAATAATGGGTCACAGTGATCGATAAATGGTAAGTGATCAATAAATGGTGTCACAGTGATCAGATAAATGGTGTCAGTGTCAGTGACATTCAGATAATGGAGTAAGTGATCATTATAATGGTGTAAGTGATGATAATTTTAAAGTGATCAATTATATGGGAGTCAGTGATGTATTATTATATTACAGTGATCAGATAATGTGTCACACAGTGTCAGTAATTGTGATGTCACAGTGATCAGATTATATGGTGGTCACACGTGATCAGATAAATGTTATCAGTGATCAGATAAATGGTGTCACACAGTGATCAGATAATGGTCACCGTGATCAGATAATGGGATCACGTGATCGTATAATGTTGTACACAGTGATCAGATAAATGGGTCACAGTTTCAGATAACTGGTGCACACAGTGATCGATACTGGTGTCAATTCAATATTACGTGAGATAATGTGTGTCATGTCCACAGTATCAGTAAGGTACATGTGATGATAAATGGTGTCCACAGTATCAATAAATGGTGTCACAGTGATCAGATAATGTGTCACAGTATCAATTATAATGGGTCCACAGTGATCAGATATGGTACAGTGATCAGATAAATGGTGTCACACAGTGATCAGATAAATGGTGTCACACAGTGATCAATAATGTGTCAACAGTGATCAGATAATGGTGTCACACAGTGATCAGATAATGGTTCCAGTGATCAGATAACTGGTTCACACAGTGATCAGATAAATGGTGTCACACGTGATCAGTATAATGGTGTCACACAGTGATCAGATAATGGTCACACAGTGATCAGATAACTGTGTCACACAGTGATCAGATAAATGGTGTCACAGTGATCAGATAAATGGTGTCACACAGTGATCAGATAAGGTCACAGTCTGGTCACGTGATCAGTTAATGGTGTCGAGCACAGTGATCAGATAATGTGTCCACAGTGATCAGAAATGTGTCACACAGTGATCAATAATGGTGTCACCAGTGATCAGATAAATGGTAAGGTCAGAAATGTGACACATATGATAAATGGTGTCACCAGTGATCAGATAAATGGTGTCACACAGGTCAGATAAATGGTCACAGTGATCAATAAATGTGTCACACAGTGATCAGATAAATGGTGTCACACAGTGATCAGATAATGGTGTCACAGTGATCAGATAAATGGTGTCACACAGTGATCAGATAAATGGTCACACAGGATCAGATAATGGTGTCACAGTGATCAGATAATGGTGTCACAGTGATCAGATAAATGGTGTCACAGTGATCAGAAAATGGTGTCCACAGTGATCAATAATGGTGTCACAGTGATCAGATAATGGTGTCACACAGTGATCAGAAATGGGTCACAGTGATCAGATAAATGGTTCCACAGTGATCAGATAATGGTGTCACAGTGTCAGATAAATGGTGTCACACAGTGATCAGATAATGGTGTCACACAGTGATCAGATAAATGGTGTCACACAGTGATCAGATAAATGGTGTCACACAGTGATCAGATAATGGTGTCACACAGTGATCAGATAATGGTGTCACACAGTGATCAGATAATGGTGTCACACAGTGATCAGATAAATGGTGTCACACGTGATCAGATAAATGGTGTCACACAGTGATCAGATAAATGGTGTCACACAGTGATCAGATAAATGGTGTCACACAGTGATCAGATAAATGGTGTCCACAGTGATCAGATAACATGGTGTCACAGTGATCAGATAATGGTGTCACACAGTGATCAGATAAACTGGTGTCACACAGTGATCAGATAAATGGTGTCACACAGTGATCAGATAAATGGTGTCACACAGTGATCAGATAATGGTGTCACACAGTGATCAGATAAATGGTGTCACACAGTGATCAGATAAATGGTGTCACACAGTGATCAGATAAATGGTGTCACACAGTGATCAGATAAATGGTGTCACACAGTGATCAGATAAATGGTGTCACGTGATCAGATAAATGGTGTCAACAGTGATCAGATAAATGGTCACAGTGATCAGATAAATGGTGTCACACAGTGATCAGATAAATGGTGTCACACGTGATCAGATAAATGGTGTCACACGTGATCAGATAAATGGGTCACAGTGATCAGATAATGGTGTCACAAGTGATCAGATAAATGGTGTCACACGTGACAGATAAATGGTGTCACACGTGATCAGATAATGGTGTCACAGTGATCAGATAAATGGTGTCACACAGTGATCAGATAAATGGTGTCACACAGTGATCAGATAATGGTGTCACACAGTGATCAGATAATGGTGTACACAGTGATCAGATAATGGTGTCACACAGTGATCAGATAACTGGTGTCAACAGTGATCAGATAATGGTCACAAGTGATCAGATAAATGGTGTCACCAGTGATCAGATAATGGTGTCAACAGGATCAGATACATGGTTCACAGTGATCAGATAAATGTGTCACACGTGATCAGATAAATGGTGTCACACAGTGTCAGATAAGGTGTCACAGTGATCAGATAATGGTGCCACAGTGATCAGATAAATGTGTCAAGTGATCAATAAGTGTCACAGTGATCAGATAAATGTGTCACAGTGATCAGATAAATGGGTCACACAGTGATCAGATAATGGTGTCACACAGTGATCAGATAAATGGTGTCACAGTGATCAGATAAATGGTGTCACAGTGATCAGATAATGGTGTCACACAGTGATCAGATAAATGTGTCCACAGTGATCAGATAAATGGTGTCACACAGTGATCAGATAATGGTGTCACACAGTGATCAGATAAATGGTGTCACACAGTCATCAGATAAATGGTGTCACACAGTGATCAGATAAATGGTGTCACACAGAAATTAGATAAATGGTGTCACAGTGATCAGATAAATGGTGTCACAGTGATCAGATAAATGGTGTCACAGTGATCAGATACATGGTGTCACAGTGATCAGATAAATGGTGTCACAGTGATCAGATAAATGGTGTCACAGTGATCAGATACATGGTGTCACAGTGATCAGATAAATGGTGTCACACAGTGATCAGATAAATGGTGTCACACGGTGATCAGAAAAGTGTCACACGGTGATCAGATAAATGTGTCACACGGTGATCAGATAAATGGTGTCACACGGTGATCAGATAAATGGTGTCACACGGTGATCAGATAAATGGTGTCACACAGTGATCAGAATATAGCATCATACAGTGCTGTACATGGCCCATTAATGCTCTGCAATCCCCCATTGTTGCACACGGTGCCCGTCCCTTGTATACAGTGCTCCTGTGATTGTGCCCCCTCACTGCCGTTCATTGCCCTCTTATTTCTATACAGTCGCTTTTTATAAATTCGTTCTACCTCATATCTCCTGATGATTTTTTGCTGTCTTATATCTTTTCACTTTATTTCTACAGGACTTCTACAAAGAAGTGGCGAACCCCATCCTCCTGGACGTCACCCTTTGGTACCCCAATTCACCTGTCAGCGGCTTAACCCAGAACAGCTTCAAGCATTACTACCGGGGCTCTGAAATAGTCGTGGCCGGACGCATAGAGAGCAACGACGCCGCCGTGCTGATCGCGGAGGTCGCGGCACAGGGTGTAAGTACGGACGGGCCACGGACGGTCCACGTTTCTAGGGGATGGTCACGATGAGGGTTATGGCACTTTGGGTGAAATCCCCTGTGCTGTTCCTATGAGGAGGGTTTTTTTTATTAACTTTTTTCTTTCTGAAGAGATTTTGAAAAACTTCTAGTGGAAATAAAAGCGCAATGATTTCTGTGAAGAGGATCCTGGAGGAAACCGGACCAGGCGCTGTCCAATCAGAAGGCTGCAAAAAGGCTTAGGACAAAAACTCCTCAGAAAAAGGAAAAATCCCCAAATTCCTCAATAAAAGCAAGAAATCTGTTTTTGCTTCAGAATGGTTCTAATCTCCTCAATAAGTGAGTGTGAACGTTCCCTTGTGTGCCGCTCTCAGATGTGCGCGATTCTTTGCCCAGGTGCGGGATCCCTTCTCCACGGCTGCAGACCGATATGAAGGAGGAGAGGACGGAGCAGAGATACATATTCGGAGACTTCGCCGAGCGGCTGTGGGCTTATCTGACCATCGAGCAGCTGCTGAGCAGGAGGTGAGATCAGGCGCACGGTGCGTCCACTCCAGGTACGAGGCCGACCACGCGTTTCTCGCTCCTGATCGGCAGCTGATGCTTCTGTCATTTACTTCTCTGGCTCCAGATTCTCATCTGATGTTGAGTTAAAGGAGAACTCTGCAGAGGAAGCCCTCCGCCTGAGCCTGAAGTACGGCTTTGTGACCCCTCTGACCTCCATGGTGATTACAGCATCCGATGAAAGCGACGGCCCCAGAACAATAGTGGCAAAAAAGCCGAAGGAGGAGAGTGAGTGCTGACAGGAGGATGAGGAATCTGATCCAGACAATGCACTGTGAGCCAAAACACATGACTAATCCAGACAATGCTCTGTGAGTCAAACACATGACTAATCCAGACAATGCTCTGTGAGCCAAACACATGACAAATCCAGATAATGTTCTGTGAGCCAAACACATGACAAATCCAGACAATGCACTGTGAGCCCAACACATGACTAATTCAGACAATGCTCTGTGAGACAAACACATGACAAATCCAGATAATGCTCTGTGAGCCAAACACATGGCTAATCCAGATAATGCTCTGTGAGCCAAACACATGGCTAATCCAGATAATGTTCTGTGAGCCAAACACATGACTAATCCAGATAATGTTCTGTGAGCCAAACACATGACTAATCCAGATAATGCTCTGTGAGCCAAACACATGACAAATCCAGATAATGTTCTGTGAGACAAACACATGACAAATCCAGATAATGCTCTGTGAGCCAAACACATGACTAATCCAGATAATGTTCTGTCTGTGAGCCAAACACATGGCTTATCTAGGTAATGTTTCTGTGATCCAAACACATGACTAATCCAGATAATGCTCTGTGAGCCAAACACATGACTAATCCAGATAATGCTCTGTTAGCCAAACACATGACTAATCCAGATAATGTTCTGTCTGTGAGCCAAACACATGGCTAATCTAGGTAATGCTCTGTGAGTCAAACACATGGCAAATCCAGATAATGCTCTGTGAGCCAAACACATGACTAATCCAGATAATGCTCTGTGAGCCAAACACATGACAAATCCAGATAATGCTCTGTGAGCCAAACACATGACAAATCCAGTTAATGCTCTGTGAGCCAAACACATGACTAACCAGATAATGCTCTGTGAGCCAAACACATTACTAATCCAGACAATGCTCTGTGAGCCAAACACATGTCTAATCCAGACAATGCTCTGTGAGCCAAACACATGGCTAATCCAGACAATGCTCTGTGTGCCAAACACATGGCTAATCCAGACAATGCTCTGTAAGCCAAACACATGACTGATCCAGATAATGCTCTGTGAGCCAAACACATACAAATCCAGACAATGCACTGTGAGCCCAACACATGACTAATCCAGACAATGCTCTGTGAGCCAAACACATGACTAATCCAGACAATGCTCTGTAGCCAAAAAACACATGGCTAATCCAGATAAGTTCTGTGAGCCAAACACATGACTAATCCAGATAATGCTCTGTGAGCCAAACACATGACAAATCCAGATCATGCTCTGTGAGCCAAACACATGACAAATCCCAGATAATGCTCTGTGAGCCAAACACATGACAAATCCAGATAATGCTCTGTGACCAAACACATGACAAATCCAATAATGCTCTGTGAGCCAAACACTGTTATGAACTGCTACAAGCACTAAGGAAAGATGGGAATTCTGTCCCTACAATAGGACTGAGCTGGATCCCTACGATGTAACGGGGAACCTGATCCCCGCGACCAGACCCGCTAAAGTCCTCAGCTAGTCTGAACGAAGACCTATAGTTTGCGAGGGAGGAATCCCTACAAGATCTAGGGACTGGGAGAAAAGGTGGACACCTCCTAACAGAAATGTAGCAGGGAATATAAAACAGAAAACAAATACTAAGAGATCCAAGATCAAGCAAAACTGACAGAGTAAGGCACCTAAGCACCCGCTATAGCTTAAGATAGATAATACAATGAAGTCCAGCAAAGCCAGAAGGGCGAACCAGACAAATAGGAAAAAAGGTCATGTGACCAGCAAACTGAAACAAAAATCTAACAAGAGGGTTCTAACAGTACCCTCCCTTCTAAGAGGATCCTCCGGATCCCCTAGGACAGGGATTCAAAGTCAAACACACCGAGGGCCAAAAAACAAATTTGCTACAAGCCGAGGCCGGACTGGTTCAATGTTTATTAAAACATATCGAAATGATTGCACATAGCCATTGAACCAAGACCTAACACATGTACATTATTTAATGATTAAATGAATATGGCAATATTTTGTTATGGCTCTGTCAGTAACTTCAAGTTAAAACATTTTCAACAGCCAAACAGCAAGCGGGGGCCCAGTGGCGGCGCAAACACCGCTCCCTCCGCTAACAAGGCGCCGGCAGAGGTGTATCTAGGTTTTCTGGCACCCAGGGCAAGAACTCAGT
>JARQOD010000009.1:66115341-66201223 GCA_033576555.1 Oophaga sylvatica | reverse complement strand
GATCGCTAGCGGGATAGCTTAGTGTGGCAGTACCTTTAGGGTTAATCTTGAGGACTAGATGTGCAGAGACGATATCAGTTGAACTCAGGGTTAATCTTGAGGACTTGATGAGCTGTAACAGGAAAGAGGAGGACCGGGGTCTAACCTGACCCTACACTGGGGTCCTAACTAATCCCTTACCTTGGAGGTACTGATAATGGTTCAGAGGTCCAAGTCTCCAGCCTAACCCTGTCTCCTATCAGACCCTGAACCCTGTAATCAGTCCTAAGAAGGATCCTGATTACCACCAAAGGGATATGGGCTGATCTCAGCTAAATACACAGATTAGACATATAAGACAGACAGGATAGCACTCTCTTGCATACACACTCAAACACCGAAGGAACATAAATGGTCTGGGAAATAAACTCTAAGCAAGTTAAGCTTAAAACAACTAAGGAGCTCTCAACTTAAGTCTATACAGATTCATTCCTATCTGTGGACTGCATGAAGTGTTTCACTGGCAACTCCCCAAGCAGACAACCAGAAACTTAAAGGAAACCAATCAACAAATAATCAATTGCAGCCGGGAGAAACTGCACCCAGTCCCAGCACCGAGCACAGACAGAATTAACTCCCTAGCTGCCAAACACAAAGAAACAGCAACTCAGCTGTGAGAAGTCAAAATGTGCAACCGCGACGATCTTCGTGGCAATGCACACATGACAGTACCCCCCCTTCTACGAGGGGCCTCCGGACCCTCAGGGCCAGGCCTGCCCGGGTGAGTTCTGTGGAAGGTCCGAACCAAACGATCTGCGTTAACATCAGACGCAGGGACCCACGTCCTCTCCTCCGGACCATACCCCTTCCAATGCACCAAGTACTGAAGGGACCGGCGATTCAGGCGAGAGTCAATGATTTTTGATACTTGAAATTCCAAGTTACCATTGACCACCACTGGAGGAGGAGGTAGAGGTGACGGTATGACTGGTGCCACATACCTTTTAAGTAATGACTTGTGGAACACATTATGAATTTTAAAAGTAGAAGGGAGTTCCAGACGAAATGCCACAGGATTAATTATGGAACTGATCCTGTACGGCCCGATGAATCTGGGACCCAGTTTCCAGGAGGGCACTTTAACCCTTCACCCCCAAGGGTGGTTTGCACGTTAATGACCGGGCCAATTTTTACAATTCTGACCACTGTCTCTTTATGAGGTTATAACTCTGGAACGCTTCAACGGATCTTCGCGATTCTGAGATTGTTTTCTCGTGACATATTGTACTTCATGATAGTGGTAAAATTTCTTCCATATAACTTGCATTTATTTATGAAAAAAATGCAAATATGGCAAAAATTTTGAAAATTTTGCAATTTTCAAACTTTGAATTTTTATTCCCTTAAAACAGAGAAATATGTCACACAAAATAGTTAAGAAATAACATTTCCCACATGTCTACTTTACATCAGCACAATTTTGGAAACAAAATTTTTTTTTGTTAGGAAATTATAAGGGTTAAAAGTTGACCAGCGATTTCTCATTTTTACAACAAAATTTACAAAGCCATTTTTTTTCGGGACCACCTCATATTTGAAGTCACTTTGAGGGGTCTATATAGCAGAAAATACCCAAAAGTGACACCATTCTAAAAACTACACCCCTCAAGGTACTCAAAACCACATTCAAGAAGTTTATTAACCCTTCAGGTGCTTCACAGGAGCTGAAGCAACATGGAAGGAAAAAATTAACATTTTACTATTTAATCACAAAAATGATCTTTTACAAACATTTTTTTTATTTTCACAAGGGAAAAAGGAGAAAAAGGACTGATAAAGTTGTTGTGCAATTTCTCCTGAGTACGCCGATACCCCATATGTGAGGGAAAACCACTGTTTGGGCACACGGCAGAGCTCGGAATGGAAGGAGCGCAGTTTGACTTTTCCAAACCAAAATTGGCTGGAATTGAGAACGGACGCCATGTCGCGTTTGGAGAGGCCCGATGTGCCTAAACAGTGGAAACCCCCACACGTGACCCCATTTTGGAAACTAGACCCCCTAAGGAACTTATCTAGATGTGTGGTGAGTAGTTTGAACCCTCAAGTGCTTCACGCAAGTTTGTAATGTAGAGCCGTGAAGAAAAAAAATCATATTTTTTCCACAAGCATGATGTTTTAGTCCCCAAATTTTTATTTTCCCAAGGGTAAGAGGAGAAATTGAACCACAAAAGTTGTTGTCCAACTTATCCTGAGTACGCTGATACCCCATATGTGGGGGGGAACCACTGTTTGGGCGCACGGCAGGGCTTGAAAGGGAAGGAGCGCCGTTTGACTTTTCCAAACCAAAATTGGCTGGAATTGCGAACGGACGCCATGTCGCGTTTGGAGGGCCCCTGATGTGCCTAAACAGTGGAAACCCCCACATGTGACCCCATTTTGGAAACTAGACCCCTAAGGAACTTATCTAGATGTGTGGTGAGCACTTTGAACCCTCAAGTGCTTCACGCAAGTTTGTAATGTAGAGCCGTGAAGAAAAAAAATCATATTTTTTCCACAAACATGATGTTTTAGTCCCAAATTTTTATTTTCCCAAGGGTAAGAGAAGAAATTGGACCACAAAAGTTGTTGTCCAACATGTCCTGAGTACGCTGATACCCCATATGTGGGGGGAACCACTGTTTGGGCGCACGGCAGGGCTTGAAAGGGAAGGAGCGCCGTTTGACTTTTCCAAACCAAAATTGGCTGGAATTGCGAACGGACGCCATGTCGCGTTTGGAGGGCCCCTGATGTGCCTAAACAGTGGAAACCCCCCACATGTGACCCCATTTTGGAAACTAGACCCCTAAGGAACTTATCTAGATGTGTGGTGAGCACTTTGAACCCTCAAGTGCTTCACGCAAGTTTGTAATGTAGAGCCGTGAAGAAAAAAAATCATATTTTTTCCACAAACATGATGTTTTAGTCCCCAAATTTTTATTTTCCCAAGGGTAAGAGGAGAAATTGGACCACAAAAGTTGTTGTCCAACATGTCCTGAGTACGCTGATACCCCATATGTGGGGGGGAACCACTGTTTGGGCGCACGGCAGGGCTCGAAAGGGAAGGAGCACCGTTTGACTTTTCCAAACCAAAATTGGCTGGAATTGCGAACGGACGCCATGTCGCGTTTGGAGGGCCCCTGATGTGCCTAAACAGTGGAAACCCCCACATGTGACCCCATTTTGGAAACTAGACCCCCTAAGGAACTTATCTAGATGTGTGGTGAGCACTTTGAACCCTCAAGTGCTTCACGCAAGTTTGTAATGTAGAGCCGTGAAGAAAAAAAAATCATATTTTTTCCACAAACATGATGTTTTAGTCCCCAAATTTTTATTTTCCCAAGGGTAAGAGGAGAAATTGGACCACAAAAGTTGTTGTCCAACATGTCCTGAGTACGCTGATACCCCATATGTGGGGGGGAACCACTGTTTGGGCGCACGGCAGGGCTTGAAAGGGAAGGAGCGCCGTTTGACTTTTCCAAACCAAAATTGGCTGGAATTGCGAACGGACGCCATGTCGCGTTTGGAGGGCCCCTGATGTGCCTAAACAGTGGAAACCCCCACATGTGACCCCATTTTGGAAACTAGACCCCCTAAGGAACTTATCTAGGTGTGTGGTGAGCACTTTGAACCCCCAAGTGTTTCACTAACGTTTATAATGCCCTGGCGTGAAAAAAAAAATATATTTTTTTTTTCCACAAAAGTGATGTTTTAGTCCCCAATTTTTTATTTTCCCAAGGGTAAGAGGAGAAATTGGACCCCAAAAGTGGTTGTCCAATTTGTCCTGAGTACGCTGATACCCCATATGTTGGGGGGATACACTGTTTGGGCACACGGCAGGGCTCGGAAGGGAAGCAGTGACATTTTGGAATGCAGACTTTGATGGAATGGTCTGCGGGCGTCATGTTCCGTTAGCAGAGCCCCTGATGTGCCTAAACAGTGGAAACCCCCACATGTGACCCCATTTTGGAAACTAGACCCCCTAAGGAACTTATCTAGGTGTGTGGTGAGCACTTTGAACCCCCAAGTGTTTCACTAAAGTTTATAATGCCCTGGCGTGAATAAAAAAAAAAAAAAAAATTTCCACAAATATGATGTTTTAGTCCCCAATTTTTTATTTTCCCAAGGGTAAGAGGAGAAATTGGACCCCAAAAGTGGTTGTCCAATTTGTCCTGAGTACGCTGATACCCCATATGTTGGGGGGAACCACTGTTTGGGCGCATGGCAGGCGCAGAAGGGAAGCAGTGACGTTTTGGAATGCAGACTTTGATGGAATGGTCTGCGGGCGTCATGTTCCGTTAGCAGAGCCCCTCATGTGCCTAAACAGTGGAAACCCCCACAAGTGACCCCATTTTGGAAACTAGACCCCTAATGAACTTATCTAGGTGTGTGGTGAGCATTTTGAACCCCAAAGTGTTTCACTAAAGTTTATAATGCCCTGGCGTGAATAAAAAAAAAAAAAAAAATTTCCACAAATATGATGTTTTAGTCCCCAATTTTTTATTTTCCCAAGGGTAACAGGAGAAATTGGACCACAAAAGTTGTTGTCCAATTTGTCCTGAGTACACTGATACCCCATATGTTGGGGGGAACCACTGTTTGGGCGCATGGCAGGGCGCAGAAGGGAAGCAGTGACGTTTTGGAATGCAGACTTTGATGGAATGGTCTGCGGGCGTCATGTTCCGTTAGCAGAGCCCCTCATGTGCCTAAACAGTGGAAACCCCACAAGTGACCCCATTTTGGAAACTAGACCCCTAAGGAACTTACCTAGGTGTGTGGTGAGCATTTTGAACCCCCAAGTGTTTCACTAAAGTTTATAATGCCCAGGTGTAAAAATAAAAAATCCTACTTTTATCCTCACAAAAATGATGTTTTAGTCCCCAATTTTTTATTTTCCCAAGGGTAAGAGGAGAAATTGGACACCAAAAATTGTTGTCCAATTTGTCCTGAGTACACTGGTGCCCCATATGTGGGAAAAAACTGTTTGGGCACAAGTCGGGGCTCAGAAGGGAAGTCGTGACGTTTTGGAATGCAGACTGATGGAATGGTCTGCGGGCGTCATGTTCCGTTCGCAGAGCTCCTGATGTGCCTAAACAGTAAAAAAAACCCACAAGTGACATAATTTTGGAAAGTAGACTCCCAAGGAACTTTTCTAAATGTGCCCCCCTTCTGGAACTAATCTTTCCTGTAAAGTAAATTAGTAGTGCATTGAGGTGTGGTACAATTTGAAACAATCCTTCATACACAGGCCAGGTTTTTCGGGGCAGGTGTCGCATTGGTAAGTGGTGTCCTTGCGTATTCCCCTTTTGTAACACACTCGGCACCTTTTTTGCGGCTTACCTTTGCTTCCAGTTGGCGGGACCACCCCCGGGAAATGCTGACCTGGTATGATACGAGCACCTTCAGTTCCAGAAGTACTGGGGCCCGCTGTTTCCTGAGCGCCAAACATCAGGGCCTTAACCACTACCTCCTGGAACTGAAGGTACGTCGTATCGCTGTTGCGTGCACATCGTGACAGCAGGAAAGCGTTGAGCATTGCCATTTGGACGATGTGCACGGACAGCTTCTTGTACCACACCTTGGCCTTTCTCAAAGCACTGTACGGTTGGAGGAGTTGATCAGAGAGATCAACACCCCCCATGTATTTATTGTACCCCAGTACACAGTCCGGTTTGCGGACCTGTGTAGAGGTACCCCGTACAGTGCTGAGGGCGCTGCCATCACCATGTATGGTGGTCAAGAGAAGGACATCCCTCTTGTCCTTGTACTTGACCACCAACAGGTGGTCGCTACATTGGGCTCTGCTCTCACCCTTTCTGAGCATCTGCCCAAGTAGCGTCTTCGGGAGGCCTCTCTGATTTTTGCGGACGGTACCGCAAGCTGCGGTACCTCGCGCAGAGAGGGATTTGTAGAGTGGGACGCTGGAATAAAAGTTATCGGTGTAAAGGTGATAACCTTTATCCAGCAGTGGGTGCACCAAATCCCACACAATTTTCCCACTCACTCCCAGGACGGGGGGACACTCAGGGGGTTCAATCCTGGTGTCCTTTCCTTCGTAAACTCTAAAGCTGTGCGTGTACCCTGAGGTACTCTCACACAGCTTGTAGAGTTTAATTCCGTACCTTGCCCTCTTGCTGGGCAGGTACTGGCGGAATCTGAGCCGTCCCTTAAAATGAACCAAGGACTCATCCACGCAGATGTCCCTTTGGGGCACGTACACTTCAGCAAACTTTTTGCTGAAGTGTTCGATGACCGGCCGAACTTTGAACAGACGGTCAAAGTTGGGGTCATTTTGTGGGGGACACTGTGCATTATCATTATAATGCAGGAATTTGTGGATGGCCTCAAAACGCGTCCGAGCCATGACCATTCGGAACAGTGGAGTGTTGTATAAAATATCAACACTCCAATATTGCCGAAGTTCTGGCTTCTTCAGGATCCCCATATGGAGGACCAGGCCCCAAAACTGCATCATTTCACCTGCGTCTACAGGAGACCAGTTGGAAAATGATGACACTGGGTTTTGCGCCAAAAATTGCCGAGCGTACAAATTAGTTTGCTCCACCACGAGGTTAATAAAATCCTCAGAGAAAAAGACTTTGAAAAAGTCTATTTCTCTGAGGCCCGTGGTGTCAAACTTGATTCCTGATTCTGCCACAAAATCAGGAATCAGTGGCTCGTAATTTTCGGGGGGCGGGGTCCATATGGGGTCCGAAGAGGGGTGCGCTGGTTCATTTTCAGGGGTGGGCGCTGCCTCATCTTCTGTCCTGGGGCGTCTGCGTGGCGGTTCCGCAGGACCCGAGGAGGAAGATGAGGAAGAGGAGGAAGAAGAAGAAGAGGATGAAGAATCTGAAAAGTAAAGAAATGTGGGATCCTCTCCCTCGCTATCAGTGTCGGAGGCAAGGAAAGCGTATGCCTCTTCCACTGAATAGCGCTGTTGGGAAGAACGTGACGAGCGGGACATTTTTTTTGTGAATGTGGTGCTTTGTGTGAACTTTATTTATAACTGTGTGTGTGTGGGGGGGGGGATAGTGGTTGGTGCAAACTATGCTGAAAGGAAAAAGCTAAAAGAAAAGAAAGAGAATAGGGAAAAAAATGCCTGTGAAAAAAAGTCTAAACCAGCAGGCACGAGCTCTGATAAGTGACCGGTGTCACTTATCAAAGTTCCGCGGCTGCCGGATGTGCGCACAGGAGTGGCGGAAAGGGAAGTGAAAAAAAAAAAAACGGCAGGAACGAGCTCTGATAAGTGACCGGTGTCACTTATCAAAGTTCCGCGGCTGCCGGATGTGCGCACAGGAGTGGCGGAAAGTGGAGTGAAAAAAAAAAAACTGCAGGAACGAACTCTGATAAGTGACTGGTGTCACTTATCAAAGTTCCGCGGCTGCTGGATGTGCGCACAGGAGTGGCGGAAAGGGGAGTGAAAAAAAAAAAAATGCAGGAACGAGCTCTGATAAGTGACTGGTGTCACTTATCAAAGTTCCGCGGCTGCTGGATGTGCGCACAGGAGTGGCGGAAAGGGGAGTGAAAAAAAAAAAGACGGCAGGAGCGAGCTCTGATAAGTGACCGGTGTCACTTATCAAAGTTCCGCGGCTGCTAGATGTGCGCACAGGAGTGGCGGAAAGGGGAGTGAAAAAAAAAAAACGGCAGGAACGAGCTCTGATAAGTGACCGGTGTCACTTATCAAAGTTCCGCGGCTGCTAGATGTGCGCACGGGAGTGGCGGAAAGTGGGGTGAAAAAAAAAACTGCAGGAACGAGCTCTGATAAGTGACTGGCGTCACTTATCAAAGTTCCGCGGCTGCTGGATGTGCGCACAGGAGTGGCAGAAAGGGGAGTGAAAAAAAAAAAAAAACTGCAGGAACGAACTCTGATAAGTGACTGGTGTCACTTATCAAAGTTCCGCGGCTGCTGGAAGTGCGCACAGGAGTGGCGGAAAGGGGAGTGAAAAAAAAAAAAAAAAACGGCAGGAACGAGCTCTGATAAGTGACCGGTGTCACTTATCAAAGTTCCGCGGCTGCTAGATGTGCGCACGGGAGTGGCGGAGAAAGTGGTGTGAAAAAAAAAAAACTGCAGGAACGAGCTCTGATAAGTGACTGGTGTCACTTATCAAAGTTCCGCGGCTGCTAGATGTGCGCACGGGAGTGGCGGAAAGTGGGGTGAAAAAAAAAAAAAAAACCTGCAGGAACGAGCTCTGAAAAGTGACTGGTGTCACTTATCAAAGTTCCGCGGCTGCTGGAAGTGCGCACAGGAGTGGCGGAAAGGGGAGTGAAAAAAAAAAAACTGCAGGAACGAGCTCTGATAAGTGACTGGTGTCACTTATCAAAGTTCCGCGGCTGCTGGAAGTGCGCACGGAGCGGGGTGCAAAAGAAAAACGAGCACGAGTGTTGATCGGTGAACTGCGTCACCAATCAACGCTCGGCGGCTGCTAAATGTGTGCAAAGGGGGGGTAAAAAGAGGGGGAAAGGGAAGGGGGAAGGGGGGAATGGGGGGATTGGGGTGGATCGGGCAGGGATCGGGGCTCAAAAACTCACGTTTGTAGTCTCTCTTCTTTCTTCTCTCTTCTTTCTTCTCTCTTCTTTCTTCTCTCTTCTTTCTTCAGCAGGAGTTGTGGTGTCACAGGCTACTGTGGCACCACAAGGCCCAGCACAGGAGGAGATCTGGCGTGTGACCGCACTGCAGGAATCCTCAGCAAGTGTGAGGACCCCTGCAGTGCGGTCAGACAGGTCAGATCCAGTTTGCAGACAGGTCACAGAGCGGTCACATCGCTGCTGTGACCTGTCATTGGTGGGATCGATGATCACATCGATCCCACCAATTAGAGGAGACCCTTGTTTTGCCGGTTGCTAGGCACCGGCCTAGTAATCGGAGCTCACTGCTCCGATTCCTAGGCAGGTCACCGGCAGGTCAGGAAGCAGGGCACAGAGCGGTCACACCGCTGCTGTGCCCTGTGATTGGCGCGATCGTCGATGACATCGATCGCGCCAATCAGCAGCTGCAGGCCCTACTGGGCCTGTCCCAGGCTCCGGCCTAGGATCGGTGCTATTACTGCACCGATCCAGGCAGGTACAGGCAGGGCACAGCGCGGATACACCGCGGCTGTGCCCTGCGATTGGCGCGATCGATGTGATCGGCGATCGCGCCAATCCAGGGGGGGTCTGCTCCTTTCTATGCCCAGGCCTAGGATCGAGTACATCGGTACTCGATTCTAGCCTGGGATCTCACTGTTTCAGCCATCGGATTGGCTGAAACAGTGAGAAAGGCTGCGATTGGCTGTTCAGAATTGAACAGCCAATCACAGCGATCGGGAGTGAGGGTGGGCGGTGACAGACCCCGGGATGCCGGCGCCATCTCTCCTGAGGTAAGATGGCGTCGGAATTTTAATGCGATCATTGCTACTTAAGTCGCAATGTCGCATTAAAGGGCTGGACGTACTATCCCGTCCCCAGTCATACGGGCCCAGGTACCATGGACGGGATAGTACGTCCGATGGCAGTAAGGGGTTAAGTTTTATATTCCTGGTAGACAACCATACCAGATCGTTCACATTCAGATCTGGACCAGAAACTCTCCTCCTATCAGCCATACGTTTATAACGGTTCCCCATAGCACTCAGATTATTCAATACACCTCTCCACACAGAAGCAAGTGACGACGAGAAACGCTCCTCCTCAGGAACCCCAGAAGGGCCCCCCCCATTGAAACTACAAAACTGGGGATGAAAACCATATGCCCCAAAAAACGGGGACTTACCAGTGGACTCGCTCCGCCTGTTGTTAAGAGCGAACTCTGCCAGAGGCAAGAAAGAAGACCAGTCCTCCTGGTTCTCTGAGACAAACACCGAAGATAAGTCTCTAAGCTTTGATTCAGACGCTCTGTCTGACCATTGGTCTGCGGATGAAAAGCCGAGGAAAACGACAATTGCATCCCCCGACGAGAACAAAATGCCCTCCAAAATTTGGACACAAACTGAGACCCCCTATCTGACACCACATCAGAAGGCAACCCGTGAAGTCTCACGATCTCCCTAATGAACACCTGCGCCAGAGTTTTAGCATTAGGGAGGGCAGGAAGAGCAATGAAATGTGCCATCTTACTGAACCTGTCAACAACCACCAGTATGACAGTATTCCCTGACGACGGAGGAAGATCCGTAATGAAGTCCATAGATAAATGAGTCCATGGACGCTCCGGAAGTTTCAAGGGTAAAAGGGTCCCAGACGGACGGGTTATGAGGGGTTTTAGAGCGAGCACAAACCCCACAGGACGCGACAAAAGTTATAACATCTTTATTAGCGTTAGGCCACCAAAATCGGCGAGAAAGGAGATCTAAAGTAGCCTTACTCCCTGGATGTCCTGCTAAAGCAGAATTATGATGTGCCTCAATAACCTTTTGTCTCAACTGATTCGGGACAAACAGTCTCCCTGGAGGTCCTGCAGGGGCGTCCCCTGAGCCTCTAACACCTCCTCCTCAAGCTCAGAAAATACAGCCGACACTACCACCCCTCCTGAAGGATAGGACTCGGGTCATCCGTTTTCCCGGCCCCTGGGAAACTGCGAGACAAGGCATCAGTCTTTACATTCTTAGACCCCGGGCGATAAGTGACGACAAAATTAAACCTGGTAAAAAACAACGACCATCGAGCTTGTCTGGAATTCAGACGCTTAGCAGATTCCAAATACAACAGGTTCTTGTGATCAGTAATAACGGTAACCGGGTGGACTGCCCCTCCAAAAAGTGACGCCATTCTTCAAAAGCCAACTTAATGGCCAAAAGTTCCCTATTGCCGATATCATAATTCCTTTCGGCGGACGACAATTTCTTAGAAAAGAAAGCGCACGGATGCCATTTACCAGGGGACGGACCCTGGGACAATATTGCACCCACCCCTACGTCAGACGCGTCCGCCTCCACAACGAACGGCTGTGATGCATCTGGTTGGATGAGAACGGGTGCCGAAGCAAAACATTTCTTCAAAGAGGAAAAAGCTTGGCAAGCTTTGTCCGACCATTTAGAAAAATCCGTCCCTTTTCTCGTCATGTCCGTGAGAGGTTTGACGACAGACGAGAAATTACAAATAAATTTCCGGTAGTAGTTAGCAAACCCCAGAAAACGCTGCAGAGCCTTAAGATCCCCTGGCTGATCCCATTCAAGCACTGCTCTCACCTTTTCAGGGTCCATACGGAAACCGGAGGCTGACACCAAGAAACCCAAAAACTGAAGTTCCTGTACGGCAAAAACACACTTCTCCAGTTTGGCGTATAGTTTATTGTCTCGCAAGATCTGCAACACCTGTCTCACATGCTCCTGGTGAGACACAAGATCTGGTGAGTAAATTAAAATGTCATCCAAATATATGACCACAAACAGCCCACAAGGTGACGAAAAATGTCATTAACAAAATGTTGGAATACTGCTGGAGCAGTAGTCAGACCAAAAGGCATGACCAGGTTTTCATAATGTCCCTCCGGCGTGTTAAACGCCGTTTTCCACTCATCCCCCTCTTTTATTCTAATCAGATTATACGCCCCCCTGAGATCCAATTTAGAGAACCATTTGGCGCCAACAATTTGATTGAAGAGATCAGGAATAAGAGGGAGTGGATACGGATCTCGAACAGTAATCCGATTAAGTTCGCGGAAATCCAAGCAAGGGCGTAGGCCTCCATCTTTCTTCTTCACAAAGAAGAACCCCGCGGCCACTGGGGAAGATGAAGGTCTAATATGCCCCTTGGCCAGACTTTCAGAAATATAATCTTTCATAGCCTGCCTCTCAGGACCAGAAAGATTATACAACCTAGCTTTAGGTAACTTAGCTTCAGGAAGAAGATTAATAGAGCAGTCATACACGCGATGAGGAGGCAACTCCTGACACCCCTCCTCAGAGAAAACATCCCCAAAATCCTCCAAAAAAGGAGGCAAAGTACTAGGCACGACCGCACTGATGACTGTGTTCATGCAGTTGCTTTTGCAAAACTCACCCCATTGGCTTATTTCTCTGGACTGCCAATTAATCACAGGGTTATGTTTAACCAACCAAGGAAGTCCCAACACAATGGGAGTAGGTAGACCCTCCAACACATAACAAGATAATAGTTCCCTATGTATTGCCCCTACCCGAAGGTCAATGTTATGAACCTCATGAACAAAGCTACCTTGGCCGAGAGGCCTGGCGTCAATGGAGAATATAGGGATCGGTTTGACCAATACACTCAGATGCATACCTTGAGCCTGAGCAAACTGAGCGTCAACCAGATTGGCGCCGGAACCACTATCAAGAAGAACAGACAATCTCTCCACTCTCGTACCAACTACCACCTCCACTGGTACAAGGAACTGAGAAGAACCGGCGGATGAAATACATACTCCCAGGTTGTCATCCACCACACAACCTGGGATTAACAGTTTTCCGGCGACTTTTTACTTAACAAGGCACGGGATGGACATTCTCCAACAAAATGTCCCTCTTTCCCGCAGAAAAAACACCCTCTAGTCCTGCGGCGTGCCGCCAATCCCCTACTACGAAATTATGTCCCTCCCAACTGCATAGGCTCCTCCGAACAGACAAGGGGAACCTCAACATAAGGGACTTTAGTAGTAGGTGGAGTAACAACAGGGGGCGGAGTTACCTCGCACCTCTCCCGGAGCCGTCTATCAGTACGGATAGCTAAGGCCATAGCAGCCTCCAGTGATGGAGGAGAATCATACTGAGCCAAAACGTCTTTTAATTTGTCAGAAAGCCCATGACAAAACTGGCTCCTAAGAGCTGGGTCATTCCACTGAGTATCTGTGGCCCATCTACGGAACTCAGAAGCAAATTCCTCCGCCGGACGATCTCCCTGCTGTATCTTACGTAATTTGGTCTCAGCAAGAGAGACCCGATCTGGGTCATCATATACCAATCCCAGAGCAGTAAAAAATTGATCTACAGACAGTAGAGCCGGGGATCCCGGAGGAAGGGAAAATGCCCAGGATTGAGGGTCCCCTTGAAGAAGTGAGATAACAATTCCCACTCTCTGCTCATCACTCCCTGATGATCGTGGCCGAAGCCGAAAATACAATTTACATGCCTCCCTGAAGGTAAAAAATTTGTCTCGCCCACCAGTGAACCTGTCCGGGAGAGCTACTTTAGGTTCAAATCTGGTTTGCTCCAGGGGAGACAAAACTTTGGACTTAATGTCCGTCAGCTCCATGAATAATCCCTGCAACTGCAGAGCCAGCTGGGCTACTGGATCCATGGTAACTAGAGATAATTTTTTATGGCCAGTGAAAATGTCACGCTGTCTAATGATATGACTACAATGTCAGTAAACTATTTATACAGGAACCACACTCTATACAACAACTAGTATAGCAACATCAGCATGTAAGTATAGAATAGATTTACCTGACACAATATCAGCAGAACTTAGGGTTAATCTTGAGGACTAGATGTGCAGAGACGATATCAGTTGAACTCAGGGTTAATCTTGAGGACTTGATACACTGTCACAGGAAAGAGGAGGACCGGGGGTCTAACCTAACCCTAAGCTGGGGTCCTAACTAATCCCTCACCTTGGAGGTACTGATAATGGTTCAGAGGTCCAAGTCTCCAGCCTAACCCTGTCTCCTATCAGACCCTGAACCTGTAATCAGTCCTAAGAAGGATCCTGATTACCACCAAAGGGATATGGGCAGATCTCAGCTAAATACACAGATAAGACATATAAGACAGACAGGATAGCACTCACTTGCATACACACTCAAACACCGAAGGAACATAAATGGTCTGGGAAATAAACTCTAAGCAAGTTAAGCTTAAAACAACTAAGGAGCTCACAACTTAAGTCTATACAGATTCATTCCTATCTGTGGTCTGCATGAAGAATTTCACTGGCAACTCCCAAAGCAGACAACCAGAAACTTAAAGGAAACCAATCAACAATAATCAATTGCAGCCGGGAGAAACTGCACCCAGTCCCAGCACCGAGCACAGACAGAATTAACTCCCTAGCTGCCAAACACAAAGAAACAGCAACTCAGCTGTGAGAAGTCAAAATGTGCAACCGCGACGATCTTCGTGGCAATGCACACATGACAGATAATGACTTTTGGGTTTTCATTGGCTGTAAGCCATAATCATCAACATTAACAGAAATAAACACGTGAAATAGATCACTCTGTGTGTAATGACTCTATAGAATAGATCACTCTGTGTGTAATGGCTCTATAGAATAGATCACTCTGTGTGTAATGTCTCTATAGAATAGATCACTCTGTGTGTAATGACTCTATAGAATAGATCACTCTGTGTGTAATGGCTCTATAGAATAGATCACTCTGTGTGTAATGTCTCTATAGAATAGATCACTCTGTGTGTAATGACTCTATAGAATAGATCACTCTGTGTGTAATGTCTCTATAGAATAGATCACTCTGTGTGTAATGACTCTATAGAATAGATCACTCTGTGTGTAATGACTCTATAGAATAGATCACTCTGTGTGTAATGACTCTATAGAATAGATCACTCTGTGTGTAATGACTCTATAGAATAGATCACTCTGTGTGTAATGACTCTATAGAATAGATCACTCTGTGTGTAATGTCTCTATAGAATAGATCACTCTGTGTGTAATGACTCTATAGAATAGATCACTCTGTGTGTAATGACTCTATAGAATAGATCACTTGTGTGTAATGACTATAGAATAGATCACTCTGTGTGTAATGTCTCTATAGAATAGATCACTCTGTGTGTAATGACTATAGAATAGATCACTCTGTGTGTAATGTCTCTATAGAATAGATCACTCTGTGTGTAATGTCTCTATAGAATAGATCACTCTGTATGTAATGACTCTATAGAATAGATCACTCTGTGTGTAATGACTCTATAGAATAGATCACTCTGTGTGTAATGACTCTATAGAATAGATCACTCTGTGTGTAATGACTCTATAGAATAGATCACTCTGTGTGTAATGTCTCTATAGAATAGATCACTCTGTGTGTAATGACTCTATAGAATAGATCACTCTGTGTGTAATGACTCTATAGAATAGATCACTCTGTGTGCAATGACTCTATAGAATAGATCACTCTGTGTGCAATGACTCTATAGAATAGATCACTCTGTGTGTAATGACTCTATAGAATAGATCACTCTGTGTGTAATGACTCTATAGAATAGATCACTCTGTGTGCAATGACTCTATAGAATAGATCACTCTGTGTGCAATGACTCTATAGAATAGATCACTCTGTGTGTAATGACTCTATAGAATAGATCACTCTGTGTGCAATGACTCTATAGAATAGATCACTCTGTGTGCAATGACTCTATAGAATAGATCACTCTGTGTGTAATGACTCTATAGAATAGATCACTCTGTGTGCAATGACTCTATAGAATAGATCACTCTGTGTGCAATGACTCTATAGAATAGATCACTCTGTGTGTAATGACTCTATAGAATAGATCACTCTGTGTGCAATGACTCTATAGAATAGATCACTCTGTGTGCAATGACTCTATAGAAATATTTATTCAACTCATGTGTTGTGTGCAATGACTCTATAGAATAGATCACTCTGTGTGCAATGACTCTATAGAATAGATCACTCTGTGTGCAATGACTCTATAGAATAGATCACTCTGTGTGTAATAGGACTCTATAATAATAGATCACTCTGTGTGTAATGATCTATAGAATAGATCACTCTGTGTAATGACTCTATAGAATAGATCACTCTGTGTGTAATGACTCTATAGAATAGATCACTCTGTGTGTAATGACTCTATAGAATAGATCACTCTGTGTGTAATGACTCTATAGAATAGATCACTCTGTGTGTAATGACTCTATAGAATAGATCACTCTGTGTGTAATGACTCTATAGAATAGATCACTCTGTGTGCAATGACTCTATAGAATAGATCACTCTGTGTGCAATGACTCTATAGAATAGATCACTCTGTGTGTAATGACTCTATAGAATAGATCACTCTGTGTGCAATGACTCTATAGAATAGATCACTCTGTGTGCAATGACTCTATAGAATAGATCACTCTGTGTGTAATGACTCTATAGAATAGATCACTCTGTGTGAAATGACTCTATAGAATAGATCACTCTGTGTGTAATGACTCTATAGAATAGATCACTCTGTGTTAATGACTCTATAGAATAGATCACTCTGTGTGTAATGACTCTATAGAATAGATCACTCTGTGTATGCTCTATAGAATAGATCACTCTGTGTGTAATGACTATAGAATAGATCACCTCTTAATGACTCTATAGAATAGATCACTCTGTGTGTAATGACTCTATAGAATAGATCACTCTGTGTGTAATGACTCTATAGAATAGATCACTCTGTGTGTAATGACTCTATAGAATAGATCACTCTGTGTGTAATGACTCTATAGAATAGATCACTCTGTGTGTAATGACTCTATAGAAAGATCATCTGTGTGTAATGCTCTATAGAATAGATCACTCTGTGTGTAATGTCTCTATAGAATAGATCACTCTGTGTGTAATGACTCTATAGAATAGATCACTCTGTGTGTAATGACTCTATAGAATAGATCACTCTGTGTGTAATGTACTCTATAGAATAGATCACTCTGTGTGTAATGACTATAGAATAGATCACTCTGTGTGTAATGTCATAGAATAGATCACTTGTGTGTAATGACTCTATAAATAGATCACTCTGTTTTTAATGACTCTATAGAATAGATCCTCGTGTGTAATGACTCTATAGAATAGATCACTCTGTGTGTAATGAACTCTATAGAATAGATCACTCTGTGTGAATGTCTCTATAGAATAGATCACTCGTGTGTAATGTCTCTATAGAATATCACTCTGTGTGTAATGTCTTTAGAATAGACACTCTGTGTGTAATGACTATAGAATAGATCACTCTGTTTTGTAATGTTCTATGTAAGGTTCTTTGTCTCTGTTGAATGTTCCTTGAAACTCAGTTTTTCCGCGGCCATTTTGCTTTCTGTCTTTCGCAGTCTTGCCCTCGTTAATATGGGAGTTTCCGTTTTCTTGTTCCCCCCCTGATTCTTCCCTCTTGCTTTTTAAAGCAGCCTCCTGAACAATCGTGCTCCTGAATCAAGCCTCAGTCAGTCTGTGACCTGACTCCTGGAAGCCTTGTACTTGTACTCCAGCTATTCCCTATGAGGAACCTTGGAACACTTTTGGACTCTGGAAACCTGCTGTTGGTGAATCCATGTTTGCAGAGGAATTACGGTACAGAGAAGAGATCCTGAACCTGCTTTGGAGATTTATTATAGAGCCTGAATTTTATGCTGTGTCTCTGTCTTGTTCCTGCAAACTGTGTAAACCCTTTTCAGCATGCTTGTATGAAGTAATACAAGTATTTCATTTAAACCTATGTCTCCTGTTTTTCCCGCACCCAAGCACAGACGCTATAGGAACTGTACACTATACAGACAAGATTCAGGAGCCAATGTTTAGTGCTCTGGGTCTGGGAAAGCCGTGTCTGCTGTGACTGTGGATATCAGATGTCCGTTTAATACCTTATGTGATGACAGTGGTTTTTGACTTCTCACAACCATTCAGGTGAGGGCATTCCCTTAAAATTTTACTCTGCAGTTTTTACCACAGTTAACACTATTGTTTTTTTTTTTTTTTCCTTTTCCTCTTCTCCTTCCAGCACTTCTGCCTTAAAAGATCTGGAAAATGGAGGCCCGCATAAAGGAGCTTTTCGGAGTGACTGATACAATCCTTTTCAGATATACAGATATAAAGACCCGTTTTTGCAAGCCTACAGGACCTCACTAATCATAATTTGCAAGTGTTGGAAGACTACCCGAATTGCGAGCCAGATTGAGGCTCTAGAGGAAAGAGCCCAGGCTCCTGCCTTAACCCCCAGTTTGGGATCCCCCCAAAATTACCTCCTTTTTGTTTTGGCGGTGAACGTGAGAAATTCAGGGGATTTATAATCAATGCAATTTATTTTTCTCTGCACATGCTTCACAATTTCCCCTGAACGATCCAAAGTGCTTACTATAATCATGTTGCTTACCAATAAGGCTTTGATGTGGGCAAACCCTCGATTGAGACTGAGGTGATTGTTTGAATCACCTTGATGCTTTTATTTCAGCCATGGGGAGTGTTTGATGACCCCCAAACGGGTGCAACAGCTGAAGCAGCCATGTTAACTTTGCGCCAAGGTAAGCGTTCCCGTAGCCAATATGCCCCGGATTTCAGAAGAGGGCCCTTGATCCACTTGGACACTTCCCGCTAAGAAAAACTATTTTTCGGAAAGGGTTGTCTCCACTGATAAGGATGAAATTGCTCGTGCCGCCCTCCCACTGCGTTAGGGGACTTTATTAAAAATTGTATTCGTATTGATGCCATCTGGACTTTATGCAGACAAGAGAGATGGTTCAAAATAATTTGCACTAACCTTTCCACCTCCTCCTCAGCTAAGGAACCTTTAAAAAGGATCACAAGGGAACCAGAACCTGAACCCATGCGGTGGACTTTTTTACAAAGACGGGTTTTGATGCAAAGCAAAAAAAATCGAAAAAAGGAAAAATCTATGTTTCTACTGTGGTAAGTCAGGGCACTTCATTTAAAACTGCCCCAAAACCGTTCCCCGTAAGACTCTGCAGCAGTCATTCACTGTGGGGTGTTGCGGGAGGAGCTCTGGTCCTGTCCGAGCCTCGCTCCAGAGAGATCGCTGCAAGAGATCTTATTTCCGGACTTAACACTCTGTTAGTTCTGGGCCAAAAGACGGTATAAACGCTGCAATTTTTTTAAGTTTCCTCAGCGATGTCCCGCTGAGTTGTAAAAGAAACAATTTCATTGCTTCCTTTCCATAAACCTGGGTTGAATCAGTTGGGGTCAGCTTGCTATGATCGACTTAGGAGCATGGAAATTTTATAGTATCTCCTTTGCTCTGAAAACAGGGGATACGTTCAGGAAGAAGGCTACTCCAGTTACAGATGGGACGTGGATGGCCTCTACTGATTTCGGACCATGGATCAAGAAACAAAGCCTTTGAGGGTCCTTATGGGTAAAGATATCAGGGGGGGAAAAGGGTCTTTAAGCTTACCCTTTTTTCCCCCCTTTCCATTTTCTAGGGCACCTGGCTTGCAGGCCAGATCCCTACATTAATGGGGACCAAGGAATTACACTTTCCGGAGAAACAGATAGTCAAGGAGTTTCAGCTTCCCTCTGTTCCTAAAGGAACCATTCAGTCCCTGAACTACCAGCTGATACCAGGACTATGTGGATTTATGTGACAAGAAGAACGCTGACAGCTTCCTCCCACCGTCCATATGATTGTCCAATTGAATTATTGCCTGGAGCCGAGATACCTTTTGGTAAAGATCAACCCCCTAGCGGGCCCAAGCTAAAAGCTTTGAAGGATTATATAGACGAAAATTTAGCCAAGGGCTTCATACGCCCCTCTTCATCTCCCGCAGGTGCACCCATCTTATTTGTGAAGAAGAAAATGGATCTCTTGAGACCCTGCATAGATATAGGGAACTCAATAAGTTACTATTAGAAAAACCGTTATCCATTGCCTTTAATCCCTGGTTGTTGGAGAAAGAGCGGCACGCCAAAATTTTCTCTAAACTTGGATTCTCCGTGGGCCTTAACTTGGTCCTATCAGAACCTGGGATGAATGGAAGACTGCTTTCAGGTCACGCTAGGACACTTTGAATATCTTGTTAAGCCTTTGGTCTGAAAGTACCGCCCCAGCCACTTTCCAACACTTCGTGTGAATGATATCTTCAGGGATCTCCTAGATACATTTGTGGTGATTTATCTGGATGATATTCTAATTTTTTCTAACTCCACAAGGAACAATCAATGGACATGTGAGAATGGTCTTAGAACGCCTAAGACAAAACCATCTCTACATCAAACTTCAAAAAATGTGAATTCCATAGGACCGAAATTCAATTTTCTGGGGTATTAACTATCTACGCAAGGGATTAGTATGTGGAAGCAAGACCCAACCATCAAGGATTGGCCAATTCCTAGAAATGTGAAGGAGGTGCAGCGTTTCATCGGGTTTGCCAACTTCTATAGACGTTTCATTAAGAATTTTTCTGAGGTAGTGTCACCTATCACCCAACTTACCCGGAAACATCTAGGGTTCTCCTGGACCCCCCGCAAGACTCAGGAAGCATTTTTCCTGTTTAAAGGATAAATTTACCACCGCACCTATCTTAGTACATCCCAACCCCGACTTGCCTTCATAATAGAGGTGGATGGCTTCGACTGTGCCGTTGGAGCTATACTCTCTCAGAGAACCGGTGAGAAGAACGTCTTGCATCCCTGTGCCTTCTTTTCCCAGCAGTTGTCTTCGGCTGAGAGGAACTCGAATTGTGGGCAATTAGAGAATTGTTGGCCATTTATTGCCGCCTTCAAGGAATGGAGACACCTTCTTCAGGGAGCTGCACAGCAAATAGTCGTCCTGACAGACCATCGTAAACCTTGAATTTATCAGGTCGGCTAAGTGCCTGAACTCCTCGCCAGGCTCGCTGGAACTTTTCCTAAACCAATTTAATTTTGTAATTTTCTTATAGACCAGGATCCGCAATGAAAGGCTGATGCACTCTCTATGATTCATTCAGCAGAGACACGTCCACTTACTCCTCCTAAGACTATTCTTCCTGACTCTAGATTCCTGGAGTGATTCTAATCAAGACCTACTTAAGGCATCAAGGAACATACCATGCGGATTCTTTGTTGGCTCAACCCCCAAGGGACGTAAGTCTTTGTCTTTAAGAATGGTGTGTGGATTCAGGGACATCGCTGTATATACCTGAAACATCAGATTGAGAGTATTGCAACTCATCCACGATTCCAAATAACCCGGGCATAGGGGAATTCTAAAAGACACAAGAATTTCTTTCTCGTTTCTTTTTGGTGGCCCACTTACAGGAAAGATGTTTTAAACTAGTCACTTCATGTGAATCTGTGCAAGATGCAAAACACCTCGCTCCTCACCAACTGGTCTGTTGCAACCTCTTCCCACCCGTCCCCGCCCGTGGGGATCCATTTCTATGGACTTCATTGTGGAGTTACCAACCTCTCAAGGGAAGAACACCATTATAGTGGTGGTTGACCGTCTAACAAAGGCAGCTCATTTTATCCCTTGTGTCGGCTTACCCACTGCAAAACAGACATCAGACTTGATGATTAGGAATGTGTTTCCTTTACATGGAGTACCGGATGAGTCATTTCGGATCGAGGGGTGCAATTCACTTCAAGGTTTTGGCAAAATTCCGTGCAGCATTGGACATTAAAGTAAACCTTTCTTCTGCTTTTCATCCCCAGACTAATGGACAGACCGCAACGAACCAATCAACCCTGGAGCAGTATCTCCGCTGCTTTATCTGCCACCTACAGGATGATTGGGTGATCTACTTCCACTGGCTGAGTTCTCTTATAATAACTCTCAGAGCGCCTCCACTAAGCAGTCTCCTTTTTACTCCAATCTAGGTTATCATCCTAACCCTTCTACCACGATTTCCCAATAGAAACGCCCTTGCCGGCAGTGGCTGAAAGAATCCGTCTTTACAAAAGAATATGGATCTTCTAAAGGAAAATGTAGAATTGCTCAGGAAAGGTACAAAAAAGCAGCAGATAAATTTCGTAAACCTGCACCAGCTTTCAAGGTAGGAGATTTGGTCTGGCTGTCAACCAGAAATCTTAAATTAAAGATCCATCGTCTAAATTGGGACATAAGTACATTGGACCTTATAAGATCAATAAGATTTAAGTGCTGTTGCTTGTCGTCTTCAACTGCCCAGAACTATGAGAATCCACCCTGTCTTTCATGTATCCCTACTAAAGGCTGCAACACCCAATACGTTTCCTGGATGTTTCTTCTCCTTGCCCTGACCCAGTGCTGGTCGATGGTCAGGAAGATTTATGGTGGAAAGGATTCTAGATTCCAGGTTGTACAGAAATCAGTTGCAATATTTGATTAAATGGCAGGGCTACCCAGTGGAGGACAACTCATGGGAACCAGTCAATAACGTTAATGCTCCTCGCTTGCTCCGCCAGTTTCATCAGAGGTACCCACACAAGCCTGGTCTGAGGTCATCCGGAGGTTGTCCCTAAGGGGGAGAATGTAAGGGTTCTTTGTCCTGTTGACATGTTCTTGAAACTCAGTTTTCCGTCCGCCATTTTGCTTTCTGTCTTTCTGCAGCTTCTTGCCCTCAGTTAATATGGGTTCCAGTTTTCATGTTCCCCCCCTGATTCTTCCCTCTTGCTTCTTAAGCAGCCTCAGCTGAACAATCAGTTGCTCCTGAATCAAGCCTCAGTCAGTCTGTGACCTGACTCCCTGGAAACCTTGGACTTGTACTCCAGCTATTCCCTACTGGGAAAACCTTTGAAACACTTTTGGACTCTGGAAACCTGCTGTTTGGTGAATCCATGTTTGCAGAGGAATTACGGTACAGAGAAGAGATCCTGACCGCTTTGGAGATTTATTGTAGTGCTTGAAATTACTCTGGCCTGCTGTGTCTCCTGTCGCTGTTCCTGCAAACTGTGTGAAACTTTCAGCATGCTTGTATGAAGTAATACAAGTCATTTCATATCAACCATTCTCCTGTGTTTTCCTCACACCCAAGCAGCACAAGACACTATAGGAACTGTTACACTATACATTACACTCTGTGTGTAATGTCTCTATAGAAAGATCCTCTGTGTGTAATGTCTCTATAGAATAGATCACTCTGTTTAATGGCTCTATAGAATGATCACTTGTGTGTAAATGGCTCTATAGAATAGATCACTCTGTGTGTAATGACTCTATAGAATAGATCACTGTGTGTAATGACTCTATAGAATAGATCACTCTTTGTGTTTTTAATGAACTCTATAGAAAAAAAAATAACTCTGTGTAATGACTCTATAGAAAAGATCACTCTCTGTGTGTAATGGGCTTATAGAAAATTAGGATCACTCTGTGTGTAAATGGTCTCTATAGGAATAGATCACTCTGTGTGTAATGGCTCTATAAAAGATCACTCTGTGTGTAAAGCTCTATTGAATAGATCACTCTGTGTGTAATGGCTCTATAGAAATAGATCACCTGTGTGTAATGACTCTATAGAATAGATACTCTGTGTGTAATGACTCTATAGAATAGATCACTCTGTGTAATGACTCTATAGAATAGACACTCTGTTTATGCTCTATAGAACAGATCACTCTGTGTAATGACTCTATAGAATAGATCACTCTGTGTGTAATGGCTCTATAGAATAGATCCTCTGTGTGTAATGACTCTATTGAATAGATCACTCTGTGTGTAATGACTCTATAGAATTAATCACTCTGTGTATAATGACTCTATAGAATAGATCACTCTGTGTGTAATGTCACTATAGAAATATCACTCTGTGTGTAATGACTCTATAGAATAGATCACTCTGTGTGTAATGACTAAGAATAGATCACTCTGTGTGTAATGACTAAGAATAATCACTCTGTGTGTAATGACTATAGAATAGATCACTCTGTGTGAATGACTATAGAAATAGATCACTCTGTGTGTAATGACTCTTAGAAATAGATCCTCTGTGGGGTAATGACTCTATAGAATAGATCACCTTGTGTGTAATGACTCTATAGAATAGATCACTCTGTGTGTAATGACTCTATAGAATAGATCACTCTTGTGGTAATGACCTATAGAATAGATCACTCTGTGTTTAATGACTCTATAGAATAGATCACTCTGTGTGTAATGATCTATAGAATAGATCTCTCTGTGTGTAATGACTCTATAGAATAGATCACTCTGTGTGTAATGACTATGAATAGATCACTCTGTGTGTAATGACTCTATAGAAATAGAATAGATCATCTGTGTGTAATGCTCTATAGAATAGATCACTCTGTGTGTAATGACTCTATAGAATAGATCACTCTTGTAATGACTATAGAATAGATCACTCGTGTGTAGTCTCTATATGAATAGATCACTCTGTGTGTAATGACTCTATAGAATGAATCACTCTGTGTAATGACTCTATAGAATAGATCACTCTGTGTAATGACCTATAGAATAGATCACTCTGTTGTAATGACTATAGAATAGATCACTCTGTGTAATGACTCTATAGAATAGATCACCGGTGTAATGACCTATAGAATAGATCACTCTGTGTGTAATGACTTAGAATAGATCACTCTGTGTGCAATGACTCTATAGAATAATCACTCTGTGTGAATCTATAGAATAGATCATCTGTGTGCAATGACTCTATAGAATAGATCATCGTGTAATGACTCTATAGAATAGATCACTCTGTGTTAATATACTTATAGAATAGATCACTCTGTGTGTAATGTCTCTTAGAATAGATCACTCTGTGTGTAATGACTTATAGAATAGATCACTCTGTGTGTAATGACTCTATAGAATAGATTCACTCTGTTGTAATGACTATAGAATAGATCACTCTGTGTGTAATGACTCTATAGAATAGATCACTCTGTGTGTAATGACTCTATAGATAGATCACTCTGTGTGTAATGACTCTATAGAATAGATCACTCTGTTGTAATGACCTAGAATAGATCACTGTGTGTAATGCTCTATAGAATAGATCACTCTGTGTGTAATGACTCTTAGAATAGATCACTCTGTGTGTAATGCTCTATAGTATAGATCACTCTGTGTTAATGACTCTATAGAATAGATCACTCTGTGTGAAATATCTATAGAATAGATACTCTGTGTGTAATGCTCTATAGAATAATTCCTGTGTGTAATGACTCTATAGAATAGATCATTCTGTGTAATGACTCTAGAATAGATCACTCTGTTGTGTAATGACTCTATATAATAGATCACTCTGTGTAATGATCTATAGAATAGATCACTCTGTGTGTAATGACTCTATAGAATAGATCACTCTGTGTGTAATGACTCTATAGAATAGATCACTCTGTGTGTAATGACTCTATAGAATAGATCACTTGTGTAATGACTCTATAGAATAGATCACTCTGTGTGTAATGACTCTATAGAATAGATCACTCTGTGTGTATGACTCTATAGAATAGATCACTCTGTATAATTACTTATAGAATAGATCACTCTGTGTGTAATGACTCTATAGAATAGATCACTCTGTGTGTAATGACTCTATAGAATAGATCACTGTGTGTAATGACTCTGAATGATAATCGTTGGTAATGTCTCTATAGATAGATCACTCTGTGTGTAATGACTCTATAGAATAGATCACTCTGTGTGTAATGACTCTATAGAATAGATCACTCTGTGTGTAATACTCATAGAATAGATCACTCTGTAATGATCTTAGAATAATCACTCTGTGTGTAATGACTCTATAATAGATCACTCTGTGTGTAATGACTCTATAGAATAGATCACTCTGTGAAGACTCTAGAAAACCTGTGTAACCATAAAAATCACTCTGTGTAAACATAAAATCCCTGTTTATGCTATGAATAGATCCTGTGGTAATGTAAATCATGGTGAGTTATAAAACACGTGTAATATTAAATAATACGTGTAATGACTATAAAATCACCTGTTGATCCTAAAAACCTCTGTGTACATATACATCTGTGTATGCTAGAAGACAGTGTAGCCAATAATCCGTAGTTAGAATCTGTATCCATAAAGAATTGGTAAGACTATAAATCACCTGAGACCTTAATAATCACCTTATGACTAAATAAACTGTGTAAGCTAAACACGGGAATGACCAGAAGCCCTTGAAGCTATAATATTGTGGAAGACTAAACTGGAGACTCTATAGAATAGATCCCTGTGTATACTAAGAATATCACCGTTAATGCTTAAAATAACATCGGTAAGACTATAAAATCATCGGAATATCATAGATAATACGTGTAACTATAAATATCTCTGTGTATACTATAGATAACCTGTTGAGACTAAAAACACTGGGTATGCTCATAATGACACGTGTGAATGCTAGATACAGTGTAACTAAAAGATCCTGTGTATACTCATAGAAGACACCTGTGTAAGTAAGATGTACTTGTGTAATACTATAGAAACACCTTTTATGTCATAGAAAGTCTCTTATCTTAAAACACTTGTAAGACCATAGAATAATCTCTGTGGTAAGCTGAAGAACCTGTTTAATGTCAGAATCACTTGTGTAAGACTTATATAATCCTTGTAAACTCTAGAATAACTGTGTATACTATAGAAATACTCTGTGGCTGTGTGTAATGACTATAGAATAGATCACTCTGTTAATTACTCATAAATAATCACTCTGTGTAATGACTTAGATAGATCACTCTGTGTATGACTTATAAAAATCACTGTTAATGACCTATAAAACTTTGAATGACTTAAATAGATCTCTTGTAATCTCTTAGAGATCACTGTGAATAAGAATAATCATCTGGTGAATGCATAATGTCACTCTGTGTTAAATCTATAGAATAGATCATCTGTAAACTCTAAGAAAACACTCGTGATACTATAAATAGACCTCTGTTAATGCCTATAGAAGATCACTCTTGTAAGACCAATAATCACCTGGAATTCTCAAGAATACCTGGGTAATCTAGAAGTACTTGTTTAATGACATAGAACTCTTGGTATCTATAGATCCCGTTTAATGTCTCTTAGAAAATCCTGTGTTAACCTATAGAATCACTGGTGTAAGATCAATAGATCACTCTGTATGACAAATATCCTCTGTTAATCCTGATACCTCGTGTAGACTTAATAGATCACTCTGTGTGATGACTAGAATAACACGTTAATGACTAAAAATCACTTTAATACTAAATAGATCACTGGTATACTCTATAATAATCACCTTTAATATAGAAATCACTGTGGTATGACTCATAGAAATCATTTATGATCTAGAAATCACGTAACTTATAGAACATCTGGTAATGTCTTAGAATACTGTGAATGATCTATAAAGACACTCGTTAGTTCTATAAAAATCACGTTAATGCCTAAGAAAGACACTGTGTATACTAGAAATCACTCGGTGTAATGCTTAATAGATCATGTACTCTAAATAATCCTGGTATGACCAGAATACATTTTAATTTTAAATCCGTTGTAATGCTAAAGATCACCGTGTAATGACCTATAAAAACACTGTATACCTATAAATATCCTGTGTGTATGCTATAGATAACACTGTATGTCTTAATAGATACTGTGTGCAAGACATAAGACACTCTGTGAAGCTCAAATGATCACGTGTAATTATGATAACACTGTAGCTAAAACATCTGTGTAAGCTCTAAAACACTCTGTGTAAGACTAGAAGATCCTCTGTGTGTAATGACTTCTATAGAATAGATCACTCTGTGTGTAATGTCTCTATAGAATAGATCACTCTGTGTGTAATGACTCTATAGAATAGATCACTCTGTGTGTAATGACTCTATAGAATAGATCACTCTGTGTGTAATGACTCTATAGAATAGATCACTCTGATGGTAATGCTCTATAGAATAGATCACTCTGTGTGTAATGACTCTATAGAATAGATCACTCTGTGTGTAATGACTCTATAGAATAGATCACTCTGTGTAATGACTGCTATGAATAGATCACTCTGTGTGTAATGACTCTATAGAATAGATCACTCTGTGTGTAATGACTCTATAGAATAGATCACTCTGTGTAATGACTCTATAGAATAGATCACTCTGTGTAATGACTCTATAGAATAGATCACTCTGTTTAATGACTATAGAATAGATCACTCTGTGTGTAATGACTCTATAGAATAGATCACTCTGTGTGCAATGACTATAGAATAGATCACTCTGTGTGTAATGACTCTATAGAATAGATCACTGTGTAATGCTCTATAGATAGATCACTCTGTGTGTAATGACTATAGAATAGATCACTCTGTGTGTAATGACTCTATAGAACAGATCACTCTGTGTGTAATGACCTATGAATAGATCACTCTGTTGTAATGTCTCTATAGAATAGATCACTCTGTGTGTAATGTCTCTATAGAATAGATCACTCTGTGTGTAATGCTCTATAGAATAGATCACTCTGTGTGTAATGTCTCTATAGAATAGATCACTCTGTGTTAATGACTAAGAATAGATCACTCTGTGTAATGACTCTATAGAAAGTCACTCTGTGTGTAATGACTCATAGAATAGATCACTCTGTGTGTAATGCTCTATAGAATAGATCACTCTGTGTGTAATGCTCATAGAATAGATCACTCTGTGTGTAATGCTCTATAGAATAGATCACCTGTGTAATGACTCTATAGAATAGATCACTCTGTGTAATGACTATAGAATAGATCACTCTGTGTAATGACTCTATAGAAAGATCACTCTGTGTGTAATGACTATAGAATAGATCACTGTGTGTAATGATCTATAATAATCACTGTGTGAATGCTATAGAATAGATCACTCTGTGTGTAATGACTCTATAGAAAGATCACTCTGTTGTAATGACTATAGAATAGATCACTCTGTGTGCAATGATCTATAGAATAGATCACTGTGTAATGACTCTATAGAATAGATCACTGTGTAATGACTCTATAGAATAGATCACTCTGTGTAATGCTCTATAGTATAGATCACTCTGTGTAATGACTCTATAGAATAGTCACTCTGTGTGTAATATTCTATAGAATAGATCACTCTGTGTGTAATGTCTCTATAGAATAGATCACTGTGTGTAATGACTATAGAATAGATCATTCTGTGTGTAATGACTCTAGAATAGATCACTCTGTGTGTAATGACTATAGAATAGATCACTGTGTGTAATGACTCTATAGAATAGATCACTCTGTGTGTAATGACTCTATAGAATAGATCACTCTGTGTGTAATGACTCTATAGAATAGATCACTCTGTATAATGACTCTATAGATAGATCACTCTGTGTGTAATGACTCTATAGAATAGATCACTCTGTTGTAATGACTCTAAGAATAGATCACTTGTGTAATGACTCTATAGAATAGATCACTCTGTGTGTAATGACTATAGAATAGATCACTCTGTGTGTAATGCTCTATAGAATAGATCACTCTGTGTGTAATGACTGTAGAATAGATCATCTGTGTGTAATGCTCTAAGAATAGATCACTCTGTGTGTAATGACTCTATAGAATAGATCACTGTGTGTAATGACTCTATAGATAGATCACTCTGTGTGTAATGACTCTATAGAATAGATCACTCTGTTAATGACTCTATAGAATAGATCACTCTGTGTGTAATGACTCTATAGAATAGATCACTCTGTGTGTAATGACTCTATAGAATAGATCACCTGTGTGTAATGACTCTATAATAGATCACTCTGTGTGTAATGTCTCTATAGAATAGATCACTCTGTGTGTAATGACTCTATAGAATAGATCACTCTGTGTGTAATGACTCTATAGAATAGATCACTCTGGTGTAATGACTCTATAGAATAGATCACTCTGTATGTAATGTCTCTATAGAATAGATCACTCTGTGTGTAATGTCTCTATAGAATAGATCACTCTGTGTGTAATGTCTCTATAGAATAGATCACTCTGTGTGTAATGACTCTATAGAATAGATCACTCTGTGTAATGACTCTATAGAATAGATCACTCTGTGTAATGACTCTATAGAATAGATCACTCTGTGTGTAATGACTATAGAATAGATCACTCTGTGTGTAATGACTCTATAGAATAGATCACTCTGTGTGTAATGACTATAGAATAGATCACTCTGTGTGTAATGACTCTATAGAATAGATCACTGTGTAATGACTCTATAGAATAGATCACTCTGTGTGTAATGACTATAGAATAGATCACTCTGTGTGTAATGACTCTATAGAACAGATCACTCTGTGTGTAATGACTCTATAGAATAGATCACTCTGTGTGTAATGTCTCTATAGAATAGATCTCTCTGTGTGTAATGTCTCTATAGAATAGATCACTCTGTGTGTAATGACTCTATAGAATAGATCACTCTGTGTAATGACTCTATAGAATAGATCACTCTGTGTGTAATGACTATAGAATAGATCACTCTGTGTGTAATGACTATAGAATAGATCACTCTGTGTGCAATGACTCTATAGAATAGATCACTGTGTAATGACTCTATAGAATAGATCACTCTGTGTAATGACTCTATAGAATAGATCACTCTGTGTGTAATGACTCTATAGAATAGATCACTCTGTGTGTAATATCTCTATAGAATAGATCACTCTGTGTGTAATGTCTCTATAGAATAGATCACTCTGTGTGTAATGACTATATAGAATAGATCACTCTGTGTGTAATGACTATAGAATAGATCACCTGTGTGTAATGACTATAGAATAGATCACTCTGTGTGTAATGACTCTATAGAATAGATCACTCTGTGTGTAATGACTCTATAGAATAGATCACTCTGTGTGTAATGACTCTATAGAATAGATCACTCTGTGTGTAATGACTCTATAGAATAGATCACTCTGTGGTAATGACTCTATAGAATAGATCACTCTGTGTTAATGACTCTAGAATAGATCACTGTGTGTAATGACTCTATAGAATAGATCACTCTGTGTGTAATGACTCTATAGAATAGATCACTCTGTGTGTAATGTCTCTATAGAATAGATCACTGTGTGTAATGACTCTATAGAATAGATCATTCTGTGTGTAATGACTCTAGAATAGATCACTCTGTGTGTAATGACTCTATAGAATAGATCACTGTGTGTAATGACTCTATAGAGTAGATCACTCTGTGTGTAATGACTCTAGAATAGATCACTCTGTGTGTAATGACTCTATAGAATAGATCACTCTGTGTGTAATGACTCTATAGAATAGATCACTCTGTGTGTAATGACTCTATAGAATAGATCACACTGTGTGTAATGACTCTATATAATATAGGAGATTCACTTTTTGTATTGAAGAACTGAAATAAATGAACTTTTTGATGATATTCTAATTTTGTGAGATGTGCCTGTAGCATTATAATTGCAAAGAACATTTGAGAACATTGAAGAAATTCTTTATTTTATTTTTTTACTACTTCAAAGAGAAAAACAAAGACTTTTTCAAAGACTGTGGAGAATATGGAGGCGACTTGTGAACATGCACTTTCCCTTTATTTCGCTAACAGTCAAGGTGGTGAGGACAACACATGGTAATAAAGGCTTTGAAATAATTTTTTTTACAAGTTTTTGAAGCACACCAAAATGTCCTGTCCATAATACAACACGACAAAGAAGAGCAAAATAATGAAAATATATTTTATTTACAAAAAAATTATTTTAGACATATAAGTTTTTAACAATTAATGTTACAAAAAGTGCAGGATAAAGGAGAGACGACAGAATATGCTTCCTCATAATAAATTATGCTGCATGGTAAAGACCTAATCACTCTCAAAATACTCGTTTAGGCAAATCATAGGTCATAGTGATGGACTCCATTAAGGGGTTAATGTCCATGACAAAATTACTTAGAGATTTGCACAGAAATGTACTATCAAAATCACAAATAGACAGGGTGCCAGCAATATCCTCAATAGGTCAATCAGAGGTACAATCTGAATCCACTCAGTAATTAATTAATAACTGGCAACCAAAGTCATATTTAGCTCCTTTGCATAAGATGTTACAAATAACCCATAAAAAGCATGAGAATCATAAAGGTTGTTACCTGGATCCTAGCAGCGTTGAATCGAGTGGTGGGAGCTTCCGTCCCTCTGCCCCGACGTGCACGTTTCGCCCAGCTTCTTCGGGGGGCGTGTCCAAGGCAGAGGGTGTGTGAGTTTAAAAAGGGAGCTCCGTCCAATCAAGTCAAGGCTCAAGGTCCAACTATCACAGTCAGCTGGGAGTTTCTTTGGCGCGTGCGCCGTCGGTACATCGTCCTTTTATAATAAGGCAATCCAGAGCGGTCTTAGTGACTTAGCTGGAGTTCCGTCACAGATCATGTGACCGGACGCGGCATCCTCACCAAACGTGACCGCGCTTGTCATGCCTAGACGTGCACAGAGCAGCGCAAGCGCACTACTACCAGAAGCAGTGATAGGGAAAATGGACCCTAGTTGAAACAACAGTTCCTTATGGAAAAGGTATGGTGGTTAAAACTAATGGCAGTATCTTCAGAGCTCTTACAAAGATATTTTCCAATCATAAAAATTAACAGAACGATTAGACATACAGCACTTAAATATCACAATAATAAAGAAAATTTCTTGTAAGCTCTTATTGAAAATATATACCAATGCATAATTAAACTGCATACAAATATATTCATATATAGCTAATTGATTTACTGGTGGAAATATAGCATTTCAATTATGGCTGTCTTCTTCGTCCATGTATGGAAATAAGGATAACTCTATGTTCTTATTATTTTTCTCTTTAGAAGATAAATGTCCATATTAATATAATCCAAGAGGCATCACCATCGCTGTTTCAGCAGGCCAATATCACCCAAAAGACCCTGGAGGAACTCATAAATAAAAACAAGTAAAGAAACTCATAAGTGCAAAGGGGTATGCAAAAGGGGATGGGAAAACAAAAATTATTAAAATCATTAAAAATAACCATATATCCACCCATATACAAAAAGGAGTCTCAGGAAAATAACAAAAACCCTACTACAAAAATGCTCCAAATCCAGAACTTTCATTAAGGCCCTGGGGATTTAGGGACCCCAACCTAAAGATCCATCTACACTCAAGTTTGGCCAATTCTCTACTCAAGTCTCCTCCTCTAAAACCCAAAGTAAGCATGTCAATTCCCTCAATTCTTAACAGATGTGTTTTGCAGTTATGAAACTTCCTAAAATGTCTTGGAAGTGTCTTGAGTGACATTACATCAGTGGCAGTCTTAGCCTTCTCAATGTCTAGACAGTGTTCCCGCGTACGGATTTTCAATTCCCGGGTTGTCAACCCGATGTAGATCTTATTACACGGACAGGTGGCCTGATAAATAACCCCTCTAGAGGAGCATGTAATATGTTTACGTATCTCAAAGGTTTTAGATCCATCACGATTTTTAAATTTGTCACTCTTTACCAAATTGGCACATGCCTTACAAAGGCTTGGGGATGATGCACTGTTCAAAGGCCGACAAGAGGATATCTATCAATTCCTGTTGGAATTCATTGCTGCATGCCAGATCCTTTTACCCAAAAAAATTAATCCAAGGCATACCCATTGGACAATTTTTATGAATCAGACGTATTTGCTCGGACAATGCACAATTTGAATCCCAATCTAGAGAACTCACCCAACGTTTTGAGGAGCGAGGATATAGTAATAAGAGCATTCGAAGGGGATACAATAGAGCAAAGAGAACACCAAGAGAATCATTATTGGTCAAATCTAAGAGGGATAACCCCAATACCAACAAGGTGAGATTTATAACCCCTTTCCATAATCATTGGGAGGAGTTCAGGGAAGTGATGAAAAAACATTGGAATATTCTGCTAACGGACCCGGCTCTAAGTAAAATTCTTGACCCGTTTCCATCCTTAGTGGCAAGACGAGCACCTACTATACGGGATAAATTGGTACGCAGCCATTTTGGTTCTAGAAGTGACAGCATTAGTGGCAGTCCTGGTTTTTTTCCTTGTGGCCTTTGTAAGGCATGTGCCAATTTGGTAAAGAGTGACAAATTTAAAAATCATGATGAATCTAAAACCTTTGAGATACGTAAACATATTACATGCTCCTCTAGAGGGGTTATTTATCAGGCCACCTGTCCGTGTAATAAGATCTACATCGGGTTGACAACCCGGGAATTGAAAATCCGTACGCGGGAACACTGTCTAGACATTGAGAAGGCTAAGACTGCCACTGATGTAATGTCACTCAAGACACTTCCAAGACATTTTAGGAAGTTTCATAACTGCAAAACACATCTGTTAAGAATTGAGGGAATTGACATGCTTACTTTGGGTTTTAGAGGAGGAGACTTGAGTAGAGAATTGGCCAAACTTGAGTGTAGATGGATCTTTAGGTTGGGGTCCCTAAATCCCCAGGGCCTTAATGAAAGTTCTGGATTTGGAGCATTTTTGTAGTAGAGTTTTTGTTATTTTCCTGAGACTCCTTTTTGTATATGGGTGGATATATGGTTATTTTTAATGATTTTAATAATTTTTGTTTTCCCATCCCCTTTTGCATACCCCTTTGCACTTATGAGTTTCTTTACTTGTTTTTATTTATGAGTTCCTCCAGGGTCTTTTGGGTGATATTGGCCTGCTGAAACAGCGATGGTGATGCCTCTTGGATTATATTAATATGGACATTTATCTTCTAAAGAGAAAAATAATAAGAACATGGAGTTATCCTTATTTCCATACATGGACGAAGAAGACAGCCATAATTGAAATGCTATATTTCCACCAGTAAATCAATTAGCTATATATGAATATATTTGTATGCAGTTTAATTATGCATTGGTATATATTTTCAATAAGAGCTTGCAAGAAATTTTCTTTATTATTGTGATATTTAAGTGCTGTATGTCTAATCGTTCTGTTAATTTTTATGATTGGAAAATATCTTTGTAAGAGCTCTGAAGATACTGCCATTAGTTTTAACCACCATACCTTTTCCATAAGGAACTGTTGTTTCAACTAGGGTCCATTTTCCCTATCACTGCTTCTGGTAGTAGTGCGCTTGCGCTGCTCTGTGCACGTCTAGGCATGACAAGCGCGGTCACGTTTGGTGAGGATGCCGCGTCCGGTCACATGATCTGTGACGGAACTCCGGCTAAGTCACTAAGACCGCTCTGGATTGCCTTATTATAAAAGGACGATGTACCGACGGCGCACGCGCCAAAGAAACTCCCAGCTGACTGTGATAGTTGGACCTTGAGCCTTGACTTGATTGGACGGAGCTCCCTTTTTAAACTCACACACCCTCTGCCTTGGACACGCCCCCCCGAAGAAGCTGGGCGAAACGTGCACGTCGGGGCAGAGGGACGGAAGCTCCCACCACTCGATCCAACGCTGCTAGGATCCAGGTAACAACCTTTATGATTCTCATGCTTTTTATGGGTTATTTGTAACATCTTATGCAAAGGAGCTAAATATGACTTTGGTTGCCAGTTATTAATTAATTACTGAGTGGATTCAGATTGTACCTCTGATTGACCTATTGAGGATATTGCTGGCACCCTGTCTATTTGTGATTTTGATAGTACATTTCTGTGCCAATCTCTAAGTAATTTTGTCATGGACATTAACCCCTTAATGGAGTCCATCACTATGACCTATGATTTGCCTAAACGAGTATTTTGAGAGTGATTAGGTCTTTATCATGCAGCATAATTTATTATGAGGAAGCATATTCCGTCTCTCCTTTATCCTGCACTTTTTGTAACATTAATTGTTAAAAACTTATGTATCTAAAATAATTTTTTGGTAAATAAAATATATTTTCATTATTTTGCTCTTCTTTGTCGTGTTGTATTATGGACAGGACATTTTGGTGTGTATTAATAATTGTCTAGAGCAAATACTTTTGTAAATAATAAGGCTTTTTTTGAGTGTAAAGTTTTTGAAGCATTAAACTTCTCATTTCTGAAGTTCTATAAGGGTGAGTTTCCACGATCAGGAAATGCTGCGTGTTTGGCGCTGTGCGTTGGCGCAGCGCCAAACACGCAGCGTCCAGATGTTACAGCATAGTGGAGCTGATTTCAAGAAATCCCGTCTCCACTATGCGCAAAATTACGCAGGCGGAAGACCTGCGTTTACGGACATGCGGCGCGTCTTTTCAGACCGCAGCATGTCCTAGCATCTTGCGGCGACGGTGCGTCGCCGCAACGGAATTTAACACAGGGCTATGTAGCCCTGCGTTATTTCCGGAGGTGTTCCGGAGGTGTCCTGAACACCTCCGGAAATAACGCACGTCAGAAAGGGGACGGGGCTTAGACGGAGCGGAGTTTCCGCTCCGTCATATACGCTGTGTTTCCTGATAGTGGAAACACAGCCTAAGAATGTCACAAAGTTTACCATCGCGGCTGGATTTGTTAGAATATTGTGAGTTTAATGAAAACACAGATCATCAAACAACTAAAAGTTACACTGTATACGAATACAGAGACCCGGAAAGTCTCTAGGATCCCTGCACCTGTACAAGCAGATACTTATCTGTAGCTCAATACATTTGTATTTCTCCATTTTATCTATGTTACAAATGAAGAAACTTTAAGAAAAAAAATCCTTTTAGTTAAAAATCTGATTCCTTTTTGTGTACGCAGCTCCAGTGAAAACATATATCTCCATGGTGATATTTAGAAGAGCGTCACACGACTGCAGGATGAGACTACACAAGGTTTGTTTGTAGTATGTAACCATGGAGACACATAGTTCTTTATAAGATCTGTGTACACAGAGTGGGAGATTTTTAATCAACTATTTTGATAACTTTTTCCCGTTTTAGCAGCTTTCCGCAATTTACATATTTGTAACATCGGACAAATCCTACAAGTGTGATCCAGACGTCGTGGCGTCAGTGAATTCTGTTTTTTTATCCCTTCACGACTTGCGCTGATGAAAACTATTATGTGATTACAGGAATCGTTATTCATTTCTGTTTCTTATATTATTTTATTACGCTGCATGTTACAATGTAATTAAGACTAGAGGAAAGGGATTAGGAAAATAAGATTTAAGGCTTCCAGGCGATACATTTGTGAGGAACGTTCCTTCATTATCAGGTGCGGAGATTACACACTGAACAAAGGCTTCATTTTTCTTTTTAGTAAAATTTAAGAGGTCAGAGGTCAAACCCCATTCTGCCCAGAACATGGAACGCTGCACCTTCCCTAATACCCCAGAAGAGACTGAGCATCATCGGCCTCATTTCCACAACTGAATGAAAAACATCTACACAGAACATCTGCTCTGCAGCAACATTAACATTCCATTTTATTCTCTAATCTAAATTGATTCAACATTTTGATAAGGAGATCAAAATCCTCTGCATATACATAAAGAAACAGCAGAAATTCTTGCTGTCTGCAGCCACCACTAGGGGGTGCTCACCTCTAGATACTCCTACTGAGAGGTGCAGACAGGATCTTATGTATCTCTGTATACAGGTAGCTCCCCCTAGTGTTGGCTGCAGACAGGATCTCATCATGTATCTCTGTATACAGGAAGCTCCACCTAGTGGTGGCTGCAGTCAGGATCTTATCATATATCTCTGTATACAGGGAGCTCCCCCTAGTGGTGGCTGCAGACAGGATCTTATCATGTATCTCTATACAGGGAGCTCCCCCTAGTGGTGGCTGCAGACAGGATCTTATCATGTATCTCTGTATACAGGGAGCTCCCCCTAGTGGTGGCTGCAGACATGATCTTATCATGTATCTCTGTATACAGGGAGCCCCCTAGTGGTGACTGCAGACAGGATCTTATCATGTTGTGAATGGACTTGAAATAAGTTCTAAGCAGAGGCTCCCTCTGGTGGTTACAAGCGGTACTGGACTGTCCAGTGAAGATTGTGAGGAGTGGGAATCAGGTGTTACTGACTGGTCTTATATAAGGGAGTCGCCTTCCCATCAGGGTTGCCGGTGATCAATTGCTCTGGTCTCAATCCTTGAGTCCCGTTTCCTTTGCAGCCTGCTGTGTCGTGTCTGCATCTCCTGCTAACAGATAAGACATTTTCTTCTTTTTGTTTTTGTGCTTGATTTTTGCATTTTGTCCTGCACTTCTGTGGGGGCCTTCAGGGTCCCCTCTGGGGGCTTTTGCCCTCTCAGTTTAGTTCAGCCACTGATGTTTGTACTTTTGCTTTTTCCAGTTTTTTCAGTGGCTGCTGTTTTGATTTTGTTACACCAGAGAACTAATTTAGGTGGTAGAGGTCATGTGATCTCAGGTGATTTTGAAATTAGTAGAGTTGGTGCTTTTCAGGGTTTTCTGGGATTGCAGTAAGTACCCTTCCTATCCTTTTCTATTTAGGTAGTTTGGGCCCCAACGTTTGCTCATACTATTTTCTGTCTGTGTCAGTATTTCATCTTGTCTAACCGCCATTACATGTTTGGGGGCTTTCTATTATCTTTGGGGTTCTGCTCCGGGGCAGATAGCTTTCCTCTTTCTATCTTTAGGTGTAGTTAGTTTCTCAGGCTGTGACGAGGCGTCTAGGACCAACGTAGGAACGCTCCACGGCTGCCTCTAGTTGTGGTGGTTAGTCAGGGTACTGCAATCTCATAGATTCCAACTTCTCTGGTGTATTGCCTTTTTTACCTGCACTCCTCAGCTACCGAAACATAACAGTATCACCGGCCTAAAAATTGAAAATTGTATGGTACTCACAGAAGGGAAAAAATATTGTGAAAGAAAAAAGGTTGTCAGAGTTGTCAGAGATATTTTTCTGTTTGTTGCATTTTTTTTTTCCCCCTCTATTTCTCTGGGTGCTGAGGAGGATCTTTTCTCTCAATGGAGTTTGCACAGTTGTCTGGCCGTGTGGATCAGCTTGCCACTGAGGTTCAGAGTATTGCTGCATATCTTGCTAGGTTGCCTGTTGTGGAACCTAGGATTCCCATGCCAGATTTGTTTTTAGGGGATCGAGCTAAGTTTCAGAATTTCAAAAATAATTGTAAATTGTTTTTTGCCTTAAAATCTAAGTCCTCAGGGAACGCAGCGCAGCAGGTTCAAATTGTCATCTCTCTCCTGCGCGGCGATCCTCAGGATTGGGCTTTTTCCATGACACCTGGGGATCCTGTTTTGAGTGATGTTGATGCATTTTTTCAGGCCTTGGGGTTATTGTACGATGAGCCTAATGTCACTGATCAAGCTGAAAAAGCCTTGTTGGCATTAAATCAGGGTCTTGATGACGCTGAGTTATACTGTCAGAGATTCCGTAGGTGGGCAGTCCTGACCAAGTGGAATGACGACGCTTTGGCGGCCCTTTTTCGGAAGGGTCTGTCAGATAATGTAAAGAATGTTATGGTGGGATTCCCTGTCCCCTCTGGTCTCAATGATTCTATGTCATTAGCGATTCAAATTGACAAACGTTTGCGTGAGCGGAGAAGTATGCGTGGAATGGTGTTGCCTTGTGAACCTGCTTCTGAACCCATGCAGTGTGATAGAGTGGTGTCTGGGGCACAGCGTCATGAGTTTCGAAAGCACAATGGGCTATGTTTCTACTGTGGTGATGCCTCTCATGCTATTTCAGTCTGCCCTAAGCGGGGAAGACGTTTTGCACGCTCAGTTGTCTTGGGTAGTGTTCAGACTAAGTTTTTATTAACTGTCACTCTGATATGCTCCCTGTCCTCATTTTCTGCTCAGGCTTTCGTTGATTCTGGAGCAGCTATTAACCTGATGGATTATGATTTTGCTAAACGTTGTGGGTTTCCCTTGATACCCCTACAGAAGTCTATTCCCCTACTGGGGATCGATTCTACCCCTTTGGCTGAGAATAAACCTCAGTTCTCTACTCAGGTGATAATGAGGGTTGAACCTGATCATCAGGAGTGCTGTAAATTTTTGGTTCTGTATAATCTGCATGACATTATCGTGCTGGGTTTCCCTTGGTTGCAGTCTCATAATCCTGTTTTGGATTGGAAATCTGTGTCTGTAACCAGTTGGGGCTGCCAATGTGTTAATACCAACACTCCTGTTTTTTCTGTCTCCCCCCAGGCTCAGGATTTTCCTGACATTTTGATTAATTTTTCTGATGTGTTTAGCGAAAGTAAATCTGCATCCTTGCCTCCCCATAGGAGCTATGACTGCGCTATTGAATTAGTGCCTGGTAGTAAATTCCCTAAAGGTCGCCTTTTTAACTTGTCTGTACCTGAACATGACGCTATGCGGTCGTATATCAAGGAATCATTGGAGAAGGGTCATATCAGACCATCCTCTTCACCCTTAGGTGCCGGTTTTTTCTTTGTGGCCAAAAAGGATGGTTCATTAAGGCCGTGTATTGATTATCGTCTTTTGAACAATATTACTGTAAAATATCAATACCCGTTACCTTTGATTTCTGACCTGTTTTCCAGGGTGAAAAACGCTACTTGGTTTACCAAGCTTGACCTCAGGGGGGCATATAACCTTATTCGCATTAAGCACGGGGTTGAATGGAAGACGGCGTTCAATACCCCTGAGGGGCATTTTGAGTACCTGGTGATGCCCTTTGGGCTCACTAATGCTCCTTCTGTCTTCCAGTCCTTCATGAATGACATTTTCAGGGATTTTGTGGATAAATTTCTGATTGTTTATTTGGATGATATCTTGATTTTTTCTAATGACTGGGACTCTCATGTGAAACATGTTCGAACTGTATTCCAGATTTTGAGAGAGAATGCTCTGTATGTGAAGGGATCAAAGTGTCTTTTTGGCGTACAGAGGATCTCATTTCTGGGATTCATTTTGTCCCCATCTGTTATTGAAATGGACCCGGTCAACGTTCAGGCCATCTGTGATTGGGTCCAACCTACTTCATTAAAGGCTCTTCAAAGATTTTTGGGTTTTGCCAATTTTTATCGTAAATTTATTGGTAATTTCTCGGTTATTGTTAAACCATTGACTGATTTGACCAGAAAGGGTTCTGATGTGGTGAATTGGCCTCCTGAGGCAGTCTCTGCATTTCAGGAACTTAAGCAGAGATTCACTTCTGCTCCTGTTCTACGGCAGCCTGATGTTTCTCTGCCATTTCAGGTGGAGGTTGATGCCTCTGAAATTGGGGCAGGTGCCGTTTTGTCCCAAAAAGATCCAGAGACCTCTAAAAGTAACCCTTGTGCCTTTTTCTCTCGAAAATTTTCTCCTACTGAACGTAATTATGACGTGGGTAATCGGGAGTTACTGGCCATGAAGTGGGCTTTTGAAGAGTGGAGACATTGGCTGGAGGGAGCCAAACATTAGGTGGTGGTCCTTACTGACCATAAGAATCTGGTCTATCTGGAATCTGCCAAGCGACTCAATCCTAGACAGGCCAGGTGGGCCTTGTTTTTCACACGTTTTAATTTTGTGGTTTCCTTTCTTCCTGGCACTAAGAATGTTAAGGCGGATGCCCTCTCGAGGAGTTTCCTTGCGGACTCTCCTGAGTTATCTGATCCTTCTGTTATTTTGAAAGAGGGTGTAGTTCTTTCCGCCATCTCAACCAATTTGAGACTGGCTCTGGAGGGGTGTCAGGAGGATAGGCCCGAGCGCTGCCCTGTTGGAAAATTGTTTGTCCCGGACCAGTGGAAAAAGAGTGTGATGTCTGAGATTCATTGTTCCGCGTTGGCTGGGTGTCATGTGTGCATTGCCACGAAGATCGTCGCGGTTGCACATTTTGACTTCTCACAGCTGAGTTGCTGTTTCTTTGTGTTTGGCAGCTAGGGAGTTAATTCTGTCTGTGCTCGGTGCTGGGACTGGGTGCAGTTTCTCCCGGCTGCAATTGATTATTTGTTGATTGGTTTCCTTTAAATTCCTGGTTGTCTGCTTTGGGAGTTGCCAGTGAAATCCTTCATTCAGTCCACAGATAGGAATGAATCTGTATTGACTTAAGTTGAGAGCTCCTTAGTTGTTTTAAGCTCAACTTGCTTAGAGTTTATTTCCCAGACCATTTATGTTCCTTCGGTGTTTGAGTGTGTATGCAAGTGAGTGCTATCCTGTCTGTCTTATATGTCTTATCTGTGTATTTAGCTGAGATCTGCCCATATCCCTTTGGTGGTAATCAGGATCCTTCTTAGGACTGATTACAGGGTTCAGGGTCTGATAGGAGACAGGGTTAGGCTGGAGACTTGGACCTCTGAACCATTATCAGTACCTCCAAGGTAAGGGATTAGTTAGGACCCCAGTGTAGGGTCAGGTTAGACCCCGGTCCTCCTCTTTCCTGTTACAGCTCATCAAGTCCTCAAGATTAACCCTGAGTTAAACAGAAATCGTTTCTGCACATCTAGTCCTCAAGATTTACCCTAAGTTCTGCAGATATCGTGTCAGGTAAATCTATTTTATACTTACATTCTGATGTTGCTATACTAGTTGTTGTATAGAGTGTGGTTCCTGTATAAATAGTTTACTGACATTGTATTCATAGCATTAGACAGCGTGACATTTTCACTGGCCCTAAAAATTATCTCCAGTTACCATGGATCCAGTAGCCCAGCTGGCTCTGCAGTTGCAGGGATTATCCATGGAGCTGACGGACATTAAGTCCAAAGTTTTGTTTCCCCTGGAGCAAACCAGAGTTGAACCTAAAGTAGCTCTCCCGGACAGGTTCACTGGTGGGCGAGACAAATTTTTTACCTTCCGGGAGGCATGTAAATTGTATTTTCGGCTTCGGCCGCGATCATCAGGGAGTGATGAGCAGAGAGTGGGAATTGTTATCTCACTTCTTCAAGGGGACCCTCAATCCTGGGCATTTTCCCTTCCTCCGGGATCCCCGGCTCTACAGTCTGTAGATCAATTTTTTACTGCCCTGGGATTGGTATATGATGACCCAGATCGGGTCTCTCTTGCTGAGACCAAATTACGTAAGATACAGCAGGGAGATCGTCCGGCGGAGGAATTTGCTTCTGAGTTTCGTAGATGGGCCACAGATACTCAGTGGAATGACCCAGCTCTTAGGAGCCAGTTTTGTCATGGGCTTTCTGACAAATTAAAAGACGTTTTGGCTCAGTATGATTCTCCTCCATCACTGGAGGCTGCTATGGCCCTAGCTATCCGTACTGATAGACGGCTTCGGGAGAGGGGTGAGGTAACCCCACTCCCTGTTGTTTCTCCACCTACCACTAAAGTCCCTTATGTTGAGGTTCCCCTTGTCTGTTCGGATGAACCTATGCAGTTGGGAGGGACATCTTTTCGTAGTAGGGGATTGGCGGCACGCCGCAGGACTAGAAGGTTTTTTTTTGCGGGAAAGAGGGACATTTTGTTGGAGAATGTCCATCCCGTGTCTTGTTAAGTAAAAAGTCGCCGGAAAACTGCTAATCCCAGGTTGTGTGGTGGACGACAACCTGGGAGTATGTATTTCATCCGCCGGTTCTTCTCAGTTCCTTGTACCAGTGGAGGTGGTGGTTGGTACTAGAGTGAAGAGATTGTCTGTTCTTCTTGATAGTGGTTCCGGCGCCAATCTGGTTGACGCTCAGTTTGCCCAGGCTCAAGGTATGCATCTGAGTGTATTGGTCAAACCGATCCCTATTTTCTCCATTGACGCCAGGCCTCTCGGCCAAGGTAGCTTTGTTCATGAGGTTCATAACATTGACCTTCGGGTAGGGGCAATACATAGGGAACAATTATCTTGTTATGTGTTGGAGGGTCTACCTACTCCCATTGTGTTGGGACTTCCTTGGCTGGTTAAACATAACCCTGTGATTAATTGGCAGTCCAGAGAGATAAGCCAATGGGGAGAGTTTTGCAAAAGCAACTGCATGAACACAGTCATCAGTGCGGTCGTGCCTAGTACATTGCCTCCTTTTTTGGAGGATTTTGGGGATGTTTTCTCTGAGGAGGGGTGTCGGGAGTTGCCTCCTCATCGCGTGTATGACTGCTCTATTAATCTACTTCCTGATGCTAAGTTGCCTAAAGCTAGGTTGTATAATCTTTCTGGTCCTGAAAGGCAGGCTATGAAAGATTATATTTCTGAAAGTCTGGCCAAAGGGCATATTAGACCTTCATCTTCCCCAGTAGTCGCGGGGTTCTTCTTTGTGAAGAAGAAAGATGGAGGCCTACGCCCTTGCTTGGATTTCCGCGAACTTAATCGGATTACTGTTCGAGATCCGTATCCACTCCCTCTTATTCCTGATCTCTTCAATCAAATTGTGGGCACCAAATGGTTCTCTAAATTGGATCTCAGGGGGGCGTATAATCTGATTAGAATAAAAGAGGGGGATGAGTGGAAAACGGCGTTTAACACGCCGGAGGGACATTATGAAAACCTGGTCATGCCTTTTGGTCTGACTACTGCTCCAGCAGTATTCCAACATTTTGTTAATGACATTTTTCGTCACCTTGTGGGGCTGTTTGTGGTCGTATATTTGGATGACATTTTAATTTACTCGCCAGATCTTGTGTCTCACCAGGAGCATGTGAGACAGGTGTTGCAGATCTTGCGAGACAATAAACTATACGCCAAACTGGAGAAGTGTGTATTTGCCGTACAGGAACTTCAGTTTTTGGGTTTTTTGGTGTCAGCCTCCGGTTTCCGTATGGACCCTGAAAATGTGAGAGCAGTGCTTGAATGGGATCAGCCAGGGGATCTTAAGGCTCTGCAGCGTTTTTTGGGGTTTGCTAATTACTACCGGAAATTTATTTGTAATTTCTCGTCTGTCGTCAAACCTCTCACTGACATGACGAGAAAAGGGACGGATTTTTCTAGGTGGTCGGACAAGGCTTGCCAAGCCTTTTCCTCTTTGAAGAGATGTTTTGCTTCGGCACCCGTTCTCATCCAACCAGATGCATCACAGCCGTTCATTGTTGAGGTGGACACATCTGACGTAGGGGTGGGTGCTATATTGTCCCAGGGTCCGTCCCCTGGTAAATGGCATCCGTGCGCTTTATTTTCTAAGAAATTGTCGTCCGCCGAAAGGAATTATGATATCGGCAATAGGGAACTTTTGGCCATTAAATTGGCTTTTGAAGAATGGCGTCACTTTTTGGAGGGGGCAGTCCACCCGGTCACCGTTATTACTGATCACAAGAACCTGCTGTATTTAGAATCCGCTAAGCGTCTGAATTCCAGACAAGCTCGATGGTCGTTGTTTTTTACCAGGTTTAATTTTGTCGTCACTTATCGCCCGGGGTCTAAGAATGTAAAGGCGGATGCCTTGTCTCGCAGTTTCCCAGGGGCCGGGAAAACGGATGACCCGAGTCCTATCCTTCAGGAGGGGGTGGTAGTGTCGGCTGTATGTTCTGAGCTTGAGGAGGAGGTGTTAGAGGCTCAGGGGGACGCCCCTGCAGGACCTCCAGGGAGACTGTTTGTCCCGAATCAGTTGAGACAAAAGGTTATTGAGGCACATCATAATTCTGCTCTAGCAGGACATCCAGGGAGTAAGGCTACTTTAGATCTCCTTTCTCGCCGATTTTGGTGGCCTAACGCTAATAAAGATGTTATAACTTTTGTCGCGTCCTGTGGGGTTTGTGCTCGCTCTAAAACCCCTCATACCCGTCCGTCTGGGACCCTTTTACCCTTGAAACTTCCGGAGCGTCCATGGACTCATTTATCTATGGACTTCATTATGGATCTTCCTCCGTCGTCAGGGAATACTGTCATACTGGTGGTTGTTGACAGGTTCAGTAAGATGGCACATTTCGTTGCTCTTCCTGCACTCCCTAATGCTAAAACTCTGGTGCAGGTGTTCATTAGGGAGATTGTGAGACTTCATGGGTTGCCTTCTGATGTGGTGTCAGATAGGGGGTCTCAGTTTGTGTCCAAATTTTGGAAGGCATTTTGTTCACGTCGGGGGATGCAATTGTCGTTTTCCTCGGCTTTTCATCCGCAGACCAATGGTCAGACAGAGCGTCTGAATCAGAGCTTAGAGACATATCTCCGGTGTTTTGTCTCGGAGAACCAGGAGGACTGGTCTTCTTTCTTGCCTCTGGCAGAGTTCGCTCTTAACAACAGGCGGAGCGAGTCCACTGGTAAGTCCCCGTTTTTTGGGGCATATGGTTTCCATCCCCAGTTTTGTACTTTCAATGGGGGGGCCCTTCTGGGGTTCCTGAGGAGGAGCGTTTCTCGTCGTCACTTGCTTCTGTGTGGAGAGGTGTATTGAATAATGAGTGCGATGGGGAACCGTTACAAACGTATGGCTGGTAGGAGGAGAGTTTCTGGTCCAGATCTGAATGTGAACGATCTGGTATGGTTGTCTACCAGGAATATAAAACTTAAAGTGCCCTCCTGGAAACTGGGCCCCAGATTCATCGGGCCGTACAGGATCAGTTCCATAATTAATCCTGTGGCATTTCGTCTGGACCTCCCTCCTACGTTTAAAATTCATAATGTGTTCCACAAGTCATTACTTAAAAGGTATGTGGCACCAGTCATATCGTCACCTCTACCTCCTCCTCCAGTGTTGGTCAATGGCAACTTGGAATTTCAAGTATCAAAAATCATTGACTCACGTCTGAATCGCCGGTCCCTTCAGTACTTGGTGCATTGGAAGGGGTATGGTCCAGAGGAGAGGACGTGGGTCCCTGCGTCTGATGTTAACACAGATCGTTTGGTTCGGACCTTCCACAGAACTCACCCGGGCAGGCCTGGCCCTGAGGGTCCGGAGGCCCCTCGTAGAAGGGGGGGTACTGTCATGTGTGCATTGCCACGAAGATCGTCGCGGTTGCACATTTTGACTTCTCACAGCTGAGTTGCTGTTTCTTTGTGTTTGGCAGCTAGGGAGTTAATTCTGTCTGTGCTCGGTGCTGGGACTGGGTGCAGTTTCTCCCGGCTGCAATTGATTATTTGTTGATTGGTTTCCTTTAAATTCCTGGTTGTCTGCTTGGGGAGTTGCCAGTGAAACCTTCATGCAGACCACAGATAGGAATGAATCTGTATTGACTTAAGTTGAGAGCTCCTTAGTTGTTTTAAGCTCAACTTTCTTAGAGTTTATTTCCCAGACCATTTATGTTCCTTCGGTGTTTGAGTGTGTATGCAAGTGAGTGCTATCCTGTCTGTCTTATATGTCTTATCTGTGTATTTAGCTAAGATCAGCCCATATCCCTTTGGTGGTAATCAGGATCCTTCTTAGGACTGATTACAGGGTTCAGGGTCTGATAGGAGACAGGATTAAGGGTATGCCACACTAAACAATATCGCTAACGGGATCGCTAAAAAAGTCACTATTTAGCGATCCCGTTAGCGATATTGTTCAGTGCGGCAGCTTCCAGCGACGAGCTTCCTGCTGTGATCTCGCTCGTCGCTGGAATCGTTCCGGACCCTATTTTCTCGTCGGCGCTCCCGCTGGGTAAGTATCTAATCGCTGTGTGGCACCTTTTCTTAGTGATTTAGCGGTACTTTTGTACCGCTAAAGTCGTTAAGAAGATCGCTAACGGCGATAGCGTCGTTAACGATATCGCTAAATGTGGCCGCATTTAGCGATATAGAAACAATCCCGCTAGCGATCGCATTAGTATGCGTCGTTATCGTGATCGCTAGCGGGATTGTTTAGTGTGGCAGTACCTTTAGGCTGGAGACTTGGACCTCTGAACCATTATCAGTACCTCCAAGGTGAGGGATTAGTTAGGACCCCAGTGTAGGGTCAGGTTAGACCCCGGTCCTCCTCTTTCCTGTTACAGCTCATCAAGTCCTCAAGATTAACCCTGAGTTCATCTGATATCGTTTCTGCACATCTAGTCCTCAAGATTTACCCTAAGTTCTGCAGATATCGTGTCAGGTAAATCTATTTTATACTTACATTCTGATGTTGCTAAACTATATGTTGTATAGAGTGTGGTTCCTGTATAAATAGTTTACTGACATTGTATTCATAGCATTAGACAGCGTGACATGGGCATCCCGGAATTTTTGGTACCAGAGACTTGGTTAGTCGGTCCTTTTGGTGGCCTACCTTGTCTCGTGATGTCAGGGAATTTGTGCAGTCTTGCAGGACTTGCTCTCGCTCCAAGCCTTGCTCTCGCTTTAGTGGTTTGTTGATGCCATTGCCTGTGCCCAAGAGACCATGGACCCATATCTCTATGGATTTCATTTCCGATCTTCCTGTTTCTCAGAGAATGACCACCATCTGGGTAATTTGTGATAGGTTTTCCAAAATGATACATCTTGTGCCATTACCTAAGTTGCCTTCCTCCTCTGAATTGGTGCCGTTGTTTCTTCAGCACGTGGTTCGTTTACACGGCATTCCTGAGAACATTGTGTCTGACAGAGGAGTCCAGTTTGTTTCCAGATTTTGGAGGACCTTTTGTTCTAAACTTGGTGTTCAATTGTCTTTCTCCTCGGCGTTTCATCCTCAGACCAATGGTCAAACTGAGAGAACAAACCAGACATTGGAGACTTATCTAAGATGCTTTGTGTCTGCTGATCAGGATGACTGGGTCTCTTTTTTGCCTTTGGCTGAGTTTGCTCTTAATAATAGGGCTAGCTCTGCCACTTTGATGTCTCCATTTTTCTGTAATTCTGGGTTTCACCCTCGGTTTTCTTCGGGACAGACGGAGGCTTCTGTCTGTCCAGGTGTTGACTCTGTTGTGGAGCGTATGCAACAGATTTGGGACCAGGTAGTGGAGAGGTTGTCCCTCTCTCAGGAGAGGGCCCAGCGGTTTGCTAACCGGCATAGGACTGATGGTCCTCGGTTTAAAGTGGGGACTTGGTCTGGTTGTCCTCAAGAAATATTCCTATGAGAGTGACATCTCCTAAATTTAAGCCTAGGTTCATTGGACCTTATAAGATCATGGAGATTCTTAATCCTGTTTATTTTCGTTTGCTTCTTCCAGGGACATTTAAGATCCATAACGTGTTCCACAAGTCCTTGTTGAAGAGGTTTGTTGAGCCAGTGGTTCCTACTGCTTTGCCTCCTGACCCTGTTCTGGTTGAGGGCAATATGGAGTTTGTGGTTGAGAAAATATTGAATTCTCGTTTTTCTAGACGGAAACTCCAGTATTTGGTTAAGTGGAGAGGTTATGGTCAGGAAGACAATTCTTGGGTGTTTGCTTCGGACATCCATGCTAGGAGACTCATCCGTGCGTATCATAGAACTCATCCTGACCGACCTTGTTGCTCAAGTGAGGGTTCGGTGACCCCTCCTCAAGGGGGGGGTACTGTTGTGAATGGACTTGAAATAAGTTCTGAGCAGAGGCTCCCTCTGGTGGTTACAAGCGGTACTGGACTGTCCAGTGAAGATTGTGAGGAGTGGGAATCAGGTGTTACTGACTGGTCTTATATAAGGGAGTCGCCTTCCCATCAGGGTTGCCGGTGATCAATTGCTCTGGTCTCAATCCTTGTGTCCTGTTTCCTTTGTAGCCTGCTGTGTCGTGTCTGCATCTCCTGCTAACAGATAAGACATTTTCTTCTTTTTGTTTTTGTGCTTGATTTTTGCATTTTGTCCTGCACTTCTGTGGGGGCCTTCAGGGTCCCCTCTGGGGGCTTTTGCCCTCTCAGTTTAGTTCAGCCACTGATGTTTGTACTTTTGCTTTTTCCAGTTTTTTCAGTGGCTGCTGTTTTGATTTTGTTACACCAGAGAACTAATTTAGGTGGTAGAGGTCGTGTGATCTCAGGTGATTTTGAAATTAGTAGAGTTGGTGCTTTTCAGGGTTTTTTGGGATTGCAGTAAGTGCCCTTCCTATCCTTTTCTATTTAGGTAGTTTGGGCCCCAACGTTTGCTCATACTATTTTCTGTCTGTGTTAGTATTTCATCTTGTCTAACCGCCATTACATGTTTGGGGGCTTTCTATGTTCTTTGGGGATCTGCTCCGGGGCAGATAGCTTTCCTCTTTCTATCTTTAGGTGTAGTTAGTTTCTCAGGCTGTGACGAGGCGTCTAGGACCAACGTAGGAACGCTCCACGGCTGCCTCTAGTTGTGGTGGTTAGTCAGGGTACTGCAATCTCATAGATTCCAACTTCTCTGGTGTATTGCCTTTTTTACCTGCACTCCTCAGCTACCGAAACATAACATTATCATGTATCTCTATACAGGGAGCTCCCCCTAGTGGTGGCTACAGACAGGATCTTATCATGTATCGCTGTACACAGGGAGCTCCCCCTAGTGGTGGCTGCAGACATGATCTTATCATGTATCTCTGTATACAGGGAGCCCCCTAGTGGTGGCTGCAGACAGAATCTTATGTGTCTCTGTATACAGGAAGCTCCCTCTAGTGGTGGCTGCAGACATGATCTTATCATGTATCTTTGTATACAGGGAGCCCCCTAGTGGTGACTGCAGACAGAATCTTATCATGTATCTCTGTATACAGGGAGCTCCCCCTAGTGGTGGCTGCAGAAAGGATCTTATCATGTATCTCTGTATACAGGAAGCTCCACCTAGTGGTGGCTGCAGTCAGGATCTTATCATATATCTCTGTATACAGGGAGCTCCCCCTAGTGGTGGCTGCAGAAAGGATCTTATCATGTATCTCTGTATACAGGAAGCTCCACCTTGTGGTGACTATAGACAGGATCTTATCACGTATCCCTGTGCACAGAGAGTTCCCCTAGTGGTGGCTGCAGACATGATCTTATCATGTATCTCTGTATACAGGGAGCCCCCTAGTGGTGACTGCAGACAGAATCTTATCATGTATCTCTGTATACAGGGAGCTCCCCCTAGTGGTGGTTGCAGACAGGATCTTATCATGTATCTCTGTATACAGGGAGCTCCCCCTAGTGGTGGCTGCAGACAGAAACTTATCATGTATCTCTGTATACAAGGAGCTCCCCTAGTGGTGGCTGCAGACAGAACCTTATCATGTATCTCTGTATACAGGGAGCTCCCCCTAATGGTGACTGCAGACAGAATCTTATCATGTATCTCTGTATACCGGGAGCTCCCCCTAGTGGTGGCTGCAGACAGAACCTTATCATGTATCTCTGTATACAGGGAGCTCCCCCTAGTGGTGGCTGCAGACAGAACCTAATCATGTATCCCTGTACGCAGGAAACTATAAGTGTTAGTAGTCACCCTAATTTTTTTTCCTTAACCAATGTGCCAACCTATTATATCGAGTAGCAATGCATCTGGTTTTCTAGATCAGTCAGTCCAGTACTTCAGTCCAGTGATGCTGCCGTTATTTTCATGTTCTTTTGTATTTGTCAGAGGGGATGCAGATCATCTTCAGTTACATTCTCTTCTGTCAAGCGAAGATCCCGCACAGGCGCTGCCAACCCACAGCTTGGGCTCAACTATCATCATTCTGCACTGTGACAAGTGCAGAATTATCATTTATAGGCTAATATCAGGAGATGATTCTGCACTTGTCAGTGTGGATGGCGATGCTGGAGCCCCGGCAAGGCTCCCTCCACTGTGACTGCCTAATTAGGAAAAAGATACATATAGATACATAGTCACATCCAAAATTGGGTCCTTTTCACTCAAACCCATGTATGCAATGTATATAAAAGTCCTATATTAAATATACAGCAACATATAGAAAGAGTGAAATTAATGATAATACTAGATAATACTAATCATGGCTGACGCTGTTACGCTGGTGGGGACGGGGGAAGGAATTTAGGGCTAAATTGCACAGAATATGTGAATATATATGAGCTGTAGCACAGAGGAATCATTTTATGCATTATGCTGGAAGACAATGTGGAGGAGTCTCAGGATCCTGGAGGAGCAGGATCTTGTTACTTTGTGTCAGTGCAGGTGAAATGTTTCGATCTAGAGTATAATCTCTTTAGCTGAACATTCCGCAGACTGGATACAAATTATATAAAAGTTCCAAAAATGAGAAGTAGCAGGTCATCAACCTTCTGTCCAGAGATCTTGAAGCATAAAGTTGGTTGTTTATTGCATCATGATTCTTTGTGTTTTAAGGAAGGGATCCGATAGTTCTGGATACGAGGATTTATTTTTCCTGCGCAGGGAAAGCAGCATGATTGTTACCACTTCGTTTCTTGAAGTGAATGTTTCCAGCAGCTGAATTTCGGCTGCACTAACAATTTTGCTGCCAGTGGGCTCCATGATCCTTAGAAAGTCTAGAAGTTAATTTACTTTCGGCAGAAAAAGCCTCTAAGGGAATATTGGTAAAATTAAGCTAATGGTTGCCGTATCGGAAATAAAGGAAGAGGAATGGCGTGTCCGTGATAAGAGCGAGAAAATATCTGTAGATGATTGGAAATAAAGTAACTGCCACATTAGGAGGTAATGACGGCTCGTCCCGAGCAAACGGTGCTGGAATAATAGAAGAGCCCGATCGTGCCGCATGAGCCGTCAATGGCGGCCGCCCCTCTGTACGCACATTAGCATATTGCTCTATAATAAGCTAAATGAGCGTTATGGCGATGGCGGTAATTATTATGAGATGCAAACTGCGCGGCGCGGACAGCTTGCTAGTGTTCGGGTTGCACGTTCTCCGTTAGCAGGACTTGTCCATTAGGTTACATTACGGCTTCTGGGTGTAACTAAGCCGCCCTCACACTGATAGGAAACATGCTATTCACAAATTAACGTCCTCGCTGCTCCGTGAGGCATGTCTGAGCGCCGCAGCCGGATCCTCAGCTCCGCCGGATTACACAAGCGTTTACAGACTGAATACGAGAGGACCGTCAGCGCGGCAGAATGAGGGGTCATTTCATAAATTGTGGCGAGAGATCAATGATGTTCAACCAGACACTTTGCAGGACTCATTATGACATTCAGCCAAAGCTGGAGAATGGCAGCCATCGACATATACAAACGTAGGCTGATTGACCGTGGTGCTACATGGAGCAGCTAAGCCTCAATGCAAAATCTGTAACAGACCCCCACCCCCAATAAAATGTGTCCTTTATAATACTCCCATCATCTTATGTGCAGATGATCATTCATGCTGTAGTGCTACCTCTGCTCCTGCTCAGTGCTGCGCCAATCCAACAGACTGGAGAACATTGTAGACAAAAGCGCTATGACCCTAAAAAATTAGAATCAACCCAACTCCCCACTAACAGCTTATAGTGCCCTTTTTAACAAAAAAAAATATATAAATGTGACTGACTGCAGTCACCACTAGGGAGAGCTCAATGTATATTGATTTACACAGCAAGAACAGATCTCAATTGGAGCCTTAAATATCTGTATTCAGAGATACCTTTACTGGTCACAACATAAATCTGTATGTAGTGAGCACCCCCTAGTGGTGGGTGCATAAATCTGTATGTAGTGAGCTCCGCCTAGTGGTGGGTGCATAAATCTGTATGTGGTGAGCTCCGCCTAATGGTGGGTGCATAAATCTGTATGTAGTGAGCACCGCCTAATGGTGGGTGCATAAATCTGTATGTAGTGAGCACCGCCTAATGGTGGGTGTATAAATCTGTATGTAGTGAGCTCCCTCTAGTGGTGGCTGTATAAATCTATATGTAGTGAGCGCCCTCTAGTGGTGACTGTATAAATCTGTATCAAGTGAGCTCCCCCTAGTGGTGACTGTATAAATCTGTATACAGTGAGCTCCCCTAGTGGTGACTGTATAAATCTGTATCTAGTGAGCTCCCTCTAGTGATGGGTGCATATATCTGTATGTAGTGAGCTCCCTCTAGTGGTGACTGTATAAATCTGTATACAGTGAGCTCCCCCTAGTGGTGACTGTATAAATCTGTATCTAGTGAGCTCCCTCTAGTGATGGGTGCATATATCTGTATGTAGTGAGCTCCCCCTAGTGGTGACTGTATAAATCTGTATACAGTGAGCTCCCCTAGTGGTGACTGTATAAATCTGTATCTAGTGAGCTCCCTCTAGTGATGGGTGCATATATCTGTATGTAATGAGTTTGCTGCTGACCTCATAGATGCTGGGCTGGTTGCCTCTCTTGATGTTGCCCTATAAAGATGTAATTGAAACCAACTGGCTTACCGTGTAGTAATGTAGCAAGAGTCACAGGTGTAATAAGTCCTCTGGAGGGCGTCGCGCTCCTCCACAAATGGCAGGAAGTGAGAGACAAAAGCCGTATAAATGAGACAGTGTTCCCCCTGTGATATATTCCCAGAGCGCAGAGACATTGTGTTCCTCGCACAGAAAACCCATATTGTGCAAGTAATAATTAGCTCTGGATGGAGACGGCGGCAGAATTACAATATTACCTGTGAGATAAACCAGGATGCCAGAATATGCCGGCGTCTCCCCCCACGCCGCTCCCCGGCCCACCTTTACCTCCCTCTTTATCTCTATAGAGTTTATTACTCACAGTAAATCCTGATATTTCATTCATCAGTTCATCTGTTACCGCTAAAGACGATATGACGGAGCGCCGACGCTCCAGAGGGAAGGTTACTGATGGAAATGGGTCATTTAAAACCATACGAAACTGCAAACGCAGATATAGCTGCACCGAGCCTCATAAAAGGGATGTCCTGACATGGATAAGAAGGAAGTGACAGGTCTCTTGTCATTAAAGAGCTATTTTCGGGCGACCCATAGACAGACGCTGCATGCACCTTCCTACAGACCCTGAGCTGCGGAGGCTGAAGGCTCTAGCAATGGCGTAATGTGGATTTTATGGAAAAACAGAAGCTTCTACGTGGTGAAATAGTAAAGCAGAATGATGGCAGAATGCGGCTGCTGCTGTAGCGCTGTCCACGGGAGGGATCGTGTCAGCCAGAAATTTACTCACATGAAGGAAAGTAATGATTACATTGCCTTGTACTGCGGGATGTAGCAGCCGGCAGGAGAGATGTTTTCAGAAAATACACAATGCAAGAAGTGGGCTGCATGATGAGGACATGACGGGAGGGTGACAGGCAGAGGGTTTACGCTCCCAGGCTGTCAGCGACAGAGATTGAGAGCAGCGGCACTGGAAGCAGCGGCGTTCAGTGCTCCGCCAGCTCTTCTGTGGGATCGGACCAGGTGGGCTCCTTCCCTCCCCACGTGGATCTTGGTCGTCCGATAACCTGTCTCTAGATCACCGGTTGTCCTTCCTCCTTATTTCAAACATTTCTTTTGGTAGATACAAATTGTTACATAGAAAAACAGCTTCCAAACCCTCCATATACCGGGAAAACCCCCAAAAAACTGCCATGTACCGGGAACACCCCACAAGACCTGCCGTATACCAGGAACACCCACAAGACCTGCCGTATACCGAGAACACCCTACAAGACCTTCCGTATACCGAGAAAACCCCACAAGACCTGCCGTATACCGAGAACATCCCACAAGACCCGCAGTATACAGAGGACACCCCACAAGACCTGCCTTATACCGGGAACACCCTACAAGACCTGCCGTATACCGAGAACATCCCACAAGACCTGCCATATACCGGGAACACCCTACAAGACCTGCCGTATACCGAGAACATCCCATAAGACCTGCCATATACCGGGAACACCCTACAAGACCTGCCGTATACCGAGAACATCCCATAAGACCTGCCATATACCGGGAACACCCTACAAAACCTGCCGTATACCGGGAACACCCCACAAGACCTGCCGTATACCGAGAACACTCTACAAGACCTTCCTTATACCAAGAACACCCCACGAGACCTGCCATATATCGAGAACACCCCACAAGACCTGCCATATACCGGGAACACCCTACAAGACCTGCCGTATACCGAGAACATCCCACAAGACCTGCCGTATACCGAAAACACCCCACAAGACCTGCCGTATACTGAGAACATCCCACAAGACCTGCCATATACCGGGAACACCCTACAAGACCTGCCGTACACCGGGAGCACCCACAAGACCTGCCGTATACCGAGAACACCACCCAAGACCCGACGTATACCGAGAACACCCCACAAGACCTGCCATATATAGGGAACTCCCCACAAGACCTGCCATATACAGGGAACTCCTCACAAGACCTTCCGGATACCGAGAACACTCCACAAGACCTGCCGTATACTGGGAACACCCCACAAGACCTTCCGTATACCGAGAACACTCCACAAGACCTGCCGTATACTGGGAACACCCCACAAGACCTTCCGTATACCGGGAACACCCCACAAGACCCTCCGTATACCGGGAGCAGCCACAAGACCTGCCATGTACAGGGAACACCCCACAAGACCTTCCGTATACCAGGAACACCCCACAAGACCTTCCGTATATCAGGAACACCCCATAAGACCTTCCGTATACCAGGAACACCCCACAAGACCTTCCGTATACCGGGAACACCCCACAAGACCCTCCATATACCGGGAGCAGCCCACAAGACCTGCCATGTACAGGGAACACCCCACAAGACCTGCCATGTACAGGGAACACCCCACAAGACCTGCAGTATACTGGGAACACCCCACAAGACCTGCCGTATACTGGGAACACCCCACAAGACCTGCCGTATACTGGGAACACCCCATAAGACCTGTCGTATACCTGGAACACCCCACAAGACCCTTCATTTACAGAGAAAACCCCACTGGACTTGCCCTATATCAGAAACACCCCTTAAGGCCTTCCATATACCAGGAACAACACAAAAAACTTGCTGTGTACCGGGAACATTCTACAAGACCTGCTGTATACACCCACCTTCTAGCTGTGAACATTGGGCTTTCCTCGCCTTCTCTCTGATATTCGCTCTTCTTGATGATCTCTGATGTGTACAATGATAGATACAAGTCTGCGTTGTAACAGGGGGCCACAGATGGGGCCCTCACAATGGCTCCTCTGGTGGGCACAGGAACTCTAGTGGGAAGGTGTCCTGCTCTGTCTGCAGAGATGAGTCCTGTGTCTCTCCACACCGCCCATCGGAGTCAAGTTGGGGCCATCTTTATCTGTCTCCTTCTCTATGACACGTACATCTGTACATCAAGGCTTACACTTATCATAGCCCCCTGTGATTTCCGTTTTGATGCGCATTCCCCATATTCTTGGTCTCACTACAGTAAAAGCCAAGAAATTATTGATGGACAAGAGACAGATTGAACTTCAAGACGACCAACAGATTTCAGGGAGTCCTTTGCATTGGTCCTACAGGAACGTCTGCCCGCTCCGTGCCGACCTCTGCAGTTTTGTTAATTAGTGACAGATGAATCAGAAGGTTCTGTGATCTGCGGGAGAGTTTGCGGATTTTATGGCCATTCTCGAGTCTTTAGAACGAGGAATTGGCTGGAAGACAACCGAGCTTCATAGTGTGGTAGAAGGTGGACAGAAACTGAACAGATGGGAGGAAAACTCCGGCACGTCAAGAACTGGCTTCAAGTATAAGGGCGGCAGAGAGCGAGCGGAGAGCCGGGAGACAATTTCCAGCCATCTGCTGCTAATAATAAATATAAGAGAAGATGCCAAGTCTGGCTGATCCCACCATTAGCTCCAACCTTGCTCCACGGCTGCTTCATACATGAGCCGTAAAACCCTGGGAATTTATAGCTGGTGGCTCCACCATGAAGGATTCCACCAGGAGCACTGTCCGGCATCTCCCCCGGTGCACACAATGTATCAGCACCATGCAAATGATGCATCTCAGTCCCCTCCTGCTGCCATATAGTCCTCACGCTGACTGCGGCGGTGGATGGTCCCACAGGGCTCACTGCTTAATATACGAGACACCGGGAGGAGAGAACAGCCCACAGCACCTCGTACATTCAGATTGTGGCAAATGTTCAAACACTCACAATTTTTTAAATTCCTAAATCCAGAAAATGTCAGTATTTCTGGTCCTTTGTATTTCACATTTTAACTTCATGTGACCGGCGGCTGATGAAGCCTTGTCATGTCCTGTCATGGCTCTGCTGTATACCATAGTGGTGCAGCCCCCCACACATAATGGGTAGTTACACCGCTGATACGGTCTGATGATTAATGGGGGCACCATCAATATTGGGGGTACTATGAGTGAACTGGCTAGTAAAGTTATTTTGTGGGGCAATGAACATTGTTACAGTGACTTGTAAAAGTCTGGGCACCCCTGGTCAAAATTACTATTATTGTGAACAGTTAAGCAAGTTGAAGATGAAATGATCTCTAAAAGGCCTAAAGTTACAGATGACACATTTCCTTTGTATTTTAGGCAATAGATATATTTTCATCTTTTACATTTTAAAATTTTCAAAAATAAAAATGGGCTGATGTAAAAGTTTGGGCACCCTGCATGGTTTGTACCTAGTAGCGCCCCCTTTTGCAAGTATCACAGCTTGTAAGTGCTTTTTGTAGCCAGACACGAGTCTCAATTCCTGTTTAAGGGATTTTCCTCCATTCTCCCTTGGAGAATTCCTCCCGTTCTGTGAGATTCCTGGGGCGTCTTGCATCCTCTGCTATTTTGAGGTCTCGCCACAGATTTTCAATGATCTTCAGATCAGGGGACTGTGAGGGCCATTGTGAAACCTTCAGTTTGCTCCTTTTGAGGTCGTCTATTGTGGATTTTGACGTGTGTTTAGGATCATTATCCATTTGTAGAAGCCATCCTCTTCCTCATCCTCTTTTCACCTTCAGCTTTTTTACAGATGGTTTTATGTTTGCATCAAGAATTTGATGAAAATTTATTGAATCCATTCTTCATTCTATCCGTGAAATGTTATCTGTGCCATTGGCTGCAACACAACCCCAAAGCATGACTGATCCACCGCCCATGCTTAATGGTTGGAGAGATGTTCTTTTTCTTAAATTCTGTGCCCTTTATTCTCCACCTTTGATCATTGTGACCAGGTTTCTATTTTACTCTCATCGTTTCACAGGACTTGTTTACAAAATGTATCAGGCTTGTTTAGATGTTCTTTTGCATACTTCTGATGCTGAATTTTATGGTGAGGATGCAGGAGAGGTTTTCTTCTGATGACTCTTACATGAAGGCCATATTTGTGCAGGTGTCTCTGAACAGTAGAACAATGTACCACAACTCCAGAGTCTGACAAATCTTTCTGAAGGTCTTTTGCAATCAAGCGGGGGTTCAGATTTGCCTCTCTAGCAATACGATGAGCAGCGTTCAGTGAAATTTTGCTTCGTCTTCCAGACCATATCTTGACCTCCACTGTTCCTGGTAACTGACATTTCTTAATTACAATTCGAACTGAGGAAAGGGCAACTTGAAAACGCTTTGCCATCTTCTTATAGCTTCTCCTGCTTTGTGGGCCTCAACCATTTTCATTTTCAGAGCGCTCGGCAGCTGCTTAAAAGAACTCATGGGTCATGGCTGCTGTTTTTCGGCACAAGGTTAGAGGAGGCTGGGTTTTTAGAAAGCTGGGAAATTTGCATCACCTGGGCTTTCCTAGCGATGATGGTGAACAATACATAACCCTAACAGGCTAATTAAGGTCTGACACCTTGGTCAAAGTTATCTAAGCATAAAAATCTTCAAGGGTGCTGAAACTTTTGCATCGGCCCATTTTCCTTTTTTGTAATTTTTAAAATGAAAGCAAAAAAGACAATTTTTTTTGGCCTGAAATACAAAGGAAATGTAAATGTGTCATCTGTAACTTTAAGCATTTCAGAGATCACTTCATCTTCAACTTGCTTAACGTTCACAATAACAGTAATTTTGACCAGTGGCGCCTAAACTTTAACATGTCACTGAATGTTTTAGGGTGTGCTGCTTTGCTTCATAGGGGCACAATCGTTTTAGTGCACTACTAAGGCGGGGGACACTATGGGAGCATTATGTAGGCACTGACTCAGTATCTACTAGCAGAATTATTTTCGCGTGCAGTCGGTATTTTACATGGACACTGGGCTGCACTGCAGGCAGCAGGATGACACAGAACACCAAGATCGTGGGTTTGTGATGACAAGGTAGGAAGGATGGTGGAAAAGCAAAGAACATAAAATAAAGACAAGTCCCTGGCCCCTTTGATCCCTCCATAGTCATATCTTTTCAGTGCAGCGATGGCCTCTTTGTAAAAACATCAGAATCATCACTAATATGAAAATAAGAAACAAACAGCAGAAAACAGAAATGGATACAATGTAGCAACCACAGAAGAAATGTGTCCCATCCATTATCCTGGTATCCAAGGAAAGAGTGACAATACTCAGGAGTGGAAGGTTGGAGATTTGTATTCATGGCTCCTCTCCACGAGATACAACTTGTCGGATATTCTGTAGTATTATCCATAGCGCAGGAGCCGCGTCATGGTAATGGTCCTCTCCAGATTAGTAATGAATCTTCATTAGTAATGGAATCCCCAGATAGAAATAATTATGTAAATCAGATGCATCAGAAAAAGGTTTGAAGTAAACTAGAAAGGGATCTTTCTGGTCCCCCTGTGACCCCGGACCATCAGACATCATGGCGCGAAGCACGAGCCCGAGTCTCGGGTCACGTCTGCGCTGTCTTCTCCTTCGCTTTGAAGCCGTCCTTTGTCTTCATCTCCCAGATCCGGTGAATGAGATGAAACATTTCATTGATGGTGACTGTTGGTTTTCTACTTTTTTCTTTTCTGGAGACTTGCGATGAATCCGAAAAAGCCCTTTCAGCACCTTATTATGATGAATGTGGAATATCTTGGAGTGGACAGGGACGTTCCGGCCGGGCTCCGATAGAAGCGCTCCGAGCCAGAAAAGCAGAAAATAAACACGTGTAAGAGAAAACTAATGAGGTGGGAAGGAAAGGCAGAAACCTCCACACGTGAGCGGACTGCTGACCCCAAAAAGGTCACGTTTTACTTATGATTTATGAAAAGAAAATAATTTATAAAGAGAGAAATAAAGAAATCCCAAGAAAAGCTGGTGACACCTAGAACAGTGATAAAGGAGACGTTCCAGAAAATCCTGGCACAGATCTGAGGATGAGGAGCCGCCATGACACACGAAAATAAAGGGGAAGCCCGCATAAACATATCTAAAAGGGGGTGTCCCATAATGGCAAGTCCTTCTCAGATTAAAGCCAGATGATTCTAGAAACCATGGCCATATATACTACTGTTCATACAAAATGACTGCAGCAGCAGAATAGTGAGTGCAGCTCTGGAGTATAATACAGGATGTAACTCAGGATCAGTAATGTATGTACACAGTGACTGCACCAGCAGAATAGTGAGTGCAGCTCTGGAGTATACTACAGGAGGTAACTCAGGATCAGTAATGTAATGTATGTACACAGTGACTGCACCAGCAGAATAGTGAGTGCAGCTCTGGAGTATAATACAGGAGGTAACTCAGGATCAGTAATGTATGTACACAGTGACTGCACCAGCAGAATAGTGAGTGCAGCTCTGGAGTATAATACAGGATGTAACTCAGGATCAGTAATGTATGTACACAGTGACTGCACCAGCAGAATAGTGAGTGCAGCTCTGGAGTATAATACAGGATGTAACTCAGGATCAGTAATGTAATGTATGTACACAGTGACTGCACCAGCAGAATAGTGAGTGCAGCTCTGGGGTATAATACAGGATGTAACTCAGGATCAGTAATGTAATGTATGTACACAGTGACTGCACAAGCAGAATAGTGAGTGCAGCTCTGGAGTATAACACAGGATGTAACTCAGGATCAGTAATGTAATGTATGTACACAGTGACTGCACCAGCAGAATAGTGAGTGCAGCTCTGGAGTATAATACAGGAGGTAACTCAGGATCAGTAATGTAATGTATGTACACAGTGACTGCACCAGCAGAATAGTGAGTGCAGCTCTGGAGTATAATACAGGGTGTAACTCAGGATCAGTAATGCAATGTATGTACACAGTGACTGCACCAGCAGAATAGTGAGTGCAGCTCTGGGGTATAATACAGGATGTAACTCAGGATCAGTAATGTAATGTATGTACACAGTGACTGCACCAGCAGAATAGTGAGTGCAGCTCTGGAGTATAATACAGAATGTAACTCAGGATCAGTAATGTAATGTATGTACACAGTGACTGCACCAGCAGAATAGTGAGTGCAGCTCTGGAGTATAATACAGAATGTAACTCAGGATCAGTAATGTAATGTATGTACACAATGACTGCACCAGCAGAATAGTGAGTGCAGCTCTGGAGTATAATACAGGATGTAACTCAGGATCAGTAATGTAATGTATGTACACAGTGACTGCACCAGCAGAATAGTGAGTGCAGCTATGGAGTATAATACAGGATGTAACTCAGGATCAGTAAGTAATGTATGTACACAGTGACTGCACCAGTCAGAATAGTGAGTGCAGCTCTGGAGTATAATACAGGATGTAACTCAGGATCAGTAATGTAATGTATGTACACAGTGACTGCACCAGCAGAATAGTGAGTGCAGCTCTGGAGTATAATACAGGAGGTAACTCAGGATCAGTAATGTAATGTATGTACACAGTGACTGCACCAGCAGAATAGTGAGTGCAGCTCTGGGGTATAATACAGGAGGTAACTCAGGATCAGTAATGTAATGTATGTACACAGTGACTGCACCAGCAGAATAGTGAGTGCAGCTCTGGAGTATAATACAGGATGTAACTCAGATCAGTAATGTAATGTATGTACACAGTGACTGCACCAGCAGAATAGTGAGTGCAGCTCTGGAGTATAATACAGGATGTAACTCAGGATCAGTAATGTAATGTATGTACACAGTGACTGCACCAGCAGAATAGTGAGTGCAGCTCTGGAGTATAATACAGGGTGTAACTCAGGATCAGTAATGTAATGTATGTACACAGTGACTGCACCAGCAGAATAGTGAGTGCAGCTCTGGAGTATAATACTGGAGGTAACTCAGGATCAGTAATGTATGTACACAGTGACTGCACCAGCAGAATAGTGAGTGCAGCTCTGGAGTATAATACAGGATGTAACTCAGGATCAGTATGTACTGTATGTACATAGGGACTACACCAGCAGAATAGTGAGTGCAGCTTACATAGGACTGCACCAGCAGAATAGTGAGTGCAGCTCTGGGGTATAATACAGGATGTAACTCAGGATCAGTAATGTAATGTATGTACACAGTGACTGCACCAGCAGAATAGTGAGTGCAGCTCTGGAGTATAATACAGAATGTAACTCAGGATCAGTAATGTAATGTATGTACACAGTGACTGCACCAGCAGATAGTGAGTGCAGCTCTGGAGTATAATACAGGAGTGTAACTCAGGATCATAATGTAATGTATGTACACAGTGACTGCACCAGCAGAATAGTGATGCAGCTCTGGGTATAATACAGGATGTAACTCAGGATCAGTAATGTAATGTATGTACACAGTGACTGCACCAGCAGAATAGTGAGTGCAGCTCTGGAGTATAATACAGGATGTAACTCAGGATCAGTAATGTAATGTATGTACACAGTGACTGCACCAGCAGAATAGTGAGTGCAGCTCTGAGTATAATACAGGATGTAACTCAGGATCAGTAATGTAATGTATGTACACAGTGACTGCACCAGCAGAATAGTGAGTGCAGCTCTGTAGTATATACAGGATGTAACTCAGGATCAGTAATGTAATGTATGTACACAGTGACTGCACCAGCAGAATAGTGAGTGCAGCTCTGGGGTATAATACAGGAGGTAACTCAGGATCAGTAATGTAATGTATGTACACAGTGATGCACCAGCAGAATAGTGATTTCAGCTCTGGGTATAATACAGGATGTAACTCAGGATCAGTAATGTAATGTATGTACACAGTGACTGCACCAGCAGAATAGTGAGTGCAGCTCTGGGGTATAATACAGGATGTAACTCAGGATCAGTAATGTAATGTATGTACACAGTGACTGCACCAGCAGAATAGTGAGTGCAGCTCTGGAGTATAATACAGGATGTAACTCAGGATCAGTAATGTAATGTATGTACACAGTGACTGCACCAGCAGAATAGTGAGTGCAGCTCTGGAGTATAATACAGGATGTAACTCAGGATCAGTAATGTAATGTATGTACACAGTGACTACACCAGCAGAATAGTGAGTGCAGCTCTGGAGTATAACACAGATGTAACTCAGGATCAGTAATGTAATGTATGTACACAGTGACTGCACCAGCAGAATAGTGAGTGCACTCTGGAGTATAATACAGGATGTAACTCAGGATCAGTAATGTAATGTATGTACACAGTGACTGCACCAGCAGAATAGTGAGTGCAGCTCTGGGTATAATACAGGATGTAACTCAGGATCAGTAATGTAATGTATGTACACAGTGACTGCACCAGCAGAATAGTGAGTGCAGCTCTGGAGTATAATACAGGATGTAACTCAGGATCAGTAATGTAATGTATGTACACAGTGACTGCACCAGCAGAATAGTGAGTGCAGCTCGGAGTATAATACAGGATGTAACTCAGGATCAGTAATGTAATGTATGTACACAGTGACTACACCAGCAGAATAGTGAGTGCAGCTCTGGGTATAATACAGGAGTAACTCAGGATCAGTAATGTATGTATGTACACAGTGACTGCACCAGCAGAATAGTGAGTGCAGCTCTGGAGTATAATACAGGATGTAACTCAGGATCAGTAATGTAATGTATGTACACAGTGACTGCACCAGCAGAATAGTGAGTGCAGCTCTGGAGTATAAACAGGATGTAACTCAGGATCAGTAATGTAATGTATGTACACAGTGACTGCACCAGCAGAATAGTGAGTGCAGCTCTGGAGTATAATACAGGTGTAACTCAGGATCAGTAATGTATGTACACAGTGACTGCACCAGCAGAATAGTGAGTGCAGCTCTGGGGTATAATACAGGAGGTAACTCAGGATCAGTAATGTAATGTTGTACACAGTGACTGCACCAGCAGAATAGTGAGTGCAGCTCTGGAGTATAATACAGGAGGTAACTCGGATCAGTAATGTAATGTATGTACATGTGACTGCTACCAGCAGAATAGTGAGTGCAGCTCTGGGTATAATACAGGATGTAACTCAGGATCAGTAATGTAATGTATGTACAAGTGACTGCACCAGCAGAATAGTGAGTGCAGCTCTGGAGTATCATACAGATGTAACTCAGGATCAGTAATGTATGTATACAGTGACTGCACCAGCAGAATAGTGAGTGCAGCTCTGGAGTATAATACAGGATGTAACTCAGGATCAGTAATGTATAGACACAGTGACTGCACCAGCAGAATAGTGAGTGCAGCTCTGGAGTATAATACAGGATGTAACTCAGGATCAGTAATGTAATGTATGTACACAGTGACTGCACCAGCAGAATAGTGAGTGCAGCTCTGGAGTATAATACAGGATGTAACTCAGGATCAGTAATGTAATGTATGTACACAGTGACTGCACCAGCAGAATAGTGAGTGCAGCTCTGGAGTATAATACAGGATGTAACTCAGGATCAGTAATGTAATGTATGTACACAGTGACTGCACCAGCAGAATAGTGAGTGCAGCTCTGGGTATAATACAGGATGTAACTCAGGATCAGTAATGTAATGTATGTACACAGTGACTGCACCAGCAGAATAGTGAGTGCAGCTCTGGGTATAATACAGGATGTAACTCAGGATCAGTAATGTAATGTATGTACACAGTGACTGCACCAGCAGAATAGTGATGCAGCTCTGGAGTATAATACAGGAGTAACTCAGGATCAGTAATGTAATGTATGTACACAGTGACTGCTCCAGCAGAATAGTGAGTGCAGCTCTGGAGTAAATACAGGAGTAACTCAGGATCAGTAATGTAATGTATGTACACAGTGACTGCACCAGCAGAATAGTGAGTGCAGCTCTGGAGTATAATACAGACCTTCTCCATTACGTATGAGTATAATGACCTGTGGTGATATGTCCATCTCAGACTATCAGGATCCCCAGGATCTAATTTGTATCACACTTGCTCTTCACATAGTGAGTCAGCTCTGGAGTATAACACAGATGTAACTCAGGATCAGTAATGTAATGTATTACACAGTGACTGCACCAGCAGAATAGTGAGTGCAGCTCTGGAGTATAATACAGATTAACTCAGATCAGTAATGTATGTACACAGTGACTGCACCACAGAATAGTGAGTGCAGCTCTGGAGTAAATACAGGATGTAACTCAGGATCAGTAAGAGTATGACACAGTGACTGCACCAGCAGAATAGTGATGCAGCTCTGGAGTATAATACGGAAAGTAACTCAGGATCAGTAATGTAATGTATGTACACAGTGACTGCACCAGCAATATGAGTGCACTCTGGGTATAATACAGGATGTAACTCAGGATCAGTAATGTAATGTATGTACACAGTGACTAACCACAAGCAGAATAGTGAGTGCAGCTCTGGAGTATAACACAAGGATTAACTCAGGATCAGTAATGTAAATGTATGTACACAGTGACTGCACCAGCAGAATAGTGAGTGCAGCTCTGGAGTATAATACAGGATGTAACTCATGATCATATGTAATGTATGTACACAGTGACTGCACCACAGAATAGTGAGGCAGCTCGGAGTATAAACAGAAGTAACTCAGGATCAGTAATGAATGTATGTACACAGTGACTGCACCACAGAATATGATGCAGCTCTGGGTATAATACAGGATGTATCTCAGGAATCAGTAATGTATTAGTACACAGTGACTGCACCAGCAGAATAGTGAGTGCAGCTCTGGAGTATAATACAGGATGTAACTCAGGATCAGTAATGTAATGTATGTACACAGTGACTGCACCAGCAGAATAGTGAGTGCAGCTCTGGAGTATAATACAGATGTAACTCCGGATCATAATGTAATGTATGTACACAAGTGACTGCACCAGCAGAATAGTGAGTGCAGCTCTGGGTATAATACAGGATGTAACTCAGGATCAGTATGTAATGTATGTACACAGTGACTGCACCAGCAGAATAGTGGTGCAGCTCTGAGTATAATACAGGATGTAACTCAGATCAGTAATGTAATGTATGTACACAGTGACTGCACCAGCAGAATAGTGAGTGCAGCTCTGAGTATAATACAGGATGTAACTCAGGATCAGTAATGTAATGTATTACACAGTGACTGCACCAGCAGAATAGTGAGTGCAGCTCTGGAGTATAATACAGGATGTAACTCAGATCAGTAATGTAATGTATGTACACAGTGACTGCACCAGCAGAATAGTGAGTGCAGCTCTGGGTATAATACAGGAGGTAACTCAGGATCATAATGTAATGTATGTACACAGTGACTGCACCAGCAGAATAGTGAGTGCAGCTCTGGAGTATAATACAGGATGTAACTCAGGATCAGTAATGTAATGTATGTACACAGTGACTGCACCAGCAGAATAGTGAGTGCAGCTCTGGGTATAATACAGGATGTAACTCAGGATCAGTAATGTAATGTATGTACACAGTGACTGCACCAGCAGAATAGTGAGTGCAGCTCTGGAGTATAATACAGGATGTAACTCAGGATCATAATGTAATGTATGTACACAGTGACTGCACCAGCAGAATAGTGAGTGCAGCTCTGGAGTATAAACAGGAGTAACTCAGGATCGAATGTAATGTATGTACACAGTGACTGCACCAGCAGAATAGTGAGTGCAGCTCTGGAGTATAATACAGGACGTAACTCAGGATCAGTAATGTAATGTATGTACACAGTGACTGCACCAGCAGAATAGTGAGTGCAGCTCTGGAGTATAATACCGATGTACCTTCTCCCTTACGTATGAGTATAATGGATCTCTGTGGTGGATTTGTCCTTTTCTCCCCCCAAGCTCTCAGGTCCCCAGGATGATCTGACACTTTGGCTGCATCATCACTTTGCTTTCTTCAGTTTCTTTCTGGAGGTGTCAGACACAATGTCAGCTTTTGGCCCGGTTTTGTGACCACAGATGGTGATTAATCACTACCAGACCCTGGCACCAGTTGATAATTACCCTCCACTTGTCAGGAGTCCATTTCCTTGCAGACCTATCGCTTTTCCTCCACATAAAACACGTGACTTTATTATGTAGAGAAAGTTGATAAAACTACAGAAAGAGGAGAAAGATGGGACAGTTTTATTTCTCCCTCTGAAAGGTGGAATATGTGGAGCGTGACAGAGCACCAATTAATCTCTGAAAATATCTGCCAGCCTCTCTGACTGGGCTCTCGGTGTTCTGCAGGGACGACCCAGGTCTCCACCGCCTGCCTAACACGGCACACAGATCCTCAAGACACATTAGGATAAAACCCACTTGAAAGGCAGGAGACGTTTTCAGGGGGCTCTTGAAGCAAGGACACAAAATGACTGTGAATACTCTACTTTTTTCTTCAAAAACATAAATTGCAAAACTTGCAGCGAAGCCATGGTGTGTGCACACCGCCCCGAGGCGCTGCTAAAAATGCCTTTTTTCATTCCTTTATTTAAAGTGTCACTATTGCCTCCATATGTGACATCCGCGACGCAACAGAAAAAACACCACTCAGTCTCCACAATGGAAGTCAGCATCATAATTACCACCCGTCAGTCATCACCACAAAAACATAATATTTCCCGATATACCAGGTGATCCCACGGTTAGGATCCAGCGTAACTGTTAGATAGGGCCCCTGCCGAGTGTTCATACTGACTCGATGGGACGGAGGTGTAACGGGGGCCCGGACTGCAGTCGTGGGTAATGGTGGCTGCTCTGGCGCACCCTGGCCTCCCGCCACACCATCACAATGTCCCTTCTGTTCTGCAGCTGGGGGTCCACTTACTTGTAAATCAGGGTCCACTCCGGGCTGCTGGGGCTCCTTCTCTTACGCAGCACACAATGACAGTCAGAGTCCACGTCCATTTTCAACAAAACAGCTTTACTCAGCTCGTCCAGTTTAGTCACAGAAACAGCACAAGATTCTTCGCAGAATATCATCATTCCATTCCCTGCACTGTCCCTTTCTCCTCCATGAACATCCCACGGGTCTGCCGGTACCGCAGCTTTCTGAGAGGACAGACTAACCCGCTTCAGGAGCTCCCCGCCTGCTTCCCTCTCCGAAGGTGAAGTTGCAGGCTGGCTCTTCCATTCCTTACCTGGCCGTAGGCCTCGGACGTTAATAATAGTAATAATAATAATAATCTTTATTTATATAGCGCCAACATATTCCGCAGCGCTTTACAGTTTAACAGTTTCAAAACACAAGTCATAAGTAACAACGTTAACAATACAATAATTAAAGCAAAATCAGCCGCCCCTGCTCGTGAGAGCTTACAATCTACAATGAGGTGGGGGAGATACAAAGTACAGGTGTGTATATACAATGGTGCATTTACAATGATGGTCCAGCCATCTAAGCGTTGTTCCCACGAAGTTAGCTGCTACCATTGTTATGCTGCCCAGATATTCCTCCACTACGTGTGACTGTCAGCTCCCAGGCCCTGGACTGCTGGGCTCCTTGGCTTAAACGTTTCTGGACACAACTTTCCTTTTTTGCCCCCGGCTCACAATCTACTAACTAACTCCAGGAAGCTCCCCAAAACTACTCTCTCTCAGCCCCTCCTAACTAGCCTAATCCTATTGGGCTAACTAATTCCTATTCTATTGTATTCTATTCTATTGTGCTCCCCCTACTGGTCTAAGTCCTACACTTTCCCTATATCTCCTCAGCACATAAACATATATACAATGCATTACACAGTATACTAACATTATAAACATATGAGGTACATCAGCTTTTAACATAGCAACATGTGCAAGGCGAGCGGGGCATAAACTGTTCTCCGTACACCCCCTACAGAGGTAAAATATGTCTCCTCTAATGTGCCTGTTCATATTCCCATACAACGGTAAAGTGCTAATATAATGCTACTACTATACTGCCATATACTGCTGATATAATGCGCCTACACACTGCCCATATAGTACTGCTATATAGTGCAGATATAATGCTCCTACACTCTGCCCATATAATACTGCTATATAGTGCTGATATAATGCTCCTACACACTGCCCATATAATACTGCCATATAGTGCTGATATAATGCTCCTACACACTGCCCATATAGTACTGCTATATAGTGCAGATATAATGCTCCTACACACTGCCCATATAATACTGCTATATAGTGCTGATATAATGCTCCTACACACTGCCCATATAATACTGCCATACAGTGCAGATATAATGCTCCTACATACTGCCCATATAATACTGCTATATAGTGCAGATATAATGCTCCACACACTGCCCATATAATACTGCCATACAGTGCTGATATAATGCTCCTACACACTGCCCATATAATACTGCCATACAGTGCTGATATAATGCTCCTACACACTGCCCATAGTGTGCATAAAATACTCCCATACATTGTATATATAATCCTGCTATACATGTCCTTAGCAATTCTCCAATATGGTGATAACATAATACATATATATATATAGTGTAATGGTTGAGTGCCCTGTTGGACATAATACACCAGTAGTGGTCCTTGCACAGGATTACTAACACTATAGCGCCTACCTCTGTACTCTCTCTGCGGTGATGACAGTCGGGGGCTTTGACTTTGCTCTTGCACATCCTGATATTTTTTTCATGTCACTTTTTAGCAGCCGATCATTTTGATTCCCTACTGGCGCTTTAATTAGTGTCTCCCTGTCCCTGTGCACCTTATTAGGCAGGGACGTCACCGGGAGGTGACTAAGCCATCACTGCAGCAGGGCAGAGCTGCCGCACCACGCTACCCTCACCGCACCAATTATTAGGAACAGTGACATCTCCAGCTCTCGCTCAGGGTAATGTGTGACATATGGAGACAGGATGCAGCCCCTCGTCACTGCAGGAGACAGCCCGCCCCGACCGGGGGCACGAGCGGGACCCCAGACAAGAAAGAACCCCACCAATGGGGCAGATAAATATATGGACTAGGCCCAGTGGAAGGTACCGGAGAGCGACCGCGGCCGCCAGAAGACGGGGCATCAATGCCCACAGGACCTTCCTGGAAGAGACGCCGCGCCAGCCGTTACCGGCGCCATTGAGTTACAGTTTGAGAACTCCTGACTCCAGCGCTTCACAGGAACCATAACCAGATCCTTTATGTTTGAACTCTGCGTATCCTTCTGCGATAATACGGTTTTATTCCCCTGTTTAACCCATGGCCTCCCCGCGTGGAGTATTCCCCTGTTAAGACTGTTAACCCTTGCCCTTCCTCCTGTCCGTCACTGCCAGCAGTCAGCGATCCCACGTCCAGCAGTCAGTGATCCATTGTCCGGCAGTCAGTGATCCCACGTCCGGCAGTCAGTGATCCATTGTCCGGCAGTCAGTGATCCCACGTCCGGCAGTCAGTGATCCATTGTCCGGCAGTCAGTGATCCCACGTCCGGCAGTCAGTGATCCATTGTCCGGCAGTCAGTGATCCCACGTCCGGCAGTCAGTGATCCATTGTCCGGCAGTCAGTGATCCCACGTCCGGCAGTCAGTGATCCATTGTCCGGCAGTCAGTGATCCCACGTCCGGCAGTCAGTGATCCCACGTCCGGCAGTCAGTGATCCATTTTCCGGCAGTCAGTGATCCATTGCCCGGCAGTCAGTGATCCCACGTCCGGCAGTCAGTGATCCCATGTCCGGCAGTCAGTGATCCATTGTCCGGCAGTCAGTGATCCCACGTCCAGCAGTCAGTGATCCATTGTCCGGCAGTCAGTGATCCATTGTCCGGCAGTCAGTGATCCCACGTCCGGCAGTCAGTGATCCATTGTCCGGCAGTCAGTGATCCCACATCCGGCAGTCAGTGATCCCACGTCCGGCAGTCAGTGATCCCACGTCCGGCAGTCAGTGATCCATTGTCCGGCAGTCACTGATCCCACGTCCGGCAGTCAGGGATCCATTGTCCGGCAGTCAGCGATCCCACGTCCAGCAGTCAGCGATCCCACGTCCGGCAGTCAGGGATCCCACGTCCGGCAGTCAGCGATCCCACGTCCGTCAGTCAGGGATCCCACGTCCGGCAGTCAGCGATCCCACGTCCGGCAGTCAGCGATCCCACGTCCGGCAGTCAGCGATCCCACGTCTGGCAGTCAGGGATCCCACGTCCGGCAGTCAGCGATCCCACGTCCGGCAGTCAGGGATCCCACGTCCGGCAGTCAGCGATCCCACGTCCGGCAGTCAGCGATCCCACATCCGGCAGTCAGTGATCCATTGTCCGGCAGTCAGTGATCCCACATCCGGCAGTCAGTGATCCCACGTCCGGCAGTCAGTGATCCCACGTCCGGCAGTCAGTGATCCATTGTCCGGCAGTCACTGATCCCACGTCCGGCAGTCAGGGATCCATTGTCCGGCAGTCAGCGATCCCACGTCCGGCAGTCAGCGATCCCACGTCCGGCAGTCAGGGATCCCACGTCCGGCAGTCAGCGATCCCACGTCCGTCAGTCAGGGATCCCACGTCCGGCAGTCAGCGATCCCACGTCCGGCAGTCAGCGATCCCACGTCCGGCAGTCAGCGATCCCACGTCTGGCAGTCAGGGATCCCACGTCCGGCAGTCAGCGATCCCACGTCCGGCAGTCAGGGATCCCACGTCCGGCAGTCAGCGATCCCACGTCCGGCAGTCAGCGATCCCACGTCCGGCAGTCAGTGATCCCACGTCGGCAGTCAGGGATCCCACGTCCGGCAGTCAGCGATCCCACGTCCGGCAGTCAGCGATCACACGTCCGGCAGTCAGGGATCCCACGTTCGGCAGTCAGCGATCCCACGTCTTGCAGTCAGCGATCCCACGTCTTGCAGTCAGCGATCCCACGTCCGTCAGTCAGTGATCCCACGTCCGGCAGTCAGCGATCCCACGTCCGGCAGTCAGCGATCCCACGTCCGGCAGTCAGGGATCCCACATCCATCAGTCAGTGATCCCACGTCCGGCAGTCAGGGATCCCACGTCCGGCAGTCAGCGATTCCACGTCTTGCAGTCAGCGATCCCACGTCCGTCAGTCAGTGATCCCACGTCCGGCAGTCAGCGATCACACGTCCGGCAGTCAGTGATCCCACGTCCGGCAGTCAGCGATCCCACGTCCGGCAGTCAGTGATCCCACGTCCGGCAGTCAGTGATCCCACGTCTGGCAGTCAGCGATCCCACGTCCGGCAGTCAGCGATCCCACGTCCGGCAGTCAGTGATCCCACGTCCGGCAGTCAGCGATCACACGTCCGGCAGTCAGGGATCCCACGTTCGGCAGTCAGCGATCCCACGTCCGGCAGTCAGGGATCCCACGTCCGGCAGTCAGCGATCCCACGTCCGGCAGTCAGCGATCCCACGTCCGGCAGTCAGCGATCCCACGTCCGGCAGTCAGGGATCCCACATCTTGCAGTCAGCGATCCCACGTCCGTCAGTCAGCGATCCCACGTCCGTCAGTCAGTGATCCCACGTCCGGCAGTCAGCGATCACACGTCCGTCAGTCAGTGATCCCACGTCCGGCAGTCAGCGATCCCACGTCCGGCAGTCAGTGATCCCACGTCCGTCAGTCAGGGATCCCACGTCCGGCAGTCAGCGATCACACGTCCGTCAGTCAGTGATCCCACGTCCGTCAGTCAGTGATCCCACGTCCGGCAGTCAGCGATCACACGTCCGTCAGTCAGTGATCCCACGTCCGGCAGTCAGCGATCCCACGTCTTGCAGTCAGCGATCCCACGTCCGTCAGTCAGTGATCCCACGTCCGGCAGTCAGCGATCACACGTCCGTCAGTCAGTGATCCCACGTCCGGCAGTCAGGGATCCCACGTCCGGCAGTCAGCGATCCCACGTCCGTCAGTCAGTGATCCCACGTCCGGCAGTCAACGATCACACATCCGTCAGTCAGTGATCCCACGTCCGTCAGTCAGTGATCCCACGTCCGGCAGTCAGCGATCACACGTCCGTCAGTCAGTGATCCCACGTCCGGCAGTCAGCGATCACACGTCCGTCAGTCAGTGATCCCACGTCCGGCAGTCAGCGATCCCACGTCCGGCAGTCAGCGATCCCACGTCCGGCAGTCAGTGATCCCACGTCCGGCAGTCAGTGATCGCTCTGTGCGTTTATCACGGGGATGATCGTAGATTTGCCAGTCTTCGTTTGAAGTCACTTTGTGTCTGCTGTTGACGTAATGCTGCGCGGAGTCCGCACCGCTCTGTGGTCTTACAGTAACACATGGACTGGAAAAGTAGAAAGTGACATCATTGGGATCAATGCAGACCACAGAAGTGCCACCTCTGGCCACCACCATTCAGCCCATCATCCCACTAGACATTAAGGAGTTCTGCAAAACACCAGCCACCAAAGACACGGCGTCACCGTCATTTCAGGTGACTGGAATAAGCGTTCATGTGTGCACATGACGAATATCACTGTTCCTGGTCATTACGTGACTTGTATCTTACATTTTTCATGTTTTCCCTCTGCAGGCTCTCTCTATAGTTTGCCGTTTTCTCTGAGACTAGCTGCTATAATGTCTCCCGTTCACAGCACACAGACATGAGGGATCTCTGCTCTACTGTCCCTCTGTAGCAAATGTTTAGAAGGAGCAGCTGAACTAAGCAGTGTAGCTGTGAATCCAGCAGGGGGGTAAACTCAAGAATGTATTAAAAAGGAACAACATTAGGGATGATATTATACAGCAGAACTGAGTGGTATACTTATGAATCCAGTACTGAGGTGAGATAAAACACTTACTAAAAAGCAACGGCAACATGGAGGACATTTTGCAGCAGAAATGAGTGGTATAGTTATGAATCCAGCACTGAGATGAGATAAAACAGTTTCTAAAAAGCAATACAAGCATGGTGGACATTATAAAGCAGCACTGAACATTGCATCTGTGAATCCATATATGGAGTAGGATAAAACACTTACTAGAAAGAAGCAACATGGTGGACATTATACAACAGTACTGAGCAGTTCAGCCATGAACACAGTTTTGGAATGAGATAAAACGCTTACAAGAAAGCAGCATTATACAGCAGTACTGAGACGTGTACCTCTGAATCCAGCTCTAGAGTGATATTAAAACAGCTCACTAGTGACATCACTGAGACTTTCTGCCTCCTTCCTCCATAAGTTTTAATAAGCAGCAGTAATCTGATCCCTCAGTGATCTTGCAGTCCATTTTGTCTTCATCAGGATGGATTTTTGCAGTATTTCAGAGTGAATGATGAGTTCAGGAGGAGAGAAGAACTGATTCATTAGTGAAGGGTGAAGAGTATTGCTTTGATAATATATTACAAACTTTCTTCTACTCCCTTGTACTATTGATTTGTGCCGTTTTCTGATAAGTCAGTGACTATTTGGGGTCTGTATATACAGGACATGAGTATGGCGGTCCACCATGTGCCACCAGCTACGTACTAGTAATTGGTCACGTAGTCAGAACAAGGATCCCTGTAATATCCTGAATCTTTCCAGTTCTTGCAGGAAGATATCACAGCAATCTAAGAGCGTAATTAATGGGAGTCTAACGAGCCAGTTTCTCTAGGAAGTGAAAAAGGGACACAATGTCTGCGAGGTTCACAAAGAAGCTCAGTGTGAACTGTGTGCTCGCTCTTTGCTCCATCAGGGATGGACGGCGGCGTCATCAGCCACATATAGAGTGAGGAGAGCGGAGGTGACAGGAGACGTCGCTTTCTTTTGATCAGCTGCAAATAATTGAAATGTAACAACAAATAAATGGAACACCTTGAGATAGAGTCTGGAACCGCCGAGACGGCGCGGCGCTGAGAATGGGGTCATAATACTGCAAGTGCCCAAGTCTGGAGAATGCGCTTCATTAACAGCCAGTCTGCCATGTTGACATGACTCGCGCTCCCCGAATCTCATGTTTAGGACAATAACAACATTTGAGCATATTGGCCCTCAGGGTCTTCCATGTTTGCCCCCCGGGGGTTACATTTCTTGCCTCTTTTCCTGCTCTCTTAAGCGGAGATCCTCCTAAACGTTACCTGCATCTCTCAGAATGCAAATGAGGAAAGTTCAAAGCTGCGAAACGCGTTTCATAAAAACGTTACATAAGTGGAAAAGCCTCAGCGTCCTGACACCGCTCAACACACAGGAGCTTAAAGTTCACATAAAGGTAACGCCATTGTGCTCCGTCCTCAGTCACATCATCGGCCTCCAGTGTTCTACAACATCGGCGAAAGCTGCCATCTTATCCTCTATAAGCCTGTTGTCGAGCTCATGAGTTGTGTGACATAGATGTGTCACAGTTATGGATGTGCAGAGCGTGGCGGGAATACGAGGATGCTGGTAATCTAAATATATACTTTATTACACTGATACATTGTATGTCCTCCGTGCTGGGTCAGAGGTGGTGGAGCAGGAGGTAGAGGTGCACGAGGTAGGGGTGTACGAGGTAGAGGTGTACGAGGTAGAGGTGTACGAGGTACAGGTGTACGAGGTAGAGGTGTACGAGGTAGAGGTGTACGAGGTACAGGTGTACGAGGTAGAGGTGTACGAGGTAGGGGTGTACGAGGTAGAGGTGTACGAGGTAGAGGTGTACGAGGTAGAGGTGTACGAGGTACAGGTGTACGAGGTAGAGGTGTACGAGGTAGAGGTGTACGAGATAGAGGTGTACAAGGTAGAGGTGTACGAGGTAGAGGTGTACGAGGTAGAGGTGTACAAGGTAGAGGTGTACAAGGTAGGGGTGTACGAGGTAGAGGTGTACGAGGTAGGGGTGTACGAGGTAGAGGTGTACGAGGTAGAGGTGCACGAGGTAGAGGTGTACGAGGTAGAGGTGTACGAGGTAGAGGTGTACGAGGTAGAGGTGTACGAGGTAGAGGTGCACGAGGTAGAGGTGCACGAGGTAGAGGTGCACGAGGTAGAGGTGCACGAGGTAGAGGTGCACGAGGTAGGGGTGTACGAAGTAGAGGTGTACGAGGTAGGGGTGTACGAGGTAGAGGTGTACGAGGTAGAGGTGTACGAGGTAGGCGTGTACGAGGTAGAGGTGCACGAGGTAGAGGTGTACGAGGTAGAGGTGTACGAGGTAGAGGTGTACGAGGTAGGCGTGTACGAGGTAGGGGTGTACGAGGTAGGGGTGCACGAGGTAGGGGTGTACGAGGTAGAGGTGTACGAGGTAGAGGTGCACGAGGTAGAGGTGTACGAGGTAGAGGTGTACGAGGTAGGGGTGTACGAGGTAGAGGTGTACGAGGTAGGGGTGTACGAGGTAGAGGTGTACGAGGTAGAGGTGTACGAGGTAGAGGTGCACGAGGTAGGGGTGTACGAGGTAGAGGTGCACGAGGTAGGGGTGTACGAGGTAGGGGTGTACGAGGTAGAGGTGTACGAGGTAGAGGTGTACGAGGTAGGGGTGTACGAGGTAGAGGTGTACAAGGTAGAGGTTACGAGGTAGAGGTGCACGAGGTAGGGGTGTACGAGGTAGAGGTGTACGAGGTAGGGGTGTACGAGGTAGAGGTGTACGAGGTAGAGGTGTACGAGGTAGAGGTGCACGAGGTAGGGGTGTACGAGGTAGAGGTGTACGAGGTAGAGGTGCACGAGGTAGGGGTGTACGAGGTAGGGGTGTACGAGGTAGAGGTGTACGAGGTAGGGGTGTACGAGGTAGAGGTGCACGAGGTAGGGGTGTACGAGGTAGGGGTGTACGAGGTAGAGGTGCACGAGGTAGAGGTGTACGAGGTAGGCGTGTACGAGGTAGAGGTGCACGAGGTAGAGGTGTACGAGGTAGAGGTGTACGAGGTAGAGGTGTACGAGGTAGGCGTGTACGAGGTAGGGTGTACGAGGTAGGGGTGTACGAGGTAGAGGTGTACAAGGTAGAGGTGTACGAGGTAGGGGTGCACGAGGTAGAGGTGTACGAGGTAGAGGTGTACGAGGTAGAGGTGTATGAGGTAGAGGTGTACGAGGTAGAGGTGTATGAGGTAGGGGTGTACGAGGTAGAGGTGTACGAGATAGAGGTGTACGAGGTAGAGGTGTACGAGGTAGGAGTGTACGAGGTAGAGGTGTACAAGGTAGGGGTGTACGAGGTAGGTGTGTATGAGGTAGAGGCGCACGAGGTAGGGATGTACGAGGTAGAGGTGTACGAGGTAGAGGTGTACGAGGTAGAGGTGTACGAGGTAGAGGTGCACAAAGTAGAGGTGTACGAGGTAGGGGTGAAGGAGGTAGAGGTGTATGAGTTAGAGGTGTACGAGGTAGGGGTAAACGAGGTAGAGGTGTACGAGGTAGGGGTGCACGAGGTAGAGGTGTACAAGGTAGGGGTGTATGAGGTGGGGGTGCACAAGGTAGAGGCGTACGAGGTAGAGGTGCACAAGGTAGAGGTGTACGAGGTAGGGGTGAACGAGGTAGAGGTGTACGAGGTAGGGGTGTACGAGGTAGAGGTGTACGAGGTGGGCGTGTATGAGGTAGGGGTGCACAAGGTAGAGGTGTAAGAAGTAGGGGTGTACGAGGTAGAGGTGTACGAGGTGGTGGTGTAAGAGGTGGGAGTGTATGAGGTAGGGGGTGCACAAGGCGGGAGTGCTGGAGGTAGGGGTTCACAAGGCAGAGGGGCACGAGGCAAGGGAGCACCTTTTGGGGGGCACAAGGCAGAGGCGCAGAAGGTAGGAGTGCATGAGTTAGAGATGCAGGAGACGGGACACAAGCCAATGGTGAATGTGGTAGGGTGGCAAGATGCAGGAGGTTCCCGTGTGGGGGCACGAGGCGGGGGACCATGACGTGAGGGAGCATTAGGCAGGGGTGCATGAGGCAGGGGTGTACAAGGCAGGGGAGCACTAGACAGAGGTGCACGAGGCAGGGGTGTACAAGGCAGGGGAGCACTAGACAGAGGTGCACGAGGCAGGGGTGTACAAGGCAGGGGAGCACTAGACAGAGGTGCATGAGGCAGGGGAGTTCTTCTGTGAATGCTTGAGCCATGCTTCCCCCACCCCAGCTCAGGCCCATGCAGTGAACACAGTGACACAATATATCAGTTTTTTACAGTGTGACTGATGGTTTAAAAGGTGTTTTGACACCGTTGCCATAAGGAGCCATAGGCACCGATATGCCGATATGCCTACCAGTGCACTTGCAGGCTTAATTTGCGTATGTAAAAGCTACATTTCAGCAAAATGGTGCAGTGGATGGAGCCGTAATGGGAATCTCGGTCCTCTGCAGCATCCCGTCCTCCACGTTTGCGCAGGGTGATGTTACTCCCAGGTTCTTTCTGAGCCTTTATGATTGGATATCACATGGAGGGAAGCTATAAAGTCTCTGGAGTGAGGGGCTCTAGTTGGTCCTTTCTTCTTTGCTGTTGACTTTCACTGGAGTTTTCCCTCCACATAAAGGGGTCTCTCGGCCCCTCATCAGCTCCATTTGACGTTGCTTTCAGGCCCCTTTATTTCGGGTGACTGAAAAGATCTGTTTCAAGCAGAATCCAGTCTCTGTGACCATTTCTTCGTCTGTCCCCCTTTTCTGCAGGCGGTGACGTTTTTGTGGCCCCCATATTGCTTTCTGCATATATTGCAGCACCTTTAGGCTACCACCATGATGCCCGTCTCTGGGTGTCAGACTCTGCACCTTATCTGGTAATCTCTTACCTACGCCAATGTGAACTAGCCTCGACGCTAAAAACGGCGTTCAGGACGAAGCGACTTGGGAAACGTCAACACCAACAAACGCGGCATTTCTCCATTTGTGCCGCACAATTCCCAGGTCTGATCTTCTAAATATGGATCTGTTTATATTCATTCCTGGAGCGTAGCCGCCATCCGCTCGTCTTATTCTTTCGCTTGTCGGGTAATTTCCATTCGTTAAGAATTCTCTGCACAAAGCGACTGCTAATTAGCGATATCATTCTGTTCGGATTACACCTAATGAGCGGAATGAGAAGAAACGCCTTCAAATATTTATGTATCATCAATTTCACAGCCGAGAAGCCGTCATCTGGCAGCGGTGTGAGCCGGACGGGGCCAGGTCGCATTGCAAGCCTAGAAACACACGCTCAGGTGGTTAACGCCGCCGGCCAGTCCGAGCCTTGCGTTGCGATTTTCGTCCGTGTCATACGGCCCTCTGACTGCGCCCGGAGGCTGATTAGAAAGTCGCAAACATTTTCCAAAAAGATTATATTTCATTCATATACAACTACTATTGAAAGGAACGAAAAAAAGAGGAAAATCAAAATCACAGAACACAACCCCCCAATGGTCATTTTTTAGCTGAAGGTGAAAAATAAATAGTAGGGGTTGTCTAATTTTTGGGGGGGACAAAAGTGGGAGATTTCCATTACCCCCAGCCAAAGAGACAGCGGCCTAAGCCTAAACTTATTCTAGTCTCAGCTTAAAGCAGAGGAGAAAAAAGAGGAAGAAGGAGAAATAGATACAAATTGATATAAATTTATTGCTCATGTACAAGAAAATGCTTCCAGATATCTCGCAACGTCTGCCCCTTTAAATGCCCCTAGTTGGATGGGGCCCAGATTTGACGCCATATTGGTTGCACGTCTCTAGAAATGAAGTAAGAGAATGAAATCGTTCACGGATCCTGAGCCGGCAGATTGACACGTCAGACCCTCTGCGGCTGTCACCGTGGCAGGGCTGCCTAACAAGGAAAGAGCTATGTATTAACGATGCTGCCCCCTACCTGTCATTTACCCTTATTGTCACACTTTGTATTTCCGCACCTGTGGGACCATCTCCACCAGCATCCCCGGAAAGTCATTTGTCTAAAGGGCGAGCGACGCCGGGAATGAGATGATTTTATATCACTGATTTGCTTTGACCCAGAGATGAAGCAGTCGGGGACCGAACATTAAACTGCTGTTTACATGTTATTGAGAGGGACGGATGATTTACTGAACGCGTCCATATTTAACGAGATGTTAGATGGCGGCGTTTCCGTGCAGTTAAATTATATCTAAACCTTGGAGAGGCGCTGGGGACTCGCTCTGAGATGCCGCCTGTCATCTGCAATACAACAATGTCACACTCGGCAAATCTGCCTCCTCGCTAAGAGCTTTCAAGGATTTGTACGTTGCAATCGTTTGTTATTGGCAACATGTAAAAAAAAAAAGATACGAGTGTCTAAATAGAGCAAATTATAACTATGCATTTTCTGTCTACTGCTCCAGTACAGAGGTCTCCAGGAGCATATGAGTAGTCTGAGACTTGTAGTACTCCCTGGCTCTGCAACGTCGTAGATGTGAGAATAAGTTAGGTCTGTGCACAAACAGTGCTGAGCTGCAGATCCACCATTGAAATAGAAAGGAGACAGGCACAAATGCTAGAGAACGGAAAGAAGGGAGTGTGGAAGGGAAAAAAGCGAAGGCCCACTGAGCCCAGGACTTGCAGCTCCACAAGCAGATCTAAGAGTAAGGAAAGCAATGCAGAAATCAGCCAGCATCTCCTAGATATATTCCTAGCTGCTCCTGTGCAGAGCTCGGTGTCTTCATGTACAGACTACAAAAAGTGCAAAGACAACACCTCACATCACCAGAAGATCACCATCCCCACAGTGAGGCATGGTGGAAACTGGGGACAACACTGTGCCTTGGGGCAGTTTTTCAGCAGCTTGAACTGGGACTTTAGTCCAGGTGGAAGGAATTAAGGACAGAGCAAATATCAGACAATTCTACATCTTCTTCAGCTTTTTAGTAGAGGCTTGAAGATTTGAAGAGGAATCATAGAATCATAGAATCCTAGAATGGTAGAGTTGGAAAGGACCTCCTGGGCCATCTGGTCCAACCCCCTGCTCATAGCAGGATTCTCTAAATCATCCCAGACAGATGTCTGTCCAGCCTCTGTTTGAAGACTTCCATTGAAGGAGAACTCACCACCTCTCGTGGCAGCCTGTTCCACTCATTGATCACCCTAACTGTCAAAAAGTTTTTTCTAATATCTAATCTGTGTCTCCTCCCATTCAGTTTCATCCCATTGCTTCTAGTCTTTCCTTGTGCAAATGAGAATAAAGATGATCCTTCTACAATGTGACAGCCCTTGAGATATTTGTAGACAGCTATTAAGTCTCCTCTCAGTCTTCTTTTTTGCAGCTAAACATTCCCAAATCCTGCAGCCGTTCCTCATAGGACATGGTTTGCAGACCGGACACCATTCTGGTGGCTCTTCTCTGAACTTGCTCCAGTTTGTTGATGTCTTTTTTAAAGTGTGTCCAAAACTGGACACAGTATTCCAGATGAGGTCTGACCAAAGAGGAGTAGAGGGCAATAATGACCTCACGTGATCTAGACTGTATGCTTCTGTTGTTACATCCCAGAATTGTATTTGCCTTTTTTGCTGCTGCATCACACTGTTGACTCATGTTCAGTCTGTGATCTATTAGTATACCCAAGTCTTTTTCACATGTGCTGTTACTTAGCCCTATTCCTCCCATTTTGTATATGCTTTTTTCAGTTTTATTTCCCAGATGTAGTACTTTGCATTTTTCCCTGTTAAAATCCATTCTGTTAGTTGCTGCCCACTGCTCCAGTTTATTTATATCTTTTTGAATCCTCTCTCTCTTCTCTAGTATTAGCTACCCCTCCTAGCTTTGTGTCATCAGCAAATTTGATCAGTTTACCCTCAATTCCTTCAACTAAATCATTGATAAAGATGTTGAACAATACAGGGCCCAAGACAGAGCCTTGTGGTACCCCACTTGAGACATTCTTCCAACTGGATGTGCAGCCATTTACGACCACTCTTTGGGTCCGATCACTAAGCCAGTTATGAATCCACCTAACAGTTGCCTTGTCCATTCCATACTTAGTCATTTTTTCAATAAGGATTGTGTGAGATACTTTGTCAAATGCTTTGCTGAAGTCAAGATATACTATATCTACAGCATTTCCCTGATCCACCCAGTCAGTGATTCTGAATTTCACTTTTCATCAGACAACGAACATAAGTGACCTCCAAATCACCAATAGAACGGCTTCACCAGGAGAAGATGGTCCCGAGTGCCGGCGGCAGTGCCAGACTCATGCGAGTTTCTCGCAAGTGTGACCCCGGCCTTAGGTGCAGTATTATGAATGCAGCTCTGGGTGTGACTAGAGTTAGGGCATGTGCACACATTACGTTAAGTATTTAGTGCAGACATTTCTGCATCTCTTGGCAGGAAAAATTCAGTGGCATAAAAACACGTTTGCTGCATTTTTTACTTTTGTTTTTGGTGCAGATTTTCCCCACTTATGAATATGGGTGAAATCTGCTGTAGAACTGCTGAAAGCCGGCAGCCTTCCTTCCCTCCTTCCTCATTGCTCTGGGTAATAATGGCTGATCTCGGATCTCGCAGTTGCAGTATTTCGCGTTCTCGCGTCCGTTTTGCGTCTCGCTTCCTGTTGATTTCGCTCAGCCGACAATCTCCTCTCCTCACATCTCTGCAGATTTATTAATGAGGGACTCTGGGTGCTGCCCTGGTGCCGCGTCGTTGCATAAAGCTGATTTTTATGTATCTGCTCCCATCGCAATGTGTCTGCTGGAAGTAAAGTCGTTAATTAGTGTCTATTAATCAGACTGAGCTGTAATCTTAAAGGGCCGGACACGGGGCCGGGGGGCGATATGTCAGTGATTCTGACATCGCCTGGTAATCGGAGGGTCTCCTGTGAGTGTGGACTCCGGCAGACGCCATGAACCAGCCGCTAATTAGAGCGCTGACTGTACAGACATCCGGCGCCGTCACCTCGAGCCTGGCGCTCCCCTCACATAATACCGCCCCTCACGCTGCTTCATGGTTCAACATTGTGAATTATCAAACAGTCGGTTTTGGAGACGCTTCTATAATTCAGCGCCGTATTACAGCTCGGCAGCCGGAGCCCTGTTCACATGAGATGCAATTAAGCTGTTTGATATGATCTGAAGGAAATCCAGAAGTGCTCCGCCGAATACACGTGTTTCCTCATTTGTTGTTTGGCTTTCAAGATGTTAGAAAGTGTCTCATCTTCACTGAAAGGTCAGAATGGCTGCTGTCCTGTGCAGCCCACAGACATGGCGGAGCCAAGAGTGCTCGTATGTGCAGAATAGAATAATCAGAAGATAGAATGTCTAAATATCACCGCCACACTGTGTCTGAATACCACCGCCACCATACAGTGTCTAAATACCACCGCCACACTGTCTGATTAACACTGCCACCATACAGTGTCTAAATATCACCGCCACACTGTCTGATTACCACTGCCACCATACAGTGTCTAAATACCACCGCCACACGGTGTCTGAATACCACCACCACACGGTGTCTGAATACCACTGCCACATACAGTGTCCTGTGCAGCCCACAGACATGGCGGAGCCAAGAGTGCTCGTATGTGCAGAATAGAATAATTAGAAGATAGAATGTCTGAATATCACCGCCACCATACAGTGTCTAAATACCACCGCCACACTGTGTCTGAATACCACCGCCACCATACAGTGTCTAAATACCACCGCCACACTGTGTCTGAATATCACCGCCACACTGTGTCTGAATACCACCGCCACCATACAGTGTCTAAATACCACTGCCACACTGTGTCTGAATATCACCGCCACCATACAGTGTCTAAGTATCACCGCCACACTGTGTCTGAATATCACCGCCACCAAACAGTGTCTAAATACCACCGCCACACTGTGTTTGAATACCACCGCCACCAAACAGTGTCTAAATACTGCCGCCATACGGTGTCTAAATACCACTGCCACCATACAGTGTCTAAATACCACCGCCACACTGTGTCTCAATACCACTGCCACATACAGTGTCTAAATACCACTGCCACACGGTGTCTGAATACCACTGCCACATACAGTGTCCTTATACTGCCGCCATACAGTGTCTAAATACCACCGCCACACGGTGTCTGAATACCACTGCCACCATACAGTGTCTAAATACCACCGCCACACTGTCTGATTAACACTGCCACCATACAGTGTCTAAATATCACCGCCACACTATCTGATTACCACTGCCACCATACAGTGTCTAAATACCACCGCCACACGGTGTCTGAATACCACCGCCACACGGTGTCTGAATACCACCGCCACATACAGTGTCCTGTGCAGCCCACAGACATGGCGGAGCCAAGAGTGCTCGTATGTGCAGAATAGAATAATTAGAAGATAGAATGTCTGAATATCACCGCCACCATACAGTGTCTAAATACCACCGCCACACTGTGTCTGAATACCACCGCCACCATACAGTGTCTAAATACCACCGCCACACTGTGTCTGAATATCACCGCCACCATACAGTGTCTAAATGCCACCGTCACACTGTGTCTGAATACCATCGCCACCGTGCAGTGTCTAAATACCACTGCCACACTGTGTCTGAATATCACCGCCACCATACAGTGTCTAAGTATCACCGCCACACTGTGTCTGAATATCACCGCCACCAAACAGTGTCTAAATACCACCGCCACACTGTGTTTGAATACCACCGCCACCAGTGTCTAAATACTGCCGCCATACGGTGTCTAAATACCACTGCCACCATACAGTGTCTAAATACCACCGCCACACTGTGTCTCAATACCACTGCCACATACAGTGTCTAAATACCACTGCCACACGGTGTCTGAATACCACTGCCACATACAGTGTCCTTATACTGCCGCCATACAGTGTCTAAATACCACCGCCACACGGTGTCTGAATACCACTGCCACCATACAGTGTCTAAATACTGCCGCCACACTCTGTCTGAATACTAACGCCATACAATATGTCATTACCACCGCTATACAATGTGTCATTACCACCGCCATACAGTGTGTCATTACCACCAACATACAATACTTGCTTATCACCAGAATACACTAATATGGACGATTTGTGAGATTTCTGTTTTTTTTCTGCATTTTTAATCCCATCCCACTTCATCCCAAACCTCACCACAGTGTTCATCCCAACCCTAACCCATCTCTTCAACCTATCACTAACAACTGGTGTTTTCCCCTCAAGCTTTAAACATGCCTCAATCACACCTATCCTCAAAAAGCCCTCCCTTGACCCATCCTCTGTGTCTAGCTATCGCCCTATATCACTTCTCCCCTACGCCTCAAAACTACTGGAACAACACGTCCATCTTGAACGTCCCACCTCTCATCTTGCTCCCTCCTCGACCACCTACAATCTGGCTTCCGGCCACACCACTCCACTGAAACTGCCCTAACTAAGGTCACCAATAACTTACTATCTGCCAAGGCCAAGCGACACTACTCTGTCCTCCACCTTGTACACTACTTTGTCCTCCTCCTCCTGGACCTGTCCTCTGCCTTTGACACAGTGGAACATTCCCTATTACTACAGACCCTCTCATCTCTTGGTATCACAGACTTGGCCCTATCTTGGATCGCGTCATACCTAACAGACCGGATATTCAGCGTCTCCCACTCACACACCACCTCCTCACCTCGCCCCCTGTCTGTCGGAGTCCCGCAAGGTTCAGTCCTAGGGCCCCTGCTCTTCTTCATCTACACCTTCGGCCTCGGACAGCTCATGGAATCTCACCACTTTCAGTATCACCTCTACGCTGATGTCACGCAGATCTACATCTCTGGACCAGATATCACCTCCCTACTAACCAGAATCCCTCAATGTCTCTCCGCTATTTCATCCTTCTTCTCCGCTAGATTCCTAAAGCTTAATATGGACAAAACAGAATTCATCATCTTTCCCT